>JAQQAC010002594.1:88671499-88853918 GCA_029783875.1 Phataginus tricuspis | reverse complement strand
AGGCTGAGTCCATGGGCTTTGGGGCAGCTATTTATTTCCATGATGAGCCACAAGTACTCAGGCTTAGGCGTAGGGATGTTGAGGAAGGAATCATCATTCATGAGACTCTCGTGGGAACAGTATTTGATCTTACAACCCCAACAATGGTCTGGGTGAGAGCGGCTGCTCCCATTCAGTGGATGGAAAAACTGAGGCCCAGAGAGAGTGGGAGTGTCACTGCAGGATGCACAGCTGAGTGTGGGGCAGAGATGTGCACTCAGGTCGTCCTCGGCTCACACAGGTTAAGCAGGGTTTTAATCAAGTCCTGGCAGGGTCTCGGTGCTAGCCACCCCACTCCCACACAGGCTGTGTCCCAACTTTCACGCACACATGCTTCTCATTCTCTGCATTTGTTGACTCAAGCCTGCTGGGTTTGTCCTGTGTGCTCATGTGTGATTCTTGTAGGGGGAGGGCCTCCCCCCAGCACCGTGGGCAGACGGCAAGGCCTGGGACCTGGAGTGCCAGGCTCTGGAGTGGCAGGCTCTGGGCCCTTTCCACGGCCAGCACAGTGAGGACGTCTCTCTTCTCATCTGTTTGGATGCTGACCTGCTGCATTTTTTGGCTAATGGTGCCCAGGAGCCCTCAAAGGAAGCACAAGGCCATTCTGCACCATTAACAGGTCTGAGCTGAGCAGGCAGCCTAAGGTCCTGGGACCAGCACCAGCATTCAAGCCAGACTGATTGCAGTGTGAGTCCCAGCTCTGTCTGTCACTAGGCAGCTGGGGGACCTTGGGAAGTCACCCACCTTCTCTGAGCCTCGTGATGCCCCCTACATGATGGGGACTCTACTAAAGCCTCCTGAGATTGATTTGGGACTGAAGGGAGGTGGCACATGTCAGTGCTGGGCATGCCTTAGGTTCTCAGCAAATGAGAATTATCTTCCCTGACTGTTCAAGAGGCCATTGCAAGGTTTACGTGATCACATTTGGATAGTGCTGGGCACAGACTAGGGGCTCGGTGAATAAAATTGCCCACCCTGGGCAATACCCACGGACATGCACTCCACCATCCTTCTGAAGCTGGTGTTTCCATTATCAGCCCTGGAAGTGGGAGGCACCCTGAGTAACCCCACTTGCAAGTCCACAGGGCATGTCCACACACAGCATCTCTGCTATGAGAACGGCAGGGCCATTCCTGCTCTACAGATGAAGATCCTGAAGTTCCCAGAGGTCCAGTGACATGTGCAGGCTCCCAGCTGGTCAGGGCTAGAGCAGGGCTTGGACTTAGGTCTGGGGAACTCCAAATGCCACACTCAGCCATACAGGGTCGGCAACCACACTGCTGGACAGCTGGGGATGGCGCCAGGATGGAGGGAGGGGTCGCTGGGGAGCAGCCTTGGGAAATCAGAAGGGGCCCCAGCCCAATAGACCTGGTCCAGTCCTGCCCCATCTGCCCAGCTGGAAAGCAGGTCAACAGCCAACTTGGAACCCCTCCCCCAGATCTCCGCTGGCCACAGCCCCACCCGACTTGTGGGGAGATGAGCCTTACAAGACATGAGTGTGCGCCTGTGTGTGGGGAGGGGGTGAGGAGTAAAACCTGGCAGCCCCACTCGGTGAGCTGGGTCTCCCCCGCCAGGCACTCAGATACCTCTGTGAGCACCATGTGGCTGTCCCTATTTTAGAGGCGATGAAAATGACTCTCAGACAAGCCTGGAGACTGGTGCAGGGTCACAGGGCTAGAAGGAGGTCAGTGACCCAGCCCTGCACCCCCTGCCCCATGTCCCTGCTTTCTCCTGCACCCTCCTTTACTCTGAGCAGATTCCAAGAAGCTCTGGGGCCTGAATCGATGTAGATCTGCAGAGAAACAGAGTCCCGGAGGTTCTGCCTCTCCAGCATCTCGTCTGGAGCAGTAAGGTCACAGCGCGGGGCTGCAGCTGCGATCCAAGAACCCACGCACAGCCGCCAAGCAAACATCCATTTCAAGGCTGATGGGCCCGGCGTGGTCTCTCACCTCATCTCTCCTTGGCAAACCAGCCCAGCCAGGGAGACCAGGAGAAAACACTATTACTCACTGTTCTCCTCTGCCCAGAGCTGGGCAGATCCCCGGGAACACGGCTGCCATCAGCAGCGCCCTCAGCACCACAGCGCAGCTCGCCCTCCCTCTGAGAGCCCGAGGCCCAACGCTGCCGTACTGGCTGCAGAGGTCAGGCCCCTTGTGCAGGCTCACAGCCCTTAAACCAGCAAGTGCACATGGGGACACTGTCCAGAAAGGGAGTGAGGGTTGCAGTCCAAAGTCATTCACCACAATAGACTGAATGCCTGTGTCCCCTAAAACGCACACATTGAAGCCCAGGCCCCCAGTGGGACAGTTGGTGGGGGGCTTGGAAGGTGAGCAGGGTTGCATGAGATCATGAGGGCGGCCCCATGCTGGGACCAGTGGCCGTATATGAAGACACCAGAGAGCTCCCCCTCTGTCCTCTGCACGAGCACACGGTGGAAAGGTGGCCGTCTACAAGCCAGGAAGCAGGCTCGCACCAGAGCCGGCCATGCTGCACCCCGATCTCAGACTTCCAGCCTCCGGTGGGAAACAAGTGTCTGTTGTTTAAGCTCCCAGCCACTGGGATGTCATTATGGTGGCCTGAGAGGCAAAGCTACTCACCACAGGATTGCTTAAAGGAGTACCAACATGGGTGCACTCATGCGTCTCTTGGGTGTACCCACACCAAGCATCAGTGTGCAGCACAAAGGTCAGGTTCATGTGCTGCGCACCTCACCGTGAAGTTTAGGGAGAGTTTGTCATCAAGTGGGAAAGTGACACCATGAAGGATGAAGGACACGAAGCTGTATTTGAACTAAGATGTCAACTACAGAAATATGTCCACATACACATATGTCAACATGTGAGTTTGTGTGTACCTGTGAGCAGGTAGACATAGGTGTACACATGTTTGTGGGTACTGAGTGTAAACATCAGATGTTTACTAAAAGGGCTTATGTCCAATAGTAATACACTTTTCTTGACTGGTTTTTCTTGTGTGTGTGTGGGGGGGGGGGGGAGGGGGTAGTGGTTGTTTAAATTTCAAACAATGGACATGTATTCTTACTAAAATTTTACAAAGGAATTTTTTTTAAAGAAGATAAGTTGCCTAGACTCACTCAGGCTGGGTGATAATGTCTTTAGTACTACACTTGTTCACTTCCCAGATACTGTTCCCCCGTTCCACCATCTGGGCACACACACATACACACCGAGGGGTGCCTCAGGTCTCCTTATCGGAGCTCATCTGGTCCAACCACTTTATCTTCCAGCTGGGGAAACCGAGGCCCAAGGACCAGGGTTGGGTGGCTGGACTGTGACCACCACAGGGGGCCCACAGGGTCCCCACCATCACAAGTAGCTGCTGAGGACTGAGGGGCCAGCAGGTACAGAGTCAAATCCAGGCCACACGGAGCTGTTCTGCGCTCTGAACACCTGCTGTCTTCTAGCAGTCTGGCAGGAAATCTGGCCAAGACAGGATGCCTGGGCCACCATGCGACTCTATTTTCTAGACCCCATTGAACTTGACTGGGTTCCACCCCAGGTCATGTGATCACAAATGGTATGTGCCCCTTCCAGGCTGGGTTCCCACCCTTTCACCTGAGATTCTCCACTCTCCCCCTTCCACCAGCATGGAGAGATGCACATGTGACCTAGGAAGGCAGGAAGACGGCCATGCCACAAACGGAAGGAGCCAGGAACCCTGGGTTCCCGCGTGGAGGAGCTCCTGGTGAGCATCGCGGGTGAGAAATGAACTTCTGCCTTTCAGCCACTAGCCAGTGGGGGGCCTGTTTGCCCCAGAAGCTGGCATTCCTTGTAGTCCAATAGTCAACTTCTCTTAGGGACCTGGTGACAGAAGCGGCAGGTATAATCCACTCTCAGGTGCATGAAGCTCTGTGATCCAGGTGCAGAGCTGCTGTGGGGCAGAGGCGAGGGTCCCACCCCAACATGGCTGCAGGCTACCAGCACCATGACAGCTTCCTGAGCACAGAAACCTACACAGCACTGCAGGGTGAGTGCAGGTTACTCAGGCAAGACGGTGCAAGGAACAGCATGTGCCAAGGCCTGGAACAGAAAGCTGGCATTGTGTGCTCAGAGGATATCAGGGAGGTTCAGAGTTGGGGGAACTTAGAATTAGGGGCATGGAGAGGAGGGACACAGCTGGAGAGCTCGGCAGTGAAAGCATTTGTTTTGTGCCCCCAGGGCAGCAAAGGGAAACCACATGGAAACTGGGAGGATGGAGTAGAGCAGCAGGATGGGCATCTGGGAGGCTGGTAAGAACAAGGCAAGCAGCCTGTCCCCTGTGTCACTGGACCCCTGATGGGGGCGGACAGCGGTATGGAAGGAGCCAGGCTCTGGACGTTGCGATGACTGTGCAACTGTCCCTCCGACTGCCTGTCTGACCTTCCCTTGAGCGTTTACAGGCCTCCCGTCTGCTGCTCATCCCCCAGCCTCCTTCAGGGAGAGGCGGTCTCGGGGCTGAGTCCTCCTGGCAGCACTGGGCCCTGCAGCTGGTCCCCTGACACTGGCAATCCTGACGTGCCAGCATGACCCCTTTAAAATACCAACCCAGATGGGAGGCATTCGTGTGAGTGAGGTCCGTGGCCTCATCAGAGGGTACCCCCTGGGTCTGCCCGTCCCTCAAGGACAGCTGCCCATGAAGGCCTCAGCCCTGGCCGTCCTGGCAGCGCTTGGGGCCGGGATCCCCACACAGCCCAAAGGGAAGCCGTCCCAGGGCGCAGAGGGATGGAGAGCAGAGGGGCGATCGGGCCCCCGGGGGAGGCAGGCAGAGCACCCCAGTGAGGGGGGCTCCGTGCGGGTCCGCAGCCCTCGCCCAGCCACAGCCTCATCACCCCAGCCTCTCTGTACCGCCCACCTCCCACCCTCCACCCTCGCGCCACCCCCGTCCTCGGCTCCTGCTCCCTCCCATCATCCCCCCTGCTGCTGGGGCACTTGCAGACCTGAAATATGATGTCACCCTCCTGCTCCAAAGCTTTAGCCATGAGCCGTGAGCTAAGACCCAGGCCCGGCGCTCCCCACCCAGCATCAGCCCCTTCGCACTGACTCCTCTCCTCCTGAACCCCAGCGCAGGCAAAGCTGCCTGTCCCTGGCTGCCCCCTTGGCCAGAGCCGGAGCAGGGGAACCACACCTCGGGTGTTTTCCTGAAGAAAAGGTGTTTGACTGGAGTCTGATGGGGCATTTGTGTTTTCCAAAATACAGACTCCGTCTTTGAGCATCAGAAACGAAGTGTTTACCTAAATTATGTGCAATTATTTTGATTCAGATGCCTCCATTTTCATATACAGATGGGATTTTCGAAACTGAAATAACAGATCTCTTGTCTATGGGCCGAGGGCACTGGGGACGATTTAAAACATCGCTACCAACCCCGAGACATCCTTGAGATGCGGGACGGCTGTGACGCACGGTGTGGATTCTGCCCCACCGAGAGGAAGGCGACGTTTTGAAAAAGGATTCACACGTCTTCAAGAGCCTTTAAAACTATCGCTGCCTGGACGGCAGCAGTGATTGGGAACTCGGGCACCGCAAAGCTGCGGCGAGTGGGCAGGGAGTAGAGCACTGTTTTGAGAAGGCACTGGGGATTATGTAGCCACCGATTATGAGGCTGGTTTAGGGGGCTTAGAAAGGTAGCCTCTGAAAGGGAGAGGGATTCAGGGAGGCAGATCTCCAGTCAACCGGCCCAGCTCCTGCAGACTGGCTGCTGGACAGCGTCAGAGCCAAGGACCCAGAAAGGCTGCTTCCAGCTCCCACATTTCAGGAGTTGAGGCTCCATCTCGTTGTCTGTGCAATTATTTAATTAGCGTCCATCTCCACAACTGGAAAGACAGCCCAGGAAGGTGCCCCCAGCCTGGGGTGCGGCCAAGTGTGTGGGAGATTCTCGCTACTTACTGAAAGGATGAAGGAGACACGCGCGAGTACGTGAAGACGCCAGCGGCCATTTACGGGAGAAGCAAACAAGGGCCTGTCCGATGCCAAAGGTGGACTTACCTGCCTGGGAAGTATTAAGCATAGAGGTCTGTGCTTTTGTGAAACAGCTTTATAACCTGTTATAATGTGGTACTGTGATTTATAATAAATATATTTGGTTTTCGTCTTGGCACAGAGCTCCTAAAACTGTAGGAATTTCCTAAGTGTCTTTTATTATGTTAATAAGGTGACTATTGGAAAGCCGCCTAGATCACTTAAGAATGGGACCTGGTAGCCAGGAGAGCCAGCATGTGATTGGAGGGCTCCCCCCTGGCCTCCCGGCGGGGAGAGGGGCTGGAGGCCCAGCTCGGTCACAGATGGGTGATGGTTTCGCGAGTCACCCCTAAGGAATGAAGTCCCCATAGAGCCCCCGAGGAGGGTTGGGGGAGCTTCAGGTTGGCAACCACACGCCTGGCGGCGGGGAAGCCTGCTCCTCCCCAGATCTCACCCCACAGGTCTCTTCCGCCCAGCTGTTTTCTGAATTACATTCTTTTATAATAAAGCCATGACCTAGGGAGTAAAATGTTCCTCTGAGTTCAGTAAGCCACTCTAGCAAATCAACCAGACCCCGGGAAGAGGTCATGGGGACCTCCAGTCCATGGCAGGCAGGTCAGAAGGCCAGGTGACAACCTGGATTCGGTGACTGGCATTTGAAGGTGGGAGCAGTCCTGTGGGCCTGACGTCTTCTCCAAGTAGACGGAGTCAGGACAGAGCTGCACCGTAGGACACCCAGCTGACGCTGAGAATTGTTTGGCGTGGGGAAGGGGCCCACACATCGGGATTGGTGTGAGTATCATGGTTAATTTAAGATGCAAGGATCTCTTCTCATCCGGGTGCTCAGAAGAGAGGAAAAACAGGTGGCAGCCAGCACAGATTAGAGTTCTGCCCATGGGGCACTGGGTCTTTGCCCCCAGGTGGCCAGGCAGCACGCGTGCTCTTATCTCCACTCTGCCACCTGTGGTCCCTTCACCACCCCGAGCCTCAGCCTCCTCGCCTGAAATGAAGTGGCCATTCCTGTCCTCGTGGGTGACCATCTGGGGGGATGGAGGCAGGGAAGTTTGCAAAGTGCTTTGAAAAGGACAGGGTCTCCAAAAAAATCAAGTGGAGGCGGCACAGGAGGCAGCGTCTACACCAGAGCAGGGCTGGGGTCTACGTGGGTGGGGCGTCTATACCACCCTAGGGAAGAGAGCAAGACCCGGAAGGACAACTGCTCCTTCTTCCGGCCTCATTTCTCACACCGTGAGGCTGAGGCTGAGGCTGACCCGCAAGGCCCCAGGCAGGACCCTGTGACCCTCTTTGGAACCCTGCCTTTGTCGTATGCAACCCTCTCAAAGAGGCACAGCCGTGAATCCACTGAGCGTGCTGGTGAGCTTCGGGGCCGCAGACACCCCTCTGGTGATGGCCAACCAGGGTGGCGGACCTGAAGGACCCCCCCAGAGGGGCAAACGGCACAGTGAGCACAGTCCTTGCCCAAGTCCACGGCAGACATCACCAATTAAACCACCCCACGCGTTACTGCTGAGACCCTCCTCATTTCAGAACCTTTCCCGGGACAGAGTCCAGGTACCAGAAGATCTGAGCTCCCCTGAACGCTGAAACCTGCCGATCATGTCTAGGCGGAGCTGCTAAAGGCAGTAACAAGGCAGAAACAAGGCAGAAACAAGGCAGAAAGCGGCGACCTGCTGATGAGCGAGCTGCTCTGCCCTGGATTCTTTCTCCTTTGTCCCGGGTGGAACCAGGCCGTGCCTGATGTCTACAAAGAGAAACTTAAATAGAATCATGGCCAGCCTGGGATATAATACCACTGGCAATGACCCCTAATTAAGGCATGGAGAGCACACCCCAGAATGCCTCGGCGCCAAGCTGCTGGGCTTAATTGAGAGAAAGAGATGCAAGGAACTAGATGGGCAGGCAGGTGGCAGGGGGGCTTTGAGCTCCTGGAATCAGCAGGCTTGTCACCATTATGTGGGTTTAGTGGAAGCTGATATTAGCATGTGGACGCCCTGCAGGCTCAATCCCTAGACCGCAGAAGTGCAAAGAATGGCTGAATGTAGCCAGCTCTCTCCAGTTCAGGTAAATGAAAGAGAATGTTAACAGCTTCATTTTCATATTTCTCCATACAGCTTAGATTGTAGCCAACAAGTACCCCAAATTGCTGGTGCTGGAGGTGATTCTCAGGGCAGCGGGCAAAGGGCCAGGCCCCAGGTGGAAGACCACACCCTGTCGCCCCCTACTGGGAATCCTGGGCAAGTCCCAGCCTCTCCAGGCTCCCCAGAGATGGGGACAGCTCGGCCGTGCGTGAAGGTCCTTCTGATGACAGGTGAATGTAACAGAGCTCAGGAAGGCTGAACCCGACTGCAGGGTCGGGAGAAGGCTCCTGCTGCCCCCACAGCAGTGGGCTTCTTGGGTCAGGGCAGGTCACACCGGGGCCCCCAGGGCACCCGCGCGGAGGGTGAATCACCCGGCCCTATTCCAGGACAGTAGGGCTTCGTATCCTTAAGCTGGCCCCTGGGGAGATGGGAGAAAGGGTGCCTGGGGCCAGGGAGCATCCGGGACAGAGATGGATTGCAGCCTCAGCCACTCCCTTGGGGGTCTGCAGTGGGCTGAATAGTGACCCTCCAGAGGGCAGCTCTACATCCTGACCCCTGGAACCTGTGAACCAACTTCATTGGAAAAGCAAGTTAAGGATCTTAAGAGGAGATCATCCCAGATGATCTGAGTGGCCTTAAATCCTTATAAGAGACAGAAGAGGAGACACAGACATGCAGGGGAAAGCCTGTGAAGGGCACGGAAACTGCAGCAGTGTGGCCCCAAGCCCAGCAATGCTTGGAGCCCCCAGAAGCTGGAAGAAACAAAGAGGGAAGCCCCTCTAGAGCCTTAGGGGGAGCGCGGCCTGGCCCACACCTTGATGGCAGGCCTCTGGCCTCCAGACCGTGTGAGAAGAAATCTGCTGTTGCAGTGGTCCCAGTACTCTGGGCTCAAGTCCACCTCGGGTCTCCTGGCAGGCCTGGGCATTGAGGGCCCTGAGCGGGACCTCCGCATGGGAACGGGGCCAGGGGAGGAGAAGGCTGAATCCAGCCTGGGGCAGTGAGGCGGGAAGACCTCCCACCAGCTGCACCGGGCCAGCAGGCCCGTGTGCGCCCAAACTGCAGGAATTTGGGGCCCAGCAGGACCACGTTGGGGTGACTATGGTGCAGGCAGGAGCAGGGGCGAGGGTGCCAGCTGGGCCTCAAGACCTGCTTGGTTTGAGGAACTCCCCTCTGGCGAGCCTCGAAGAGGAACTTGGGACACGCCCTAACCCGGGCTGCAAAGCCACCCAGCATGGGGCCAGTCCCCAGCTTAGCCCAGCGTCTCTTCCCTCCTCTGCCGCTGACCTAGGCTGGCGTCCCCCTGAGCCCGGGCGGGCTGCCTGCTGGATGCTTCTGCAGTCTCCCTCACTTCACAAACTGGCCCCGTGGTCCCCCGCCCTTGCCAGCTCCTTCCCGGGCCCACCCCAAGGCCCTACTGTAGGACCTGGACGATACCTGACCTCCATTTCCCATCTGGCATTTTCATGAGGAAAAGTAATGTGAGTGCTGGTGGGGTAGGGGGATAGCTGGAGAGGCTTCCCTGCGGGCTCGGGGGACAGGCAAAGTGCCCCGGGGGGGGGGGCTAAATGAAGTACCCTCAGCAGAGCCAAAGCTGGCCCGCGGGGTGATGGAGAAGCAGAGGGGCGGCCTCCGGGGCCCTGGGCTGGGATGGCACAGGTGCTCCGCCCGGAGCCTGGTGACTGAGTCCAGGTGACGCGCCTGTCCACAGTGACAGCAGGGGGCGCTCTTCTCACCCGCAGATCAAGGGCCACAGCGGCCACGGGAGGGCTGCGAAGCGTGGCAAGTGAACGGTGACGTGTGATCGGGTTTCCAATAGGACCTCAGAGAAGTCTGTGCCCGCAGGAAGGGCGAACCTGGGACCAGAGCCCCCACCGCTCACTCATTCGTTCAACAAACACCCCCTGAGGGTAACTCTGAGCCCCTGTGGGGACCAGCCAGCCAAGGCCCACATGGCGAGGGGCTCCCCTTCCAACAGGGGAGGTCGTCCGGGTGCCAGGAAGGTGGCTCTCAGATAGTGACATTTAATCTGTAACTCCCTTCCGCCCCAGAATGTTCTCATGTGAAGATAGGATCGTTTTATTTATTGCTTTTATTTAAGATCTGAGGAGGAGGAGGGAATAAGAAAGGGGGAAACGTGCAGGGTGGCAGACGAGCAGAGGCCTGGAGCTCGCTCCATCGGCCCGCCGGCACTTTCTAGCCAGAACCTCTCAGAGCCTCATGGGGCCAGGCTCCCGTCTGCTCAGAGCTCTCCCTGCCACGGTGTCCTTCCCACAGCAACACCGCCTTAATCCTCGGCCAGCCACCTTGCTGGCTCCATTCGAGAAAGAATTCATAAAATATGAGGAAGATAAACTCAATACCTCGTGGGTCACTGTGGTTCCCCTACTCAAGAAATATGGAAATGTCTAAGCCAGATGATAGATACACTGGCCTTTCGTGGGGAAGACAGAGATGTAATGCTCAGCACACCTAAATCCATCACCTTGGGAAATACATCTGGACACAGCTGTGATTGCCAGCCCAGCGACAGTGGCTGTGGCCAAGTCCGTGCTGGCAGACTGTGAAGGCCTCTGGGAAGGATACGTTGAAGATCCTCTCATCACATGCTGATCTACACTGTGTTTTCTAGGGAACAGTGGGAAAGCCAAGAAAGGCAAAGCACTTAAATGCTTGAAGAAATAAGCTGGACAGTAACATTTATAGATCCGGAACTGCCTAGCGTTTTGAATTCTGGATATGCATGTAACTTTCTGACTATGCATGACTTCAGCTCTTGATTTCAGTTTTTGAGAAAGTATCGGGACTTAACGAGGCTCACAGCAGAGGTGTCAGGCCCTAGGAAGAGAAGGAGTATGAGATGGTGCCAGCCTAGGGCCCGGCACACAAGTCTGTACTCAAGAAACATGCATTTCTCTCTCCCCTGTAAGCTCCATCCCCGATAAACAAGAGATTTGGGTTAGATTATCTCAGAGTCCCCAGATTCTAAGAAGCCAGGTGGAAAAGAATTTGCTTAGGCTTGATCTCAAAGTTACTTCACATTTACATGCTTGAGAACATTACCAAAAACTTCTTAGCTTTCCCCTCACTTACTTAAAAAAAGATATCATACATACATACATACATACATATATATATACATACACACACACACACATATATATACATATGATATTGATCTATCTATCTACCTACACCGTGTGCCAGGCACTTTTCAATCTTATTTTACTGGCATTTCTGGCAATGCTGTGAGGCCAGCTGGGCAGCTTATGCATCATACAAGTGGCAGTGGAGGCTCTGAGAAGTCAGCAAGCTGCCCTGAGGCCACATGGCAAATTCATGGAGGGACCAAGATAGGCTGCCCCACCTGTGTCTCCTGTGCTCGTATTTCCCACTGGGATAGCAGATTGTAAGGAGGACTATGCCAGAAAACAGGCACAAAGCTGCAGGGGATTTGAGGTGTCTGCACCATGCAGGAGGCTTTAACAGAATATTTCATTCTGCTCCTTCAGCTGCCCAAGAGGGAGGCCTGAGTGTCCATTTCTGTTTCACAGCAAAGAAACTGAGGCTTGGAGCTCTTCATGTCCACGCCCAAGCACAGCAGAGATGCAATGGTTTTCTCCCACCCCTTCTTCTCCTGAGGGCTCCAGCCAAGTGAGCAAAAACTCAGGTCCCTGCCCATCTGGCCACAGTTGGCTGACCGGGCCTGGAACAGACCCCGGGTGAGTCTGTCTAGTCCACCTGCACAGAGATGTAACTTTGAAGGGCATCAGATCTGGAACAGGAGGGGGCTCGCCTGGCGGCTCCACTCTCCCTGCCGGGAGCCCCAGACACCTTCCACCCACTGGCACCTGACTTTCTCCATGTCTCCTTGCAAGCTCTCCCATGGCAAGCAGTGGGCTTCCCTCTGAATAACGCCAGCTGTTGCCAAGGTTTGGACCCACCTCATGGTGGGGGCTACCTCTCATAGAGACTAGTTCTGCCACATACCCAGCCCAGCTAAGCCCCCTTCCCAGGCCCAGAGAGGACCTTGAGGGTCATTACCAGTCTGTCATGATCACAGATGGCTGCAAGAGGCAGGTGAGTTCACAGCATCTTAGGGAATTTTCTTGGGCACCAGGAGAGCTAAGAAGGACTCAGCTCTAAGACAGACTCTCTGAGCTGCTAGGCTCCAGATCACAGCACCGCAGTCCAAGCCAGGAGCAGATCGAATGTGAGTGTGTGCGTTCGGGGCCCTTTGTGACCTGATCCCATCTTGGCGCTCCAGCCTTACCCCACTGTGATCCCTGTACTATGACCCTTAGACTTCCACCTACCAAGCTTCTAGAAGGTTCCATGGGCATCCTGCCTCTGAACCTTTTGCGCCTGCTACTGCCTTGGCCCACAGCACCCACCACTCCAGTGCTGATGCCAAGGGCTGAACCCCATTTCCTGGAGCTGTCTCAAGCCAAGGCAAGCTCTCCCCATCATGCTCCCCAGTGACACACCCATCTTGTGTTTGTTCCTTCAGACGCTGACTATCCCTTGCAGGTAGTACGTCGTACTGAGGGCACGTGGCGGGTCCGATGGCTAAGCACTGACTCAATCCCTCTTGTTCAATTTGCACATGTATTTGTTGGTTTTATTGATGGAATATTTGCTCTGGAAACCACTGTTCCTGTTTGCTCATTAGCATCTGCATTCCTAAGAACATTCCTTCTTTGGAGGCTTTACTATCAAAAAATTAATAATCAGTGTCCAGAACAAAGGTTGGCTGACATCACGAGCCTACAGATTTTAGTCCAGCAAATTCTGCTGCGTCTGGCATACAAAACCATACACACCAGGGGACATGTCATTTTTGTTAAGGGAATCGATTTAATTAATTCATAATTGACAATAATGGTCTTGAAGATTAAGAATATTTTTTGTATTAATCCTCTGGCCCCACTCAAGCTGTGCTCTCCTCTTCACAGTCTGAGCTGACGAACTTTAGTTCAGTTAATCTATACCCCCAACTCCCGCCCCAGTCGGGGTCCGGTGGGAGCCCCCCAGTGGGACAGTAACCCAAACACAACGAGGCCCTACCCCGTGACTGGTCTCAGGGCCCTGTCTTCCTGGGATCAGCAGGGAGGTGTGGCTGGACGCCTTCCACTCACTCCTGGCTATGAGTCTGTGCTCCCGTGTCCTTCTGAGCAGTGGGGTCTGGGAGAGAATTGTGGGGAGGGCTCTGTCCCCTCCTTAGCCGCCTCCTCAGGCCCCCCCGGAGGGCAGCGGCCAAGCCCTCAAGTTTGGCATCCACATTTGAGGCCTTTCCTGATCTGGCCTCCCTGCTTGCAGCCTGCTCCAGTGCCCACCCTCAGCCAGCTGTGGGCTCTCTGCAGGCTCCGCATCCCCTCCTGCCCCCAAGGCGGGGAGCCCCTCTCGTTCAGCCCCCCTGCTCCTCCACCCTTCCCCACCCAGCAAATTCCCATTCAGCCCCCTCCTCTCCCAACACCTTCCCTGGACCTTCCCCAACCCAGCAGGTGGGGGTGGGCTCCCTGCAGCCACCCCCGGGCCCTTCCTTCTGTCTGGTCCCACCTGAGGGCCCATCTGCTCCCTGGGGGCCGAGGGCTCTTGGGGACTTGCATGCGAGGCCCCTCTGTGCCTCCAGCAGGCAGCTTGGCAGAAGCCAGGAGCAGAGCTGGCAATAGAAGCACTCCTGTGTGTCCCGGGCTGCCCGCGGCTGCCACGGCGACCCGGGGAGGGGTCTCTCACCCCTGCTCTGTAGCTGAGCAGACCAGTCCCGGAGATGGCAAGGCCTGGGAGCCAGTGCAGGAGGAAGCCTGAACCCGACGCCCAGCCTTCCTCCAGAGGCCGGGCTCCTACCCGGGGTGGGGGCGGGGCCCCGCCACTCGGACCTGGGCCGGCACAGCTGACGCAGCGCGCCTGTGCAAAGGCCACCCTGCCGGAGAACACACAGCGTGCACTTGACACACATTACGTAGGAAGCACGACGGGCTTCCAGACCCACAGGAGGGAGCTGGGTTGCAGCCCGGCCAGCAGCACAGAGGACCTGCCTTGCCTACACACACCTGAGAACGGCCTCCCAGGACACCCAGGCATGCATGGGCCCCTCTGTCTCCCTCACCGGTAGGTCCCTGGTCAGCTTGCTGGGTGACGGTGGGACGGGGACAGCCAGGGAGCCCCCAGGGAAGTGTGAAACGAAGGTGATGTAGCCCAGCGGTCCTGCCCATGTCCTATCATCCTATCACTTACAAATGCCATTTAGATCCAATTAGGGCCCAACGGCAGCCATGGATCTGAAAGCTTTTCTTAAAAACCCATAAACAGAGCCCTGGCTGTGTCTGGATTCAATTGAAAAGATAATCATGGGACAGAGAGCTCTCCTAAAGAGAGAGGCTCTCCCTCCTAAAGGGAGAAGGTGTGCAACTGGTAAGTGCGCTGGTGAAAGGGGGGTGGGCTGGGAGGTAGGGGCGCGTGCAGAGCAGGGAGAGACAGGCCCAGCGCACACAGGGAACAGGCAGCATCGGACCCTACAGGACCCCAGACCCGGGGCTACAGAGAGATGTCCCCAGGTCCCCAGCCTTTGCCTCAACTTTTCCCTCTGCCCAGAAATCACCTTCCTTTGACCTTCCAGCTTGGCTTCCTACCTCATTCGGGCTCAGCTCAGACAGTTCCTCCTGGGAGAGGCCTCCCTAGCCACCCCCTGCCCCAGCCCCTTGTCACTCCCCTGGCACTGGCACCTGTTTCCCAGCACCCATCACTCTGACGACCTGCATTTTCACGTAGGAAATGCTCATGGAGACCCCATAGGGCTGAGCAGTGTGCTGGGCTCTGGCGATGAAGCAGAGAGGGGAAAGCATTAGTTGGGTAATTAATGGGTAACCCATTAATTGCTTTATTGCCTGTCTCTCTCCTACAAGGGCACATGAGCTCCTCTGGCTGGTGGCAGGGGGAGGGGGGATTTTTGTTTAAATGCTCAGTCCTGACAATTCTTCCAAAAATCCCTCCTCTCACCTCAGTGCTCCAGCCCATGTGTCCCAGTCACCTGCCCCCAGACCATTACAAAGCGACCAGGTTAGGTTCTCCCTCCTAAAGCAGCCCGGAGCTCCCCTTAGCCCGGGGCATGGGCAAGCACCTGCTTGGCGGCCAAGGAGGCCCCCATGGAGCACCCATGCACCTGTCCAGCCTTACTCCAGCTGCCCTTCTGCTCCTGCCACCCTCAGGACTCAGGATGCCCCCACACGCTCCTGCCTTCTCTTTCCTGCTCATGCTCTCTCTTCCAGCCAGGATCCCTCTCCTTGCAAAACGATCAAGACTTAACTCGAATGCTATGAGTGATCTCTGAGATCAACATTGGCAGATAATTTTTTAAAAACTTAGCTGCCATTTAATCAGCACCTAAAATAATCACACCCTCTCCAAATTCCCCAGGGATGGGCCCACTTCTTCATGACCACCCAGTGAGGACCCAGGATAGACCACATGTGCCAATGAATGGGGTGCCCAAGGAGGCTGGGACTTAGGGTACCTCCTACCCAAACTAGAGCTCTTCTTTACTTTCTTCTGTAACAAGACTTGGGTGGGAAAGTGAATGGATGGGTAGATGGATGGATGGATGGATGGACAGACAGATGGGTGAACAGTCGGTAGATGGATAGGTAGGTGGGTAGATGAATGAAGGAGGGATAGATAGATGGGGGGATGAGTGGGAAGATAGATGGAAGGATTGTGAATGGATTGATGGGCAGAAGGATGGATGGGCGGATAGATGGAAGGATGGTGGATGGATGGATGGGTGGATGGGTGAATGGATGGACAGATAGATGAATGAGGGGATGGAAGAATGGATGTGTGTGTAGGTAAATGGATGGATGGGTAGACAGCTGAATGGTTGGATAAATGGATGCGTGGATGGATGGTGGATGAGAAGATAGTGGATGGATGGGTGTATAGGTGGGTGGATAGATGCAGTAAGTTGCTGTGTGACCCTGAGCAGCTCCCTTAGCCAATCTGAGTGCCATTTTCTCATTTGGTGAAAAGAAAAGTTTCATGGGTAGAAGGAATGATTTTCCCTTGGTATGAATCTGTCTGGAGAAGACTGGACCCCTGATCCTTGGACTTCAGTACACTTGTGCCCCTCCTTTGTGACCTCTGGCCTCTTTTTTCTTTTCAGTATGGCTGAGCATGAGGACGATTGTCTGATACAGGTTGCCTCCCTCTGATGACAAACTCTGGCTGTGCCACTGACCTCACCTCCCAGATAGGAGGTGGGCGATTGTTTTAAACAACCCTGCAATGAGAAAGAATGAAATTCCTTGCAGGGTTCTCAGCCTTGACTGCAGATTGGAATCCCCTGGGGAGCTTTTAAATAGACACAAGGGCACCACTCCTATCTGACATAATCAGAGTCTCTGGACGTGAGGTCCAGGCTCATAATTCTCAGAGCGCCCCAAGAGACGCATGTGCTGCTAGGCCTGGGGACCAGTATGCTGGAGGCTTGGAAGCACTTGGTGGCTAGAAGAAAGCTTCATACCAGACAGGTGCTCTGGCAGTGGATCTGTCTGGCTCAACAGGTCTCCCTTGGCATGTTCTGACCCATTACCTCCCACTTTCAGACAGCCAGTGAGCCCCAGGGAAGAGAACTGAACCACAAAGCTCCGACTCGGGGTCTGCGTCAAGTCAACCCTGGGCTCTGCATTTCTTGGAGGAACAACCCTTGCCCATGAGACTGATCACGTGATCTCTGCCTCTGACATTTTACCTCCTCCTCCCCACCACCACCCTCACCACCCCCGCATCACTGCTGTGTCGGATGGTCACCGCCAATCTCTGTGCTAAGCATTTTATGAGAGTTAC
Source organism: Phataginus tricuspis (assembly GCA_029783875.1). Classification (NCBI taxonomy): domain Eukaryota; kingdom Metazoa; phylum Chordata; class Mammalia; order Pholidota; family Manidae; genus Phataginus; species Phataginus tricuspis. Next base: position 88,836,988 of record JAQQAC010002594.1, on the reverse strand, counting down.
TCACATCTGCCCTCACAAGAACTCTACAGAGTAAATGTAGTTTATTTTTCCTATTTTCCCAATGAGCACATTGTAATTCAGAGAAGTTAAGCAACTTGCCCAAGGTCACACAGCCACCAGATGGGGAGGTAAAGATACAAACACAGGTGGGCCAGATACCAGATTTGGTGCTTTCAATAGAAAGGGGAAGATGGAACACAATGTCTAGACCCAAACTCTTGAGTGTCAGGGAGCAGCCTTGTCTTTCAATGATCGAATCCCTCTCCCCAGGGCTGACAGTGAGAATCTGTCAGCAGAAGAGACCATCAGAATCCAAAACAACCAGCTGGGACCAGGGAGTGTATCCCAACTGGTAAAGACAAACTTAGGGGAGGAGAAGTGCAAGGTCCTGCTCTTGCCTTGGGTCAGCAAAAGAGTGTTCATTCATTAACACATGCAACCAACCGTCCCCAAATGCCCTGCTACATGCAGAACTGCAGGATCACTCTGGCTGTCACGTAGGCAGAGAGAAATCTAACCCTTGATGGTTATACAAACATCTTTTTTCAGAGAAGGCTTCTAAAATTGTCCTGGAGCACTGCCGTGTTCAGGTCGGGGACTGATCCTGGGGATGCCGAGATAACCAAGTTGCAGGACGAGGGAGATAGAACTGGCTTCGTGGCAGCTATGTGCAAAAGGCTCCGGGCACGATGGGATGGAGACCAGCAAGACGGGCCACGGGACTTGGTCACCATAAACAAGTTTGCACACTGAGGCTACATTAACAGAGAGGCAGCTCCATCATTGGAAGGAGGGTATGGAGTCCCACTCAGATGGGGGCTATCCACACAGAAACCATGTGATCAGAGACTGAGGAGAAGCAGAGAACCAGAGCATGTTCAGAAGAGGGTGGCAGAGTTACCTGGGGACGGAGAACTATGCTTTATAAGGAACAGTTGAGCTAGACAAGGGATGGGAGCTGGACATCTGCCTGGCCAGCTCCCAACCTGACCCATGGCGACAGCCTCCTGAAGGATGCTGGGCCTCCAGACTCACCCCTCTAGGCCACTGTCCACAGGAGCCAGAGGGATTTTCCAGACACAATTCGGTATCTGGGAATAGGTGGGTGTGGGTGAGTCAGGGAAGATGCAATGTTCCAAAGCTACTCACTGTTCCCACCCCGTGCCCACCTGGCTACATCTCCCAGCCTCTTCTGCATGAGGCGCAGCCACAGGATTGCCCCCCAGAACGCTCCACCTGTCACCCTCTGCCTCTGCCCCACCCCCAGGACTGGGAGGGCCAGAGGAGGGATGAGCGACAGGATGAAGGAGCTTGGGCGCATGAATGAAGGCAGGGGGTGGAGCCTGACGCCCACCGACCCGACAGGCCACACAGGACTGCGGCCAGGCCAGGAAGACACCTTTAGGTCTGGGGCAGCTCACTAGAGCAGTTACGCACCCTAAGAGAATGTCTGGATCCGAATCCCTCTGCCGAGGGAAATATGTGGAGGAAGGTACCCCATGCTGATCGGACGGTCTTCCAAATGTGAGGTTTGGGCCCCTGTTTAAAGCAATCCCTATCAACCTGGTGCCCCGCAGTCTGACTGGGCGCCAATCCCGGCCCCGCCGCTGGCCTGCAGCTCTTGCACAAGATACTTGGCCTTCGGTCTCCTCCTCTGAAAAATGGGAATAATTACAGAAGCTGCCTGTCAGGATTATTGGCAAGTGACCCTGTGGTCATTAGCCCAACATCCCACGCTGGGAGCTGCCAGCAATGCTTTCTGCCTGACTCAGGCCCATTGTTTTTGTCTGCAGAGACGCTCTGGTGCCCTACTTAAACGCCTTGCTATTAAAGGAGAGACGCCTATGATCCTTGGCGAGTGGGGTTATGAGTGAGCCTTTCTCTCTTCAGTACTTCCTACATTTTCCATAATGTCTGTATTTTTATAAAGGAGAAAAAAGACAAACATTGAACAAACAGGGAATGCCTAGTTCTAGCACAGTCCCCTGGAGATGGCAGAGGTGTCCCTATAAACACTGAAACCAGCAGAAACAAGAAAAAGTACCTCCCCCCACCCCCGACCCCAGGCCCTGCACAGCCGGTGAATGAAGGACAGCACACATTTCACGTTGTAAAGAAAACTGCAAGATTTCTACTGTTCTGCTAAATCCAAAGAGAAAAGAGCACTTGTAGTAATAGCAACCACCAAGATTAAATATTTGTGCGGCAGGGACTCTTCGGGACTAAGAGTAGAACATTTCCACCGAGCAGAAAGGCCTCCAATGCAGGGCTGCCTGTGTGCTCAGGGTCCACAGGCATCCTGCCGCTCAGCCAGTGTCACCACAGGGATCATTGGTTCCCCTGGAAAAATTAATAATGGCCTCATTTCACCTTTGAAAGTCCTAGGAGGGGGCACTTCTAACCCTCCTTTTACAGAAAGGTCAGGAAACTCGGCCAGCACACCAGAACCTGGACCGCAGTCCACTGCATGAAGAAGCGCCAGCCGAGGTCTGGTGGCCTTGGGACCAATGGTCAGAGCTGGGAGGCTTTTAGCTAGAAGGCAACAACTCCCTTCCCCATTTACAACCTGGGCTTCCCCTCCCCTGGGCTGGGCCCTACTCCTAGGCATGGCACACGCACCATCTGATAGCTCCAGAGCCATGAAAGTCTGGATTACAGAGTAAACAGGCTGGGCTTCCGTTCTGGTTTCCATTTTTCACTCATTTCAATGGGAATGATCCCAGTACAGTTTCCCAAAAGTGGGGTCCCCTAGCCCTGCCTCTCACCAACACTGAATGGGTGCAAACACCCTAAAATGATCCATTCTTGATGCAACACACACCTTCCCTGACAACAAATCTGCCCCTGGCACGCTGCTGCCTGAAATCCTTCCGCGGCTCTCCCACATCAGGACTCAGCCGAGCCTGTCAGCATGGCAGGCGAGGCCACTTGCCAGCTGCCCACATGCTTCTCCCACCACCCCGCCCAGCTGACTCATACCCACACGCTGCTCCCCTTCCCCTAATAGACCACCCCCCCACCCAGGGCACCCGAGCCCAGGCTGCATCCCCTTTGCCCCAACCCCTCCACTGCCACCACCATGAACTTCCATGCATCCCTCAATGTCCCATACAAAACAGCCCCACCTGTGAAGCCTTCTCTGACTGCCCTGGCGGGTCAGCAGCTCACCCAGGGTTGGGGCGGTTTTGTGAGCTGCACCCCAGCACTAGGACATTGCACAACACTGAAGCTGAGTCCATCTCACTTCTCTGGGCTGGGAAGTTCTGGGTTCTTGGGATGGGATGTGCCCTATTCACTGTGGCATCCCCAGCCCTCAGCTCATTTCTGGCCCAGGGTGGAAGCTCAACCCATACTTCTTGAGTGAACGATTGAATTAACTAGCACTGTGGATCACAGTGGGTTCCAAAAGCCAGATAAAGAAATAAGACATTCTTGCCATGTTTCCATTGTGCAGCCCACAGCCCACCAGGGTGGGGCTCGGGGTTGCCTGTCTGAGCTTACTGGCTGCCCCATGTCCCGGTCTCACAGCCGTATCTAGGCTCCCAGTGTGACAACTGGGAGACCAATTTCATGCCAGTCTGGTAGGCATCAATATGCAAGCGGCGCGGGACTCCTGCTGAAAAATTAATCAGGGCCATTTGTATGCATTGCATTTTGCTCAGGAGCAGCGCCCCGGCACGGCACCACCGTCTCCCCAGATCCGCCCAGCATTCCTCCCCACCATTTCCAAATGCAATGAGCACAAATCACTGATCTAATGTTTTTCCCAAAGTTAAACAACAAACTGCTTTGCCAGCCTCCAATGTCTGTTGTCCTAATGGGACGTGGAGAGCGTCAAGAACTTTAACAGTGGATCCGGGTTTGTCCCTGGAGCACCCCCATCCATGGAGACCAGATAGATAACCCCCCGGCCCCAGGAAGAGGACATTATTAAGTACCTACTATGTGCCAGTGTTGTCCTTTAAAATCCCCTTTTCAAAATACATGAGCTGAGCTCCAGGAATGCAAGTAAGTCAACAGCTGGAAAATGTGTGAAATTCAACACTGGGTCTCTGACATCAGAGCCCTGTTCTCTTTTTATTAACAGGCTACACAGCAAATCCTATTAACGTGGGACTGAATTCATTAGAGCCCCCATTTATTCCTCTGGAGATCTGCTCAGAAAGGCTCCCCAGCACGGTGCTCAGAGCTGAGCTTTGGGGCCAGGTCTGCCCCACGCTGCCTGCATGACTGTGCAATGGGGATAAAGAAAATGGGCCTCCCTGCAAGGGCTGCCATGTGTCCTCCGCATGAGGGGCACATGGAAGAGGGCATGGTGTGTGTGTGGCATAGCTACCGGGCACCTTCTGTGTGGTGCACAGAGTGGGCGCCACGGGCCAGCCGGCCTCCCTGCACTCATCTGGCAAGTTCTAAGTGCCAGACCCAGAGCTGAGCCCTGAGGTCATGAGCTCCAGCCTTGGAGAAGGTCATGTTGAGCCACATGGGCCCCTGGAAAGAGTTCACAGTCCCCCGTATCCTGAGAATGTGTGTTACCTCCACGGTGAAGCCCTGAAAGGCAGGGACGTGGGATTTCAATCCAGCCAACACAAACACCCCGGCAGTGTGAGTGTTCTGCCTGTTTTTATCTGGCTTCCTGCACGTCAGGGTCCAGCCTACTGCTTGGCCTGTAAGATGTGTGGGACTCATGCCAGCCTTCTTAGTCCTGCTACCCACTGCCTCCAGCAGCCTGTCCTCCAATCGCTAGGCTGTCTTCTCCCCATTCTGTAGATGAAGAGCAGAGGCTCATGAAGGTTAAGGGGTGTGCCCCCACACCCACCTGACCCGCGGGCGCTGGGATTTAAGCCTGGATCTGACCCCGATCTTCCCCCCCCCCGGCCTACGTAAAACACCTTGCAAGAGAGCTGGCACCTAGTCCAGCCTCAACAAAAGCCCGCCCCCTCCCCACCCCGTGGTTTCACAGCTCACTGAGCTGGCCCGCAGAGGAGATGCAGGCTCAGCTGCTCCGGGGGGGCGCCCAGCATCCCAGCCCTCGTCCTCACGCCATGGCTTTCCCAGAGCCTTGGTCTGATTGCTCTCAGCATCAGGCCCAGACACACAGCTGAGTCTGCAGTGGCACCTGTCAGACGGGAGCTGCGTCCAGCTGCCACCAGACAGCAGGGGGATTGAAGTAATAGGACCCCAGCTCATGCCCCCAAGGCTGAGAAAATCGTACAAGACTTGTCAGCAAGAAGCGACGTCCGACTTTACGTGCTGGAGGGCACAGCCCCGCAGAGGTGCCGATCTGGTCGGTCTCACTCTGCACACACCTCTCCAAGGACCCATGGGGATGCTGCGTACACATTGCTTCTTCCCACCTGGAAACCCAAGGGGCCTCTGTGTCTGCATCACAGAGCCCTGCTCAGGAAATCCAATTCCACACTGTCTCCCTAAAGGACCCACATTAAAAGTCTACCCTCCTCATCATGGTCCCACCCCTCACTCTGGGGGAGAGAAGCAAACACAGCGATGTTCTCAATGTTTTCTCTGCCCCCCACCCGGATGCCTTTCTCTCTGCTGGAAACCTCTGAGAGCAACTTCCCCCCACCCCCCCTGTCCCTCTCCTCTCAGCAGGCTTGCACTGCACCACCTTGGCCTCCAGCCTTAGCCCAGAGCCCTGGAGCGGGGGCGAGCGGGACCACCTACTACACAGGCAGACCCAACACGACTCCCACGGCCCCAGCGCAGGTGATGCACAGAACTCTGGCCGGATGGGTGCTCCCAACCTCAGCTCTACAGATGCAAAAACAAATGCTTAAAAAAAAACATAACACATTCACATAGTAAGTGCAGATCCAGGACTTAAAACCTCAGTGAGGTAAGTTGCAGAAATGGTCACCCATTCTTCCCTCCTAAACCCGTGCCTTTGTAGCAGGACGTGGCAGCCCATCCACAGAAAGGCCTACGGCCCAGTCTCGCCTGCTCCCCAGGACCCGAGCCACCTAGCTGACCAGCAACTGGTTGCAGAGGTGTGAGTGAGCCCAGCTGAGCCCTGTTCAAAGGGCTGACCCACAGGTCATCTAAAGAAATGGTTGTTTTTTAAAGCATCTCGAGTTTGGGGTGGTTTGTCACACAGCAGACACTAACTGGCACACAGTTTTCTCACTCTGAAGCCCCGTCTTTGCGCCCCACCACACTGTGCCCTGAGAGCCCCAAAGCCTCGGGGAGCACAGACGGCAGCTTGCCTCACATCCGCCAATGGAAATACCCCCTCCCTTGGTCCATATATGGCCTGGCACCTGCCACTGCCTTCCCTCCACCTGTAAACCCTCTTTACGGAGAACATTCGCTCCTCACTTCACAGATGAGGAAACGGAGGCTCAGGAGGGGTCCACTTTAGCAAGAGGTGGTCAGGTTTTAAAGCAGGGCGTTTGGGTTCAACCCCAGGCAGGATGCCTCACACATCTCCCTTCACACCTCCCAAAGCCCAACCTCCAAGTGTCAAATTCAGGGGAATCTACCCCCTGACCACAGAGGTTAGGACAGCTGTCTCAGACATTTCTAGCCAGTCCTACTGGTTTGGGGACACCTTTAGTGGTGTTGGTGATGTGTGACCGATCTGTAACGATCAGGTAAGCTTCTAACGTCTGCCCCCTGTACAAAGCACCACTCAGCCCCCCAGCCCTGTGTGTCAAGTTGAAGTTCCCTCCCTCCTGAAGGGGAAACGAGGCTGATGGCTTGTTGGTTCTCACTCTGCTAAGATAAAGTGCATCAGGGCCCAGAATACGTGGGGAAGGCACGCTGGGCTTAGAGCCCCTGCCGTTCACCTGGGTGTGTGACCCGAGCCAGGTGCTTCAGCCCCTGGCTCGGCGCCCTCGCCTGTGGGATGGCAGCCAGACTCTCTGTCTGCTGTGCACGGAAGCCGAGGATGCACACGGCTTTCTGTAAACTATAAAGTGCAGGTCCCCAGTGACAGAAAAAAACAGAAACAATAGAAAATCGGCAAAGGACCTGAGTAGGCATTTCTCCAGAGAAGACACGTGGTTGGCCAACAGGCACATGGAAGATGCTCTGCCTCTCTGGTCAACGGGAGATGAAATCAAAGTCCTCCTGAGATGCCGCCTCACCCCCATGCGGGTGGCTACTACCAAAGTCCAGAAAGTATGTGTTGGAGAGGATGCAGAGAAACTGGAATGCTGTGCACTGGTGGTGGGAATGTAAAACAGTGCAGCTCTGTGGAAAGAGAATGGCTACTTTCAAGAACTTAAAGATGGCACTATCATATGATCCAGAATCTCCCTTCTGAGCCCACGCCAAGAGCACGGAAAGCAGGGTCTCAAAGGGAATTGTACGCCTGTTCTCAAAGCAGTGGTACTCACAACAGCTACAATGTGGAAGCAACCCAAGTGTCCACTGATGGATGGACGGATAAGCAAAATGCGGTAAATCCATGCAGTGGAATATTATTCAGCCTTAAAGAGGGAGGACATTCTGACATGTGCTAGAACATGGATGAGACCTGAGGACATCATGCTCAGAGAAATAAGCGGGTCACAAAAAGATAAACACGCATGATCTCACTCCTACGAGGCCCCTAGAGGAGTCAGATCACAGAGACACACAGCGGAACGGTGGCTCCCAGAGGCCGGGGGAGCGGAGGTGGAGTTGAGTGTGTAATGGGGACAGAGCTCCTGTTTTGCAAGATGAAAGAGCTCTGTGGGTGTGCGGTGGTCATGGCTGACTGTGATGTAGATGCTCTCAGTGTCACTTAACCCGCACTTTTTTTAAATGGTTAAATGGCAAATTTTACATTGGGTGTACTTAGCCACAATTTTAAAAACTGGGGGGTTGGGGAGTGCAAGCTCAGCCACAGGCCCTGGGACTTGTCTCCATTATTCGTGCAACGGCAAAGGGTGCTTCGGCTGGGAAAGGAAACAGGCCTCCAATTCGAGACCCCACCCACCCTGCCCCTCTAAGCGAAATGTTCAGGAGGAGACATGAGCGATCACCTGAAGGGGGTGCAAGGAGGGGCCTCACGAAGGTAAAGGAGATGGGGCCCAGCACCCCCTTCCACCTGGCCAGGGGGAGCGGGGTGAGTCCCCCAGAATTCTCTGCCGTGGCAGGAGCTTCACAGTGTGACATAAACCACACAGGCCCCCTCACCCATCCAGAGGGGCCAGGAAGCACCAAGCCATCACCGACAAGAGCCAAGGAGACGGGCAGAGGGCAGATACTCACAGGCCTCGGTCCCCGCGGGCGGCTCCAGCTCATCCTTCCTCCCCAGTGGGGCACAGGGGGTCTCCCTTTGCTTCCCCTGAACCCAAAGGCCCGGGAGAGCATCATCTCTCAGCATCCTCACCCGGATGACAGCGAGAGAAATAGGTGACTGACCGTCCACTTAGGACCCACGGGGCCTGGTTACCCCTTCTCAGGCCCCCCACCACACAGACAGGCGGTGGACTCACCCAGGAAGGACACCCCAGCCTGGGGCATCCCGATGCCTGGCCTTGCTCAGACCTGGGCTTCTGAAGCCCCGTGATGACTGAGCAGATGTGCGTCGTGGGAGCGCCGGGCACGTGGGTGGCTAGCGGGCTGTGTAAGTGCCTTGTCCCGCCAGGGTCTCCAAGGGTGGGCTTCCCCTCCACCAATTGCCTGTCCTGTGGCCTTGAGCATATGTTGCTCAACTTCTAGGTGCAGCGTTAAGGCAGGCCTCCCGGGGACGGTGAGGACCGGGGCCCCGCAGGCAGGAGGGGGTCGCTCACTCTGCTCGGCTCCTGGAGCATAACGGTGCCACCATCACAGGGGCAGGCTGATGTAAGGCATGGTCAGCAGAGCAGGTGCAGGGGGCTGCAGAAGGGTGCCCCCCGCCAGATGGGGGTGGCCATCCATCAAGGGAGCTGCCATAAAGGTTGGATTGTGATTGGAGGAGACCTGGAGGGGGCGGGCTGTGGGGCTGGGCAGGCAACCAGCCAGGGCTTGTGACCAGGATGGGATGGCGGGGCTGCCCAGCAGGGGCAGGGGAGGAGAGCCCCCCAGGGCCATGTGGACCAGTGCCACTCACATAGTGAGGTGACCAGAAACACCCAGGGGTCCTGTTCAAACTCAGACCGCAGGAGGCAGGGCTGGGGCAGGGCTGATGGCACTGGTTCTCGGACCCCGTGGGGGCAGCAGGGGTGGGGAGGGCTAAGCAGGGGTCGGAGGTGGTGCGCCCAGAATGCCCTGCCAATCACGTTTGGCTCTGTCCCCAGAGAAGGACAGTGGGCCGCGGAAGGACCTGAGCACAGACTTCTAATTGCTGGTCTGCTCCTCCACCAGGGGGGCTGCCAGTATGACCCTCTGGGTGTGTGAAAATAGTAGAACTCCATTACATTTTATCTTACCTTTGAAATTTTCTATTTTGAGCGTGGTTTTATCACATACGTAAAACCCTAGCACACGATACATGAATGATTATACTTGTATTGGTAAGGGACAGTCCACACTTTCCCACGGATCACAGGGCATCTCTGGCCACGGTGCAGAGAACTGGTGTGGACAGGCCCAGCCCGGAGGAAGAGGAAACTCAGCCACTTATGGTGGGGTGGGCAGCCGGACCGGAGAGAGAAAGTCGGGGTGCGGGGCGGGGCAGAAAAGGTCAGGGTGCAGGGCAGGGTAGAACTGGTAGGAGTGGGGAGTAGAGGGCTGGGCTCTAGTTCTCCAGGCTGGGGTCCTTGACAGCCTCTTTCCCATTCAGACATTAAAGAAAATCCTTTACGGTGTGAAGAAATCAAAGGCAGTAATTATTTTATGAAGGACCAGGAAATGAGGAATCATTTCATTTGGAGAAAGATTTGCACCAGTGGCCGACTCTCCCCTTCCTTAGGCGTGACACCACCTTCTGTCTAAGTTTTCTTGACGTTCTGGCAGGGCGTCTTCAGGAAGCCTCCCGCCAGCCAGACCCGCGGAGCGGCAGGGAGGGCACGGCCCCAGCAGGAGGCCCGGGGAGGCCGGAGGGCAGGAAAGGGCAGAGGGGAGAAACACAGACTCCTTAACAGAATGTGGCCCCTTCTCTCAAGCATGCTACCGTGAAAGGTTTAAATAACTAACGTAGCCGTGGATATTGAACGAGCTGTCCCAGGCCCCAGGAAGGCAAAGGCGAGTTCACAGGGGTGGAGGCTGCAGATGTCCAAATGTGACATCAGGCTGGACCAGGACTGGGGAGCGCTTCGGGCTCCTCCATAGATCCGGGCATCCCCAGCCCCCTGACCATCCCCACCAAACCCCCACTTACAAGAAATGAATCTTGCCAAGCCTTGATCACACAGCCCTCTGTCTGTAATGCTGACAAGCCGGCCACTGTTCCCAAGGACAAGGAAAACCACCACGCGGTCCAACCTGCCCATATCATCACAAAGGGGCTCTGAGCTTGGGCACGACCGGGCTAAAGCCAAGGGGAAACTGCTTTTGAGGTCGCATGTAATGCAGTATCGGTTGGGCCCTTTATGTCAAGTTTATGCTGGGACTTCAGGCTGCTGTCCCTCCCCCAGCAGCTCTGAAGGGTGGGGCTGGCATCCAAACGTCTGGGCCGCAGACATGGGCATGAGGGCCTCATGGCTGCACTGGCCACAGACTGGGGTCTGCTGGTTAGTGCCCAGACGGGTCCTGGCAGAGCAGAACTCAGTGCTCAGGCTGTGTCTCACTACATCGGGGGGTCCAAGGTTAACTGGACTCCACTGGGTGATGGGGGAGGCAGGACCCAAAGATGAATACAATCCAGACTGGTGTCACCACGATGGTGGCTGTGCGGAGCCCAAGGAGGGCGTGCCAGCATGGGGGCTGGAAGCGGGGAGGGCGAGCAGGCTTTCTGAGAAGGGCACTCATGCAGCTCTGCATGGCTGAGAGCAAAGGCAGGGCTAGCAGGCCTCTCCTTCCACCTTCCGGGACAGTGAGGGAGCCTCTCCGAGCCTCAGTTTCCCCTTCTGTAAAATGGGGGTGACAACCACATGCCCTATTTGGTCCCAGTGTACAGCACAGTGCCTAGAACACAGCAGACTCACCAAGACGGGTGTTGAATGAATGAATGAATGTCAGGGGCATTGGAGAACAAGGCTGACTTATAAATGAGCCTGAAGTGGGGGCCGACATGGGGGCCAGACAGGAGTGGCCCCCACTGCCCTCACTCTCTGGGTCAGGGGTACAGAGGGTTTTGCAACAGCCCTTGAAATCTAATGGCCGGCCTCCCAAGGCCGCATTCCCCATCAGAGGCGGCAGTGATGCCACACCGGAGCATGCAGTGACACGGACTAGAAGGTTCCACACATGGGGAGTCCTGTGAGTACTGGCACGGAACATTTCTGTTGAGTGGCTCCAGTGAACCCTGAAGCATGTGTTTCATCACCAACTGGCTGCAGTAACCCACCCCCAGCGGTGATGCAGTCTGGATGGGGAGCTCGGGCCGAGGTTCGAGAAATCAGCTTGAAACACAAACTGTATGTGTGATGGACCTTCCCTGAAAACACCTCATGGAGATAACTGTTCAGCCCCATGTGAAGAGAGGTCCTGGTAACTGGTGGTGCAGCCGGAGGACTCCCAGCGGGGTCCCCAGTAAGAGGACCATCTCATGCCCTAGGAAGGGCCTGTATGAGAAGGGCCTGTCAGGTTGCCTCTGGGGCAGCCCTGGGCTGGGACACAAGGCCGAGGGTATGACAGCGGGGCCCTGATGCCAGCCTGTGCTATGGGACGAGCAGGAGAGCCAGGCCCGGCAGTGTGGCCTGGTAGCCCATGCCCCGGGAGGAGTGGGAGCTCAGGCTGGCCTGCGGGGGCGGAACGGGCGGCCCTCGCGGTGGCCCTTCCTCTCCTGAGCTTGAGAGAACACGGTCCCTTGAGGGTCTGTCCCTATCTCAGAGTTAGGCAAGGGACGCCAAGCTTCTCGCCTTGTGAGGGCCTGGCACGGACATGCGTCACCGTCCCTCACACACCTCGGAGCTGCAGCAGGAGGCGTGGCGGGAACAAGACTTCCTGGGCTCAGCACACAGCCTGGGGGCCCTGAGATACCCCTGCCCAGTGCCCACGGAGCCAGCCCAGGATTCTGCGAGCTGGCAGGTGGGGTAACCCACCCCTGCAGGCTGCTCAGACCTTCCTCCCACAAACTCACTGAGCACCCAGGCGGGGATTCACTGGGCTGGGGGTCATACCTCTCCCTCCTGGTCCCAAGGTCAAGTTCTGCTCATCCTTTAGGGCTTTGGGTAAGCTTCACCCCCACCAAGAAGCCTCCTGGGCAAGACCCGCTGCCCCCCTCCCAGAGCCTGGGCTCCCCCTGGCCCGGCCCTGAGCCCTGGGCGGCCGCCCCACAGGCAGTGGCTTGTCTGGGCCAGGAGCTCCTTCGGGCTGAGTCCCCAGCATTGCCCAGCACAGGCCTTGGAGGGAAGGCGCTCAGGTTGCATCTAATGAATGGATACATGGGAATTAAATCATACCACATCAGTCTCACTTTCCAAAGGATCTTAATAAGTTTTAAGGAGCCAAACTCTTTGTCCAAAATAAAACCCCAGAAGCCCATGTATCAGAAATGAAACAGGTTACCGTGAGCAAATTGGCTTGGGGAAGGTGGGGATGAAAAGGACAGGAGGGAGAGCGGGACTTCAGCTGGCTTCCCCACATCCTCCCAGCTCGGGGCCTCCCCAGGGCAGAGGGGCACAGCTGGAAACTGCCAGGCTACCGCGTAAGACTGGACCTCCATCCACACCGCTGGGTGCAGCCTTCCCGTGCACAAGGACCCTCAGTGTCTCACCGTATCCGGAGCTCTGGGTCCCCACTGGCAGCCCACAGCCTCCCACCCTCGGGCCTCACACTGCCTGCCAGCCCTGCCGCCCTCAGCCCCTCATGCCTGCCCCAGCAAAGCTTCTCTGGGGCCTGTGCCTTCACACTGGCTGGGGTCTCCCCTCCCTTTCTGGAATGCACCTTCCTCCCCCCAGTTTTCTCTGTCCCACCCATGGTGCCCTGAGGGGAGTAGGGCTTCCCTCCACCTAACCCACGGGCAGATTTGTTTTGGGGTTTATCCTTTACCAAGATACTGCCCCCACCCCGGAAACCCTCAGCCCTGCAACCTATCGGGGCTGCTGGTGGGTAGGACCCCACCCTGGAGCTTGGGCCCCCCTGCAGCCCAGCTGACCCCTGCAGTGGCCCAGCGCATAGCTGGATGTGTCAGCCCAAACCACAACACAAGGGCCTCTAGTTTCCCTCCCTGCCCTCTCCCCAGAGGCCAAGAAAGCCAAGCCAAGTCAGAGGGAGACACAGAATGCATGTGGTGCAGTCAGGCCCCTGCCCAAGGCCCACGCCTGTCGGCTTGTGAGTCCACTGGGGCACATGGCTCCCTGGCTGAAGGCCGCTCGGGGACAGACTGTTGTTCCTCCCCACCTTGGCTGGGTCTCTGCCTCCAGGTCTGGCTCATGTCCTTTCTGGAATAAAGTCACCTGGTGCTGAGGCCAAACAGACTTGAGATGAGAGGACAGAATTCAGGCCAAACAAAGGGGGTGCTTGGGAAGAGAAAACACCCTCCTTACGGGCTCAGGACATCAGGAAACCTGTCTGCAGACCTGTGTCCCGTGGCTGAGCCCCCACTGTGCGCCAGGCCCTGAGGAAGGCCTGGGGCAGTGGCCGCAGGGGGCTTGCACTCTCACACATGACCTCTGGCTTGGTCCTTGCTGCCAATCTCCTCTCAACCACCCCTCATAACCTCGGGAAGCAAGCACCCCTCCCAGCAGGCAAAGTGGGGCCAGACACACAAGCTCCAGGCTGCTGAGCAACAGTGCCCCCACCTCGGCAGTCACAAGGTTTGGAAGTCTTCCTTCGACAAAAGCGAAAATCCAAGGGTTTGCCCTTACAAGCCCCCTTCCTGCTTTCCCATCTGAATCCCAGGTGGGGACGGAGCTCAGGTCCCAGAAACCAAATTCTCAAGGGGAAAAATGCTTCCCCATCCCCTCTGCTCCTGGCGAGCCATGGAGCCCCCTCTCTTACTAAGGTTTCTCTCCTCAAAAGGAGGTGTCCTGCACAGACGCACACAGGCTTACCGGTGGGAAACAGAGTGCAAAAGACTCCTATACAGGAAGATTTGCAACTTGCCCTGAATATAAAACAGGGACCAGCTCTTTGAGGTAACTGTGATTTCCAGAGCAGAAAGGAAGCATCTCATTTGCATAATTTCATTCATTTGCCTCACAAATATCAGTGAGGACCTGTGACAGGACCTGAGCTGTGTCCCCACCCGCATCCACGTGTTGAAGTCCTCATGCACAAGTCTTTAGAATGTGGCTGTAATCAGAGATCGGGTCTTTAAAGAGGTGGTGAAGATCAGATGAGGTCATTAGATGGGCCCTGAGCCAATCTGACAGGTGTCCTTATAATAAGAGATGAGGGCACAGACATGCAGAGACAACCGCGTGAGGAGACGGCTGTCCACGTGCCAAGGAGAGAGGCTCAGAGAACCGACCTGCCCACACCTTCATCTCGGACTTCCCGCCTCCAGACTGTGGGGAGATGGGTTTCCATGCCCACCCAGCTGTGTGCTCTGTGCAGCGGCCCCAGGGAGCTAACACAGGACCTGACCCTCATGTGACCTGCACTTACCCTGTGCCAGGGGCTGCTTGGATTATGTAAGTTAACTCATTTTGTCCCCCTGGCAGCCCTATGAACTACGTCCCATTATTAACCCATTTGGCAGAGCTAGAAACTGAGCCACAGAGCAGGTAAGTCGCTTGCTGGGCACTGGGGATAAAGAGGTGGCCATGACATCGGCCCTGCCCATGGGGACCTCCACAGCCCGTCTGCAGGAGTCCAATCGCGTGAACAGCAGCCGAGGCTCAGAGCCGGGGTCAGACACTGGCCAGGTGGGGGCACCGTTTGGGTGAGCCAGAAAAACGCGTTCGTTTTTAGCAGGCAGGGAGGCGGGGTAGTGGAAGAAGCTTCCAGACGGAGGCACAGCAGGAGTGAGGCTCTGGGGTGCGGGACTTTGAGGCAACAGCGCCTGGGTCAGGCGGCCTGCAGAGGGCCCTTCACGCCGTGGCCAGAGCGCACTCAAGGGCCTTAGGAGACTCCCTCGTCTGAGCGGGGAGGCCGGCACCCCCGACTGCACATTGTCTGTGCTTCCTCTGCCGCTTCGTCTGCTGCTTCTGCTCGGCCCTGCCGCCCGGCACATGGGCTGGTTCATCATCAGAGGAATTTGGCTCTTGACTGAAGGTGCCTGCAACCAGCCCCTCACCCGACCCTCACCTCCCCAAGGAGACAAGGAAGCATGGACAGAAATGACGACGGGACGGTCAAGGCTTCTGAGAACATCATGGCCGGACCCACGCCAGCAAAATGCCTGGAGTCAGCTGACCGGGGACAAGGAGTTGGCCGCCCTCCTCAGACCCTGGCCAACGCCCTGATGTCTGAGGTCCGTGGTCACCTCCCGGCCTCAACCTCTCCTGCCCCGAAGGCAGCCCTGAGCGAAGGTGGGGCTGTAGGACAGGAGTGTGCCGCCTGCTTGAACAGAGTTGCTCTCCTGGCCCCCAGCACCTTCTCTCAACTTACTGGCCTGTCGTGCAGCAGGTGGCCAGAGCTCAGACTGGGTAGCAGAGGCATTATGCTGACCCAGGGGCCTGTCGGTGAGATCTCAGTCATGGCTGGGGGAGGAAGGGAAGGCGAGGGGCATCTGGGGACACCAGGGGCTCTAGCCTGGCATCGCGGTCTATGCAGGGGAGCCGGAGGAGAGGGGCCGACTGTCAGAGCTAGTGAGGCCTTGCAAGTGGATCCTCCCACCAGGCTCCTCCAGCTCTGGGAACAGGAGGGTCAGAGAGGGCGAGTCACCTGTGGGAGGTCACAGAGCGTTTGGTGGGAAGCCCTTCGTGTGCTGCCAGAGTGAGCCTCTTCCCTCCCCAGAGAGGAAGGAGAGACCCCAACGGCCCCCACACCATCCACGCCGCCCAATTCTGGGACCTCTGGAACCTGGAATCCAGCCTCTGCCTCCAGGCCTGTGGGGAGGGCAGGTCCCCTCAGTGACCCAGCCCAGGCTGGCCCCCCAACTTTGACCCTTGCTGCAGTACTGCTGGCTGCTTGGGAGAGCGAAAGACGGTGGCACACTCCCAGCAAGGGGGGCTGGCACACGGGAGAGGCAAGACCCAGACTCCCTGGCCTGACTGGAGGGAGGCCACCTCCACCTCCAAGGGGAAGCCAGTGGGAGGACAGGAGACTCCCGCCCGGCACAGCTCGGAGCAGCTCCTGTGGGGGCGGGACCCTTTGAAATGCTGTGTGCCTGGGGGTCGACCGGGATGGCGGGCATCTCCTTCTCCCTCAGAAGTCTTAGCCTCCTGGGAGAACACCCTCCTGTCGCCATTACTGCGACTGGTGGTAACTGAGCACAGGAGGAACCGGTTTAGCCAAACAGAAGATGCAAACCAGCTGGTCTGGCTGACTGCCTCTGGCCCACGAGGGCGTCCCAAGGGCCAAGCTGCCGGTATGCTGGGGAGGCTGATACTTGGCCCGTAGGCCAGGCTCCACTCTCCCCCAAAGGCCCCGCAGAGCCACCCCCGGCCCCTCTCACGGAAGAGGGCTGTAAGGCCCCGGGCAGCCGAGGGCCTTGACTACAGCTGGCGGCTCAGGAGAGGGGGTGTCAGAACCCGCTGTCCACTGACTGGCAAACAAGCCCGTCAGACCCTGAATTCTAGCTGTGCCGCTTACCAGCCGTCCCAGGCCTCTGGGAAAGTCACTTACTTCCCTGGGCCTCAGCCTCTGTCGCCTGTAAGCTGGGGGTGATGGTTTCAGGAGGGTGTCCGGCTGTCCCCAGCCCCGGCTGCACCCCGAGGAGGACATGCCGCTCATTTTTGCCATGTCTGTGCTGGGGGCTTCCTACTCTATTTCTGAGGGACACACGGGCCCCTCTGAGGGCTCTCCTGCGCCTGTCTGTCTCCCTCGCCCTCTCCGTCACGTGCACACAAACCCCGGACACGGCGCCACCAGCCGGGCCTTCGGGCCGTGTGACAGGCCACGTTCCCAAGCACAGACAACCCACAGCCCAGGCGGCTGCCGGGTTCTCCTCTGTGGCCTCAGCTCGGGGGCGGCCCCTTTGCCTGGGCCACGCCTCTCTGGCCTCGCTGCCTCCATCTGGCCCCGCTGCCTCCTCGGAGGCTGGGTGCACAGGGCCCAGCCAGCGTGCCCCCGCGCCCAGCCCCTCTTGGGTCCCCCTGCCCTGGAGATGAAGCCCAGGGTCCCCGGGGCCCGGCCAGGCTCTTCCTGGCCCAGCCTGCGTCCGCCAGCCCACTGCCCGGCTCACCAGTCCCGACCTCAGCACTCGCCCTCCTCTCCCCGGGGACCGGGATGCAGGGTGTCCTACAGATGTCTGTCAAAGATGGAGGGAGTGCAACCAGGAAAATAGCCCCCCATCTCCAGTGGGGAAACTGAGTCCCGGTGTGGGCAGTGTCCTGGCCAGGACTCCCAGCTGGTTTGTGGCAGGGCCTCCAGCCCCCAGGCCAGGCTGCCTATTCTGCTGCAGGCCTGGCCCAGTCAACTCCCTCACTCATCATCCTGTGGCCAAGGAGCGCCTCCGCCGTGCCGGGCCCCTCCAGGCGGGGACGTCGTAAGGAGGGCTCTGGACCCTGGGGCAGCAGCAGGGCTCGGACGATGAGGCGAAGCTCTTACAGCCGTGGGAGCTCTGGGCCGTGGGGGGCGGGGTCCCCAGGGAGTGGGGGCCTGGGGGGCCAGGCCGCTCTGGAGCAAGCCTGGAGAGGGAAGCTCTCACCCAAAGATTCGTGCATGAGGGCCAGCCACTGCTGGGACCTGGAGGAGCCCAGGGAAGGGCTGGGGTGCAGGGGCGTAGCAGCTCCCCCTGCCCAGTGGCACAGACATGGTTCCTCTGGTTTTTCGGATTCCTCCTCTGGGCCAGAGTTGGGGGGCACCCACCAAGGGACACTAGGGAGCCAGTGTCACCAGGTGGGCATCGTGGGTCAGAGGAGACCCTCCCAGAAAAGCCCGCAGACGCAGATGAGCAAACTGAGGCCCAAGGGGGGCCAGATGTGCCCGAGGCCGTGGCCGCCTGCAGAGTGGGCAGCAGGGCCCCGGTCTCGGGCACGGCTGGCCCCGTCCATACCCGCCGTGGGACCCTTGGTCCCTGGGAAACCCTGCCGTCAGCAGGAAGAGGCGGCTGTCCCGCGCGCCCTGTGGGCCGCAGTCTCTTGGGTTGTTTGAGGAAAGGAGGAGAGTGAACTATGTTGAACGATTTTAAGGTTAAGCATTTCCAGATGTTTCCCTAGTTCCCGCCCCTCCGCGCCTGGCCACAGGTGCCTTTCTCATGAACTTCCCTCTGGGGCAGAGGGGGCGGCTCCCCCAGGGGCCGCTGGGCGTGGTGGAAAAATACAAGTGGTGAAGGTCCGCAGCAGGAGGCCATCAGATTCCTGGGAAACGAGCAGTTTCCCAGGCCAGAGACCACGGGAGAGAGCCCAACACGGGGGACTCCACCTCTGCGAGGCCTGGCCTCCGGGGCCACTGAGGAGGGGGCACAGAGGAGGCTGGGGGCTCGCGGGGCGACCACGGGCTTGGTGAACAGGGCAAGACTCGGGCAACCAGGGAACAAACGGCACGACCGACTCCCCGGACACGCCGCCAGGTGCGTCACACGCGTGAGCCAAGCCCTGGGTCACAGCAGCCCTGTGGAGCGGGAATGAGGACCATCTTCCAGGAGGGAGACAGAGGAATGACACATGGGGTTACTCGCCTCAGTTCGCCCACAAGCGGTGCGAAGCTAGGATTTGCATCCTGGTCCGTGTGCTGTGGATTCCACGCTGTGGGGCGGGGCTGGGGGGCAGAGAGAGGGAGGGGCGGGCTGGAGGGGGGGAGGGGGCCGGCAAAGCTCTTCCTTTGAACATAGCGACTGGAAGCCCGGTCTCCCCACTCTACCTGCTGGCCCAGGGCTCCGAGACACACCTGAGACACGCCTGGCACAGGATGTCGGCCGTGGGACTGGCCTTGACAGCGAAAAGAGGGCAACACGACAGACTGTCCCTCCCAAGGGAGGCAGACAGACTGGGTTATTCACACAATGGAATCCCACCTTTCAACAGGGATCTACTTCATCAACACCACACCGAGTGGGGGAGAGCAAGCCACACACAGAGACGCCCAGCCTGGAGCCACTCATGTGGATTAACAGTGCATATGACACATGACATCCATTGTTTATGGACACAGACAGATGTGGCGAAACCATGAAAACATGAACAAGCATGGAACACATCAGCGTGTGGAGGTGGGCATGCAGTGAATGCCTCCGCTGGGTCTGCACTGTGTCACTGCCTTCAAGAATCTGGAATACATAAGCAAACTATTCCAACTGCCCCATATACACCTATGGGCGAGGGTTGGTTACACTGTTCCCCAGAGTCTGTTCATAACTGCAATTTTTTACCATCAGGATTCATCTTTGATGGGCGGCAGCACCCTCCTGGCAGGTGGCAGGAGCCGGGGTCTGTCCTGAGCCCGGATTCTGGCCCCCACCCCTGCTGTGGAGGCTGGAAGACCCCAGAGGCTCACTCTGACTGCCATATGTTGAAGTCCACATTCCCAATATGCAGACTGATTTATTTGAAAATTGTGTGTCTATCCCTCTGTGGAAAGGGGAACATTTTTCAAGATGCAATTAACAAAGAGAGAGAAGTGGCAGGTCTCAGATGACAGCTTTACACACTCCAGTTTGACTTGAGAAAAGTGTTGGACCTGTCTGACCCTCAGTCTCCTCATCTGCAACACGAGGAGAGGATGGATGTGTGATTCCACCTCCTGGGGCTCCCAGTGCCCTTCCAGGTCCTAGGCATGGTCCAGCGCCCCCAGACTGAGCATCGGGGCCTCATGAGGGCTCCTGCCCTCTGGGACGAGGCCACCAGCAACTACTGCAAACTGTCAGTTCACTGCGGCCACTGGAGAAGCCCGCGAAATTGCACAGAGTGGGAGGGAGGACCCAGAACTGCGGCAGGAGGTGGTTTGTAGAAGTCGCGCTCCGAGGTGGCAGGAGCGCCCACTGCTCAGCGGGACCCAGTTCCCTGCTCCTTCGGCTTCCACAGTTGTTTGCAGCAGAAAGATCTTGTTAGAACCAAGACACGCTCTTCTTCCAGCCTGAGCTGGCAGACTGGAGTGTCGGGATGGAGTCCCTCCCTACCCTGTGTCCTGCATCTCCCAGGCCAGCAAAGAACCACTATCCCGTCTAACATGTTTTTAGCACTTGAAAGTTTGCACAGCGCTTCATGGGGAGAAAATACATCCGTCACTATGTGGAGGAGGACATCTAAAACTCCAGCTCATCAGAATTAAAAGGCAGCTGCATGTCGGGAGGACTAGGGTGTAGGTAAGGGTGCAGATCCCAAGGGCAGCCAAGCCAGGTCTTAACAGTGAGCTTCCCTGAGCTTCAGGGTCCCCACCTATAAAATGGGCTCACCTTGTGCCAGGGACTTACCCAAGTGGTCTGCAGGCACTAGCAGGACCCCCTCAATAGATGAGGCAAGGAATGGAGCAGGCATTCGCTTGTCCAGCACAGGACACCAGGACGGGGGGTCTGCTCAGGCAGTGGTGGTCCAGCCTCCTGCATCCTCCACTCCTCATGCCTCCTTGCAGGGCGCTCTGAGGACAACACTTAACAGTTTCCGCAGATGAAGCCCATTTGCCCCTCGTTAGGTGGAGGGCTCACAGCAGAGGAAAGCACCTCTCAGTAACGGCAAAATGGCTTGGCCAGCTCCTCCACGCTGGAGAGCCAGCACTCGGCACCTCTGCTCAGCAGAGAGCCCTGCTGAAGGTAAGGGAAACCTCAGCCCCGCATCTGCCTGCCCCAGGTGCCACTGTGCCTCAGTTTCCCCATGTCTCTCAATCTGGCATTCAGTGTGGCTTGGTGGCTTCTCCAGGAAGGACACAGACCCTGATCTCCATGTCTGCCCCTCAACACAGCACATGTGATGGCCCACATGGTCCCGGTAACAGTGCCTCGTACAATCGGCACTAATGCTAGGGCACAGCTACTGTGTGCCAGGCTCAGCACAGCAAAGGACGGGTGGCCCCTGCTCATGGGCACCTCCCGTGTGCCTGGAGACCCCCTGGGCAGGGAGGCAGACGCCATCTCAGCACGATGCTCAGTGCCCAGCTGAAGGGCACAGGGGGCATGTGGCATCTACTCAGGGTTCAGGGAAGGCTGCAGTGACCTGAGCAGGGTCCCAAGGACTCTGAGGGCATTGGAATAACCCTGCAACAGCAGCCTGCACCTCGGTATCCACAAAGCCTCCACAATGGTGGCTACGACGGGCTGCACTGTGTCCCCAAACAGCTGATATCCTAGCCCCCAGGACCTTGACCTTCCTGAGAAGTAGAGTTGCTGCAGATGTAATTATTTCGGACAAGGTCACACCAGAGCTGGGTGGGCCCTAATCCAGGATGTCTGGTATCCTTCTAAAATGGAAGAAACTTAGACACAGACACGCACACAGGGTGAAGGCCGTGTGACAACGGAGGCAGAGATGGGGTGATACAGCCACAAGCCGAGGACAACGAGGAGGCCAGTCGAGCCCGGGAAGCCAGGGAGGGGCTGGGGCAGCTGCCCCCTCGCAGCCCAGAAGCAGCCTGCTCTGCAGACCCCTGGCCTGGAACTTCTGGTCTCCGGAACTGGGGGAGAATGAATATCTGTTGTCAGGCCGCCAGCCTGGCCGTTGGTTAGGGGGCCCCAGGACACGAACACAATGGCCCTGATGGACACAACGGCCAGGCACCCATGGTTCCTGAGGCTGCCGGTAAGCTCAGAAGAGAGAAGTGGAGTCCCACCATGAGGCGGGCTGGGAAGCTGGGCGGGAGCTTAAACTCCCCATGCAGCTCCCAGGGCAGGTGGGTGGCTGCCTCCCAGCAGCCCACGGGCAGTGTTAGACGTGTGTGGAATCCTCTCCCTCCCCTCCTCCATCCTCCACCTCCAGCCATCTCTGTCCCCTTCCCAGAGCCCCGAGCTCCTCCCTGCTCCGCTGAGCCCAGGCAATCCGCTGCCCCACCCACACCTGCTCCCAGTGCACAGAGGCCGCCCTGCCAAGGTCACCAACATCCCCTGATGGCCAGAAACCCCATCCCTCCCACACCCCCTTCCACATCCCCCTGGAAGGAGCTGGCTTCTCATTTCCCACCACCCCCTGACTGGTCTCACCCCAGGCCCTCTAAGACCACCCAGAGGTGTGACCTCATACTCCCTCACCACCCCGGGCCTGCCCCCCACTCCACTGAGCCCCCCATGCATCAGCCCCTCCTGGGGTCACCTTTCACCTTCTCCAGCCTGCTCCCCCCATCCTGCTAGCCTGGGCTGCCCCTCAGCGCCCTGCTCTCCGACCACACATGGTAATGGCCTTGTTCTCAGGGTCCCTTCCTCTGTGGTCCTCTGTGCCCCGCCCTGGGTCAGACCCCTGCCTCTCACCTGGATGTCACAACAACAGCCCAACAGGTCTGCCTGCCCAGGTCCCCTCGTCCAGACCAGTTATCGGTGACTCACAATGAACATCGGCGTGTCCCCGACTCCTCTGTCTCACGTCCCACGCTCAGCATGTGTCCTATTGGCTCTGACCCCAAATGGACAGGGGACCCCTGCTCACCCTGCACCCCCACCCTGGGCCCCAGCACCCCTCACGGATCACTGCAGCGGCCTCTCCTGCTTCCACCCTGCCTGTCTGCTAGTCCTGCACCCACCTGCCTCAGGCCCTTGGCACAGGCTGGCCCCTCAGCACGGAGTACGCCTTCCAAGAAAGCCACCTGGCTCTCACCACCCCTTCTCCAAGTTTTCACTCAAATATATTGTCGCATCACTGAGCCTTCCCTGACTACGCCCCCTGCCCCCTCACTCAGCCCCTTTTCCCATCATACAACCACCGCTAAGTTATTATGTTTGTTGTTGAAGCTCTGCTTCCTCCCACCTGTTCCAGGAACGTGGCGGTGCGGGCTGTCAGTTTCATTAACTCAAATACCTCAGAACCTGGAACAGCCCCGGGCACAGGGTGGCTGCTCAGTACCTCACTGCCAAACATTGGCCTGAAAGTCCAGCCACCCGACGAGGTGAGGCCACCTGCCCTCGGAATCCTGGTCCCCACCTGACAGAGTAAGGAGGACTCTGCCCACGTCCCCGGCCTCCTCTCTTCGCCCGTGGCAGTGAGACAACGTACATAGCTGCCGGCGAGGCCCTCCCACTCTGACAGGTGCCTGCCTGTGGGCACTCTCCAGGGGCAGGAGGCCCAGTGGGATGCGCTAGGCTAAGATGCTCCCGGAGCTGCGGCTGGGGGCTGCTCACCCGGCCCGGGAGGTACCTGTGGGAAAGCACCTCGTCTGAGCTCTCAGCTGTGCCCGGAGGAGCCCCAGACACGGGAGGAAGGTGCTGGGCACACGGGAGACACTTAGGCAGTGCCCGCACTCTGAGGCCGCTGACTGAAGGTCTCCGAGCTCTGCAGGTGTGTGTCTAAGGCTTTGACCTCAGAGTCTAAACACCTGAGGTTCCCGGCTGCTCCGGTTCCAATTGTCATGCCCCACCCCCCCCCCGGTTCTGCACCGTCATAGACTATGACTGCTTCCAAATGCCTGGAGTTGGGGGCCACTGTGACTGACCGATTCAGTGTTCGGGTTATGGGACTAAGGAACTGGGGTCTGCCCTTCAAAGGGCTCCCCCAGGCCCGTGTGTCCCAGAGCTGACTCCTACTCCGAGCACATTTGCTCTGTGCTAAGAACTTTACAGACTGCGTGCAGTGACTGTGTGCAGCAGGCACCCCACCAACACCCAGGGCCCTAACCCAGATGCTGTCCACACAGGGGGGCCGGCCCACCCCCAGGCTGCCCAGGCCAAGGCAGGGTCCAGAGCACAGCTTTGGTCAAGATCAAGGCCAAGACCAGCAGTGCCCTGAGCCCATCTGCTATGGATGGAATGACTTGTGTCCCCAAAAGATGTGTTGAAGTCCTAAGCTTTGGGACCTGTGACATGACCTGAGGTTAGGAATAGGGTCTTTGCAGATGTAACTTGGTAAGATGAGGTCACACTGGAGTACGGTGGCCCTAAATCCAATGACTAGTGTTCTTATAAGAAAAAGGGGAATTTGGACACGGACATACACAGGAGGTCATAGGACGATAAGAGCCAAGATTGGAGCCATGTGGCCAGAAGCCCAGGGCTGCCTGGAGCCCACAGCGGCTGGAAGAGGCAGGCGGGAGCATTCTCCGGAGCCTCCAGAGGGGGCCCGTCCCTGCTCACACCTTGATCTCAGACTCTGGCCCCCAGACTGTGAGAGACTGAATCTGTGTGTGACGCCCCCATGCTCACTAACGAGTTACGGCAGCCTCAAGATACGGATATGCCCCCAGTCCACTGTTTATCAGCAAGTCCCAGGGGCACCTGCTGAGGCTGGGAGCTGGCTTTGGCCCCGTCTCTTGTCTTTATTGTTACTGGGAGACAAGGAGGCCGTCAGGTGGAAACCAAACCTCATGCTTGCCTCTGAGGCCAGCCAGTCCCATGTGGGGGCGTCAGGTTCAGCTGGAGTGGGAGATGCCAAGAGGCCCCTGAGGGAGAGAGGAGGGTCCTCCACCCCAGTCACACATGGTGCTCCTCTGTGAAACAGCCAGGCTGCCCGAGAGCACAGGTGTCTCCAGCTGAGCTGAGCCAGTCCATGGGAAGCGAGTGGACAGTGCTGGTCTAGGCTCAGACCACCCACTGGTCCAGCTGCAATCCCCACCCACCTGGAGCTTGGAGGTGCCCTGACGGGACACTCCTGGCATGCCCTCATCCTGGCCCTGCTCAGGAATCTCACTGCCCCAGCTCCACCCTTAGCTCTGCCTGGCTGACCCAGGCACCCACACCTGTTCGCCCAGGTATGAGTCACTGCCTCCCACTCAGCTCCTTGGCAGCCCTCACCCCACCCTGGACGCCTCCTCTCACAGCCCCAGACGCACTCCGCCTCTGCAGGGGCCTGGGCTCGGCTTCCAGGGAGCTGTGCAGCAGGCCAGTGCGCTCTCCTGGAGAAGGCCCTGAGCCTGGTCTCGGGCTGCCCCACCCATGACCCTCACCTGGGTGCCCTCTCTCCTAGACTTTACAAAGATGGTCCCTGGATACACCCTGTGTCCACCTTCTCAGAAGCAGCAGTGACTCCTCTGAGGGGCTCGGAGGGCTATCCGGCCTCATGCTGGATAGGCGCCCCTGTCCCCTGGCCTCCTCACTGCACAGAGGCAGCAGGCAGCCCTCACACTGGCCTTTGCCCAGGGACCCACTCCATCCCAGGGCTGCACCCTCGCCACCTTCAGAGGGGCCGCGCAGGATGCCCCGCTTTGAGAGCATGGGCCTCCTGGCCCCATTCTAGCCCTTAGCCTGCTTTCTTTTACCCCACAGGACTCACTTCCACCTGGCCCTAGAATGGTCACTTGGTCAGTCCCCTGAACCAGAAAATCTATTCCTTGTCCGTCTTCTTCCTTGCTGAGCCCCCAGCTCACAGCAGGGGCCACAAAAATACATGTGAAATGAGTGATTCCATGAATCCCGTCCTCAGGCCGAATGTGGCAGGCAGTGCAGGTAGGTCCCAGGTAGGTGACAGCAATGTCACCCAGAAGGAGGGCACCTGGGAGTGGGCGGGCCGAGCGTCAGGATGGCCTCAGCGGAAGGGGCAGCAAGAACGGGACAGAGGAGCTGGTGCTTCTGGGGTCAGACACTCCGGAACCCAGGTCAGAGACCCCTGCCGGGCTAGGACTGGCGGCGAACACCTCTGTCAGTCTGTGCCAGAAGGGTGAGCTATGGGCACCTGGGGCCAGCTCCTTCCAGCACACCCAGCAGGGCGGCCCATGGCGACAAGAGAGGACAGGGCCCCGCAGAGCGCTGAGACGTGGGCGGTGTTTTCTGCTCAGCCTCAGAACCTTCCAGGTTCCCAAGCTGTTGGCAGGCTCGGCCCCACGTCCTCGGCTTCCTCTCCCTGACCCCAGGCTCCAGATAAGGTTCCGCCCACAAACTCCCGGCACCCTCAATCCATCGAGACCAGGCAGGGCTTTGCCTAGGAAGAAACGGTGACTAGCTCCCAGATAACTTTCTTAGACAAATGCGATTTCCTGAACCCCCTGCAAGCACTACCCCGTTGGACGGTGAGCGGTGATGAGCGCTCCCCGTGATGCCCACCTTCTCGGTAGGGCTGAAGGCAGAGTGTGGGCGGCACTGCTGGGGTGACAGTGCCCGGTGCTACCACTTCAGGAGAGTCTCTGGAGGCCTCTGCTCAGCACGCACAGACCTCGAGAACCCCAAGTCTCTCCCCTGGGTGCCCACCCACAGGAGACAACATTCTGTCCCCTGCATGCCACCTAGAATGTACGCAACGGTGGCATTTCAATAGCCCCAAAAGCGACGCTGCCCACAGTGGTGAACAGCCTGTGCTGCAGCCACACGATGGGCACTGCTGAGCGGTGGGGGCCCTGCAGCTCCAGCGGCAGGCGGGTGGACCTCAGACAGGCACGAGAAAGCGGCAGACCCGGGACAGCACGGCCGTGGGCTCAAGCACAGGCGAGCTGAGTCAGTGGTGCAGAAGATCAGAAAAGTGCCCCCTCTGGTTGAGGAGCAGCCGGAAGGCCCACGGAACGTTCTGCCCAAATTCACCACATTGCACAGCTGAGATGAGCATGCGTTGCTATATGCGAATTTCACCTCAATAGAATAAAGAGAGACAAGTACAAACACAGAAGTCTAGTAAGTAGGTTTTGCTTTTCACGGTGGCGGAAGCCAGCATTTCTAAACTGCATTTTTTGTATTTCAGAGTTCAGCCAATGAGCAAATACTAAGAATAAGGGAGGCAAGCTGCGCTCTGTTGGTCAGGGGAGCTGGTCCAGAAAGAAGGAACCTTGAATGTGGTCTGAGGTGAGGGAATTACCAGTAGGAAGTCATGGTCATATAAGGAAGTATTGGATGGATATACGAGTGTGATATGTGTGACTGTGTCTACATTTACTTACGCTTGTTTCTGTATCCGTGCACGTCCCTTCCTGTATTTCCATATGTATATGTCCTTCCTCCCTCCTTCCTCCTTTACTCCATCAATAAGAGGTAATGTTTTCACTGCTCTGTTCACCAAGATGGCCTAGAAGTTACTGACCATAGTAGCAGTGGGCACACATAGGGCCCAGGTCCTTAGTTTCTAAATACCATTTTCCTTAGAGAGCAGGCTGATGCCGGGGCTGGTTTAAGGAAAGTGCTGGATGAGTCTGGACCAATTCTCATGCCAGAAAGTACAGATGTGCTCCAGGAATGACGGTCACCTGTCAAAGAGACACAGGCTAGCAAAAAGGGGCTCCCTGTCGATCAAATCTGGAGCGATTTAGGCATCAAAACAATTGATGGTAGTGGATTACAACCTATTCGATGAAATAAACTGCATCTGATCATGAGGAAACCCAGATATGGGAAGGAATTCTACAAAATAAATGGCCTTTCGTCTGCCAGTAGGAAAGACAGGTAGAAGGGGACTGACTTGTGGCGAGCATGTGCAGTATGAGATCCAGACCAGAACATAGCCTCGAAAGTGAGACACAGACACAGGGCAGCCCCGCAGCCACCGCTGGAGTCTGAATACGGGCTGTGTGGTTAGGTCATAGTATTACATTGATATTACAGTTCTCTTTGTTGATAAATGCTCTGTGATTAGCCGAGACAATGTCCTTGTCCTTCAGAAATGGAGTCTCCAACCTACTCTCAACAAATGAGGAACAAAATATCTCTAAGTATATACGTGTGCAGACAGACAGACAGACGGGAGGAGAGGCAGGGGGAGGGGAGGCCACAGAGCAAGCACATCTGGGGATAGGGTGTACGGAAGTTCCCTGCACTCATTTTGCAACTGGTCTCTAAGCTTGGAATTATATTGAAATAAAGCATAACCCCCAAAAACAAAATAGCCGTGGAGCAACCCGAATTTTCAAACACTGTTGAGGCCAGTGGGGACTGGTACAACCACTCGGGAAACCTGTCTGTGGGAATCCACTTGTCATCTGCACGCTGCCCCAGCAATTCCACTCTGATCAAACCCGGCAGAGGTGGGGAGGCGTGTGCGTCCTAAGCCGTGCACAGAAACACTGATAGCAGCATGGTCCATGCTAGCCCCATGCTCGAAATGACCCAAATGTCCATCCAGGGTAGACTAGATAAATAAGCTATATGTCACCCAGTGGAATTCTACACAGAAATGAGAACACCAGACCCACAACTCCACACAGCAGGGTGGATGACTCACACAGACATAGATCACACCAAAGAAGCCAGACAAAACAGGGTGGCAGTTCCCGGCTGGGGGCAGGGCCTGGGGATGACCAGAAGGGGGGGGGATGCCAGGAATTGTTGATACTCTGTCTGGATCTGGGGGCTGGCTCTGTTTGTGGATCTTATAATTCGTGCCTTTTTCTGCATACATGAAATATTTCAATAAATATTTAAAATTTAGAAAGTTCAAAAGAAAAGGCTCCTATATACTTTTTAAAAACAAAACAAGTTTAGTCTTGCCTCAGCAGGGCTCTGGGCTGGACCTGAGGAGTACAGCAAAGAGGAGAATGTTCCAGGCCCCTGGGAAGTGCAGCATCGGAGGAAGGTGCCCAGGCAGCCACGTGGGGCTGGATGGTGAGAAAGGAGCCGGTCGGGGACTGTGTGGGGGCCCGGGCACAGGCCCTTCCGCTTGCTCTGCCCTGTGCCCACAAGCCTCAGAGGGGGAGAGTGGGCGCCCCATGAAACCAGGTGACGCACTGAGTCAAGAGCAGACACAGAAAAGTGTGCTGAAATGGACCAACAGCTGCCTGCCCCAGGCAAGTCTAGAGAAGCCCACCCCAGGCCTCCAGCCCCCTCGTCTGAGAATGAAGTCCAGAGCCAGCTGGCGGCCATGCCTGCCACAGGCAAGTCTAGAGAAGCCCACCCCCAGGCCTCCAGCCCCCCCTCTGCGAATGAAGTCCAGAGCCAGCTGGCGGCCATGCCTGCAGCTGAGATGCCCAGCCTCGCCGCATCCTGAAGCCACCGCTCCTCTGGTCCAAAGGACCCTCTGTCCTTGGAAGGGAAGCAGGGGCTCAGCGGACCCTGCTTGCCCACCCGCCCCAGCCCTCCAGACAAAAGGCAGCAGCAGCTCCTTCCACGTTCCTCCGCCGGGCCTGTCGCTGTTTCAGGCCACGCCTCCTGCCCCACAGAGCTGAGCACGGAGGGGCTCCCGCAGAGCGCCCTGCACCCTGGCATCCGAGCGAGGGCTCACACCCGCCAAGGGGTGCAGGTGCCCCAGGGGAGCCCTCTACCATGGGGGCCCCAATCCGCCCACCTCTGGGAGGGCCCTGAGGGTGTGGTGAGCCGAGTGGAAATCAGGCCAAAGGCAGGTAGCTCAGGAATTCTCCACTTAAGGAACAGCATCCACCTCAGGACACCACGTGTACCTGCCCGGCTCGGATTCTCCTGCCTGTCAGCTCTTTTAAAAACTAAGGAAAAAAAAAAAATAACACAATAAATGACACAGGACTGAAACCAACCCCTCTTGTATATGTGTACTTTCAATCCACATCTTTGTGTCCACTATGAGCCGGTCCACACTTGGCCAGGATTCTGGAAGGAACTGACCGAGCCCCGGCACTCACTTGCTAGGCGCTTCCACGTGTGTGGCGTGTCCTGGGAGGCTGACGGCGCTCTCCTTCACAGTGAAGACACGACACCCGAGGCCGGGGCCAGAGTGGAGCCAGCCAGGCATGGCACTGCGGGCCAGTCATTAAATTCACTTAACGTCCCAGCAGAAAAACATGAGAATGCCCTTGTGAACTGCCCAGAGAAGGACAGCAATTCCCCCGGGGTCTCATGTTCTAGGAGGGGACCCGGCCAGGCACGCAGGTCAGGGTGGAACAGTGAGCCACAGGGAGGCCCGCCTCCCAGC
The DNA here is from genome assembly GCA_029783875.1 of Phataginus tricuspis. Lineage (NCBI taxonomy): Eukaryota > Metazoa > Chordata > Mammalia > Pholidota > Manidae > Phataginus > Phataginus tricuspis. The sequence continues at coordinate 88,807,106 of JAQQAC010002594.1, read as the reverse complement.
AAAGGGATCTTGAGATGCCCTTCATTCCAACACAAGCTGGGTTATGAAAGACAGGAGTGTATCCAGGGGGAAGAAGGGAGAACAGTGCTTCTTGCAGGCAGAGGCTCCACGAGGACAAAAGGAAAGAAGCAGATGCGACCACAGCCAGGCTTGCGGCTCCTATAGGGAAGCCCAGGGTTATGAGTCAGGGCGGGAGGCAGCCGAGGGCGGGGCCGCCCTGTGCAGCCGTCAGGGGCCAGGTGAGAGAGCGGGGTTTATAGCAGCAGCCGGGCTGACAGGTGCACTGGAGCCGGCCGAGCCACCACCAGCATGCTCTGCGCTCTGCTTCTCCTGCCCAGCCTCCTGGGGGCTGCTCTGGCCGGCCCCACCCCCGACCCCCAGGGGTGTGCAAAGGGCTCAGCCGTGTGGTGTCAGGACCTGCAGGCGGCAGCAAGGTGCGGGGCCGTGGGGTACTGCCGAGCGGCTGTCTGGAGCAAGCCCACTGCCAAGTCCTTGCCCTGTGATGTGTGCCTGGATGTGATGACTGCCACCAGCAACGGGCTGAACCCTGACACCACGGAGACCAGCGTCCTGGCCTTGGTGAAGAAGGCTTGTGAGTGGCTTCCCGACCGGGACGCAGCTGCCAAGTGCAAGGGGATGGTGGATGCCCACCGCCTGGCCCTCCTGAGCATGCTTGACGAGGCCCTGGACAGCACCCCGGCGCAGGTGTGCACCGCGCTCACCCTCTGCCAGCCACTGCAGAGGCGCCTGGCCACCCTGCGGCTGCTCTCCAAGGAGGACACGTCAGAGGTGGTGGCACCACTCATGGCCCACGGACCCCTCAGCTTCCACCCTCCGCAGATTCCTGGGGGCACCGTGTGCCAGGACTGCGTCCAACTGGTCGCCCGACTCCAGGACACTGTTGGGTCCAACCTGTCTGACTTGGCAGAAGTGACCACGCAGGAAGCATGTGAGTCCCTGGGGCCCAGCTTCGCTCTCCTTTGCAAGAACTATATCCACCGTTTTTTTGCCCCAGCGGAGCAAACGCTGAGGCTTGTAGTGCCAAAGGAGATCTGTGGGAAGGGGGGCTTCTGTGAGGGGCTAAAGGGGCCGGCCCACCTGGCTGCTGTGGCTGGGGTCCCTTCCCTGGAGCCAGTGTCCTCAAGGAGGAAGACTGAGGTGCAGATGAAGGCCGGCCTGACCTGTGAGATGTGTCAGCAGGTGGTCCAGGAGCTGGAGGGGTGGCTGGAATCCAACCAAACAGAGGTCCTCATCACCCACGCCCTGGAGCACGGCTGCGCCAAGATGCCCATGTCCATCATCCAGGAGTGCATCACCTTGGTGGATGCCTACAGCCCTTCCCTGGTGCAGCTCCTGACCAAAGTCACCCCAGAAAGGGTGTGCAAGGCCATCAGGCTGTGCAGCAGCCAGAGGCGGGCCCGGGCAGTCCACGAGGCCCATACAAACCCGCTGCCCCCAGTGTTGAGCAGGGAAAACCAGGGCATCTTCTGCAATGGATGCAAGAGGCTGTTTGCCGTGTCCGCTCGCAACCTGAAGCTCAAGAGCACAGAGCGGAGCATCCTGAAGGCCTTCAAGAGCGGCTGCAGCATCCTGCCGCTGCGCTACATGGTGCAGTGCAACCGCGTTTTGGCTGAGTATGAGCCTGTGCTCATTGACAGCCTCAGGGACATGATGGACCCCGTGGCCCTGTGCACGAACATGGGCGCCTGCCATGCCCCCAAGGCCCTGCTGCTGAGCACTGACCAGTGTGCCCTGGGCCCGAGCTTCTGGTGCACGAACCCGGAGACGGCTGAGATGTGCAGTGCTGTGGAACACTGCCAGCACCACGTGTGGAAAGAGATGCCCTTCCACACCAGACAGCATGCATGATCTTGGCCTCCAAAGCCCAGGGCCTGCTAGTGCCACCCAGGAGGGCTCCTTAGCTCCTTGAATCCCACAACGACCCTACGAGGTGGGTGCTGTCCCGAACCCCATTTCACAGGAGAAACCAAGGCCCTGGGCGGGGAGGCTGGGAAGGAGCAGGGCTGAAATTCTGACCCCGCAGAGCTTCGCCCCTGCAGGTGCTCCAGTGGCTGGAGCAAGCTGCGTGTGGTGCCCTTCCCGGCAGAGTGGCCCTAGTCTCCGTCGCTGCAATACAGCTCGTGGTGCGGAGGCCTCACGGTGGCCTCTGGTCCTGGGGCCCCTCTACACCTCGGGGTGAGCTGTGCTGGCCGTGCAGGGCCAGTGGGAGGGAGCATGCGGAGAGGGGCCCCATCCCTCTGACCCAACAGCTTGGGAAGGGAAGGGGTCTCATTCACAGCCACACACTTGCACAAGCCACACTTTCTCACCCTGGGCTCCTCGGGGTGGCGCCAAGGTGCTCACGAGGTGAGAGTGTCCAGGAACCTTCCTGGGGAGGAGGCTGGGGCCTTGGCCACATCTCCAAGGGGCATTTGGGCTTCAGAGCAGCCCTTCCAATGCCTCTGCCCACCACGGGGACCCTCTCGTTGTGCCCCAGACTCTCAGGGCCCTGCTGACAGGAAGCCTGTTCTGTGCTCTAAGTGAGGAGAGAAAACCGTGTCTGGTGAGAGCCCAGAGGGAGAGCCAGGGATCTGCAGTGCCTTCGAGGGGCTGTGGAGCGGTGGGCGAACAAGCCACAGTGGGCAAGTCCCTGCACCTGCAGGAGCCTTAGTTTTCTGATCTGTGCAGTGGGAGTGGTCACTCCTGCCTCCTGGGAATGTTGACGCAATTCAGGGAGATGTCACCAAGCTTCTCCCCACGAAAGACCAGCATCTGCTGGTCCACTGGGACCAACAGAACCCAGCTCGGGGCCCCAGAAGAAACTGGTGTGCAAGGACTGAATAAATTGCAAGCACCCTGTGAAAGGTGTCTTCTGTGTTGTTCTTCTCACAGAAGGCCTGGCCTGAGAGCAGCTGCCAGGCCTGCCCTCCTCCTGGCCTCCCCAGGGGCCCCTCCCACAGGAAGCCTTCCATGAGACTGTCACCTGGTTTCGGCACCTGTCATGGTTTTTATGGTGCTGTGTGGCTTCACGGGCCTGCCCAGGATGCCACGAGCCCCTGGGGGACCCTGGGGCATGACCCCCACTGCATCCCATGCCCAGCACAGGGCTGGCACACAATAGGTGCTCCAGCATTTGTGGGACACACACGAGTGTTTCCACATGAGGCCTGTCCTGGTGAGACCCAGTGGCTATCTACAGCAGAATTCTCTTCTAGAACAAGAGAAGGGCCCAGGCCCAGGTTGGCAGGGCCCTGAGTGGGTGCACTTTCCCCAGAGGCCACAGCTGAGCTCTTGGGTCAATGTCCAGGCTCCGGCCATCACCTCAGGAAGAGAGGCATGCTTGGAATGAGTTTCTACACTCCTCAATGCTGGCACCTGTTAGCTGGGCAGGCTGGGCCATGCGTCAGCCCCGTCCAAAATGAGGACAACAAGGGGCTGATGGTCATAGTGGCCCCGATGTGGCCAAGGACAGCAGCTCCATAGCAGATCCCACAACACAGATGCCTTGTCAATGATGAACCACCCGGGCACCATCTCAGGCACCATCTCTGTAGGCTGTTGGTCTGTCGGGGTCTCCACCCAGGGACCAAGGCTCACCCCTCTGGGAAAAGATGGAGCTTCGGCCCCTCTTCAGGCGTAACGGGGCCACCTGCTGACAGCTGTGTGACAGGCTGCAGCTTTCCAGGGGTCTCCCTCGTCACATAATATGGCTGGCTTGCAAGAGGTCAGAAGAGTTGAGAGCCACGCATCTCCCAGGGGGCCCATCCACGCAGAGCTGAGACACTCTCCGGGACCCTCCAGCCCTGAGCTCTTCTCCGTCCCTCAACCCAAAGCTCCCCAGAGCAGGCAGGGCTACGGGCCCCACATGCCCCTGCCCTCTGCCACCCCTGCCCCCAGGCCTGGGAACCAGCTGCTCCACTGACGCGCTTTTCAGCTGCAACCGCGTGTAGGCCCAGCCAAGGCACCTCATGCACGCTGGCCGGCCACGGCCAGAGCGCCCTGGAGCCCAGCTGACATAGCTCCAGCTCCCTCCTGGGGCTGCCTGGGGACCTGGGTCCGAGCTCTGTGCCTCCCTGCTGGCACCCGGGCCCCCACTCACTGCCTGCACTCTCTGTATTAGTACCTTCCCCATCCCAAGAGCCCTGGAGGCAGCGACTGCACAGCCCAGAGGAGGCGGCGCTCTGCTGGGTGAGCAAGACGGCTTGTCCCGGGACTGCTCCAGGGGGACTCCAGGCCTCTGCCAGACAGGCCCTGGGTGTCCTCCAGAAAGCACAGTAAGTGGGAGGCCTGGAATACTCCAGAAAACCTACCAGTGGAGACCCTCATGCTTTCCCATCCGAATCAGGATGTACGGGAAGAGCCGGGTTCGCCTGTCTCTTGTTCGATACTTTTCTTAGGAGAAAAGTGATATGCTGGTAGCAACTCTGAACCAGATGTAAACACACCCAGTGGTGTTCCTTCTTTTGCAGAGACTGAATTTATACAAACTTGGGGCTCTCCCAGAAAACCCAGAAAAGTAGTCAAGGTGGACAGTACCTTCCCACAGCAGGAAGGTGTGAGTCCTGAGCTTAGGGAAGACACGCCGGGCAAGAATCACACAAGCCATTCTCTCCCCAGCCCTTGACTTTCTCTTTTACATCCAGGCATGAGATTCAAACAGTATCCCTTAGGCCAGGGAGGAAGCACACCAGAGCGCATGGTGCCACATGTGCCATGGCAACACGGACAGTGACCCTGCTGGTCTCCCACCCGCCCCTGCCAGGCCCTGCCCCAAGGGCTCTGCTTGGCTTCACCCCTCACCTTCTGTGACCACCATGAGGCCGGCCCCACGACTCCCTTTCAGAGTGGAAACAGACCAGAGAGGTCCAATACCTGGCCCAAGGTCAGGCAGCCAGCAGGCGACAGAGCCAGGAGTCCAGCCCAGGCAGGAACAGGCTCCGGGGCCCGTGCTCCTGACCCTCCCGCCCACTGCATTCACGAGGTCGCGGTTCAAGTCCCGACTCCGCCACTCTGTAGCCTCAGTTTCCCCACTCCTAACGGGGCTGATGGCCTCCTGCCCGCGATCCGCAGCAGGACCGGTGATGCTGAGAGGAGGGGCCGGCTTGATGCCTGCAGAGTCCGGGAGGGGCGCATTTCAGATCTCCGCCCGCCCGCATCCATCCTGTGCATCTAGCCTGCCTCTTAGAATGTGTTTTCCCTGCTGCTTTTTCCATTCCTCCCTCTTAAGACAAATGGTATTTCCCGGACCCATTCGGCCAAGAAACGTCCCCAGAGCAAGCTCCTTGACCACTCTGCTGTTTCCTTATCTTTCTCCTCCCCAAATTCCTTCCAGATTAGACCGCTGCGGGGTGGGGCTGATGAGCTGACGGCTGATGTTGAGGCCACGGGAGAGCGTGCGGGGGAGCTGGGACCCCCAGCTGGAGAGCCCACCGAGGTCGCCACTGGGCAGAGGCATCAGGGAGGCGGTGGCTCAGCGTGGGAGCTTGTTGCTTCACGTCTTCCCCAAAGCCCCGGTGCGGGCGGACCGTGCGTGTCACTGCGTGCACGCACGCATGTCCGCTCGGTTCTGTGCAAAGACGAAAGCCAGGGCTGGACCAATCCCAGCTCGGCCGCAGCCCAGCGTGCTGGGACGGGCAGGCTTACGCTCTCCTTTCTCAGCCTCCGTCTCTCTCGCCTGTGAGCTGCCCCAGTGACTCAGGAAACAACTTCTGGCCACAGAATCCCTTGGACTGCAGCACCCTGGCTCACTCTAGTGCTGCAGGCACCTCCCTGGGGGCCTGCCCTGTCACCCCACTCCCGTCCTCACCGGGGCCCCTCCTTCCTGGGCAACTTTGTCCCAAGTCACCTCCCAGTGAGGTCAGGCTGGTCGCCACCCTGACACTTCCTGGCCCTGCTCCCAGCCTATCTGTCCCCTGTAGCCACTACCCCGAGGGGACACAGGACTGATTTCACTGCACCCTCTTGTCTGTGGTCCATCTCTCCTTCTGACACAAACTCCACGGGTCAGGGGTTCTGCCTCCATGGTCCCCACCATGTTTCCATCTTTGCAGACAGAGCTGGCTTAGAACAGGGCCCTGTGGGCGTTTGCTGGATGAGTTAAGGAACGCTGGCTCTGTGTGCCACCACCTTCAGCACACACCTCCCTCTGGTCTGCCCTTCCTGGGCCGAGACCACCAAGGCTGGATGTCCCCACAGGGTCTGATGTTTCTGCAAAGGCCAAGCCATGGCCGGACCTCCCAGGTATGAATTATGGACACCCCAGCCCTCCAGAAATGAAAATGAATCAGCTCTGCTAGCTCCAGCTGCCTTCCCAGGGGTGCTCTGCAAACTGCAGCCTGGACGACCTGATGGGCTGCGTCCTCCTCTCAGAGATGGAGGCTGAGAAAGGAGAGCGTAAGCCTGCCCGTCCCAGCACACTGGGCTGCGGCCGAGCTGGGATTGGCCCAGCCCTGGCTTTCGTCTTTGCACAGAACCGAGCGGACATGCAGTGACACGCACGGTCCGCCTGCGCAGGGGCTTTGGGGAAGAAGTGAAGCGACAAGCTCCCACGCTGAGCCAGCTTTATGCCTCCCCAAGCAGCCCTCCGGGCAGCCCCCAGGGTGAGTGCAGCCCAGCCCCTTCCTGGCAGCACCTACCTCCTCCCCACCATGACGACCAACCGTCAGAGGCAGCATGGCACGCCCCTGCGTCATGGGCTGCTCCAGCTCTGGGCCCCTCCAGCCACACGGCTGTCCCCACCCAGGTTCTGGCCCTTCCCACCCCCACAGGGGCTCAAGGGGCAGGGTGGCCGAATGCTTCTCTGCTTCACTCCCAACTGCGCCATCAGACGCGGGTGGGGAAGGGATGTTACAGACACCCAGCCCAGCAGGCTCGGACACACGAATCCTCCTCAGCGGCCCAGGGAGGGAGGGTGTCTTGCCTGGGGCCCAAGCCCAAGCTCAGCTTGCATTTAGGGCCGGGCTCCAACGGGAAGATGGGTGAAGAAAAGTCACATTTGACCCCTCCGTGACCTGTGGGGCCTGGGCCCACCAAACAAGAGGCCCCTCAGCAGCGCACCACCCATGCTGAGAGTCACCTTAACACGACCCATGAGGCTCGCACTGGGCCGGACTTCTCCTCAGGACATCTGGAACTCCTCAAACCCAGGCTCTAGCATGGCAGGACAGAGCTGGGGCAACCGTGTAGGGTGCTCACTGCACCACAACACCAGGCCCAGACACCCCACTTCCCCAGTTCTGTCCCCACCCCAGCTTCCAGGGCCTCCCAGGAAAGCACCCTCATCACCCCATCGCTCTAAAATACCCGATTCACAGAGTCCTCACTGTTACCAGGGGCCAGGCCTGACTCAGCACGATGGGACGTTTCCAGGACAGACAGGAAGTCCCGGGAGCCGTACAGCAGAGCAGAGGGCACCTTCCAGCCTGGCTTTGCCATGCACCGCTGTGTGACCTTGGCAAGTTACTTAACATCTCTGCGCCTGTTTCCCTGGGAGTATAACACGGACAATAAAGGTACCCGCCATGGGATGTGTCCACGGATTAAGTTGGGGACCACATCGGAGCTCGCCCCCGTGCCAGCGCACGAGGCTGCTGAGCACTTACGCTGTCCTGTCGGGTCGATGACACCAACCGCCCCCCTGAGCGGGCGTCTCCAGTGGCCTGAAGCTCAAAGGACAGCAGAAACTCGGCCCAAGGCCCGACCCCTTGAGGGCCTGCTGGCCAGGTGGCCCACAGACGCCCACCTGCGGGTCAGATGCACCTCCCGAGGCCAGCTGGGGGCGTGTGACAGACACAGGGTGAGGGTGGCAGGGAAGGCGGTCGGACCCTCCCTTCTCTGTTTCTAGTATTTTTGAGTTTTCCCTCCAGGAAGAGGCATCCACAACACACTGAAAACACAGTGCGTGCTGACTGACCCCCAGCAGCCGCCCTCGGATAGGGGTGCCTGGGGAAGGCCCTGGCTGGAGAGGCCAGCACAGCCGTCCCGCCTGGCTCAGGGCCACCAGCCGGCCCCCGGGCCTGATTATTGGCTCACTGACTACGGGAAAAGATGTCTCAGGAACAGCAGGCCTTGACCCAGAGACCCCTCCCCAAGATCAACGCGGGCCTGCCCCGCAGCCACAGCTCCGTCCGCTCCAGGTCCATAGCCAGAGATGGCAGCATCTGGGGGGTGGAAGTGAGATTCTCCTGGGAGTCCCGCCCTGTGGGACTTGGCAGCCATGGAGGACGGAAGCCACACACTCCTGCTTCTGAGTCCTCGGGGGAAGGACCAGGGTTACCCCTCGAGAGGCTGGCGCTCACTGGACTGTCTTGCCTGTACACCTGACGACCTCCTAAGATACTGGACTAAGATCCCCCAGGCCTGGGGGCCTGGACACTGGTGGGATCTACGCCCTTCAGGCAGGCAGGGTGGTGGCCCTGGGAGAATGTGGCCACGGCCACCTCTTCCCTCTTTGCTCCAGAGGTCAGAGCCCGGGCTGCTCAAATGAGACCTTGAAATTCTTAAACGCTGACCGTTCGATGACATTATTTTCAAGTCCTCTCTGGCCAAACCAGACATGCCTGAAGATTAGCCTGGTCCACAGGCCCCCGTTTGTGACCTCTGCTGGTCTTCTGACAACTATTCGACAGATCAGAACCCTGGATATTTCCTTCCGACTCCTCACCAGGCCCAGGATGGGCCCAGAGTCCCTCTGGCGTCAGGCTCTGGTCAGGAGGAGTGCATGTACGTGTGCTGCCATTTATTTACGGCAGTGGGAGGAACTGCACAGTAGGGGGAAAGTCTCACCGCCTGCGAACCGGCTTCTCAGGCTGAGCATCCCCCAGGGAGGGACGGGATCCCTGGCCGTGTCGGCAGCAGGGAGGGAGAGACGTGCCCGGGACAGGCTGTCCTACTCAAAAGTCATCCACGTCTCGGGGAGACCCTCCCACCCATTGGTAGCTGTAGAGATGGACGGCAGTGACGTATATTCCCAAGGCCACTCGGGCCAGCCTATGGGGCTCTAGCCATCAAGGGACAGGGGTTGGGGCCATCCAGCCACACTGAAGATACAAGGCTGTGGCCTTGCTGTGCCGGTTGTAGGTGGTTGAGTTTGGCAGAATCTGGCTCCTGGAATGAAAGGAATGAAGCCGGAGTCACCAAAGCCCTTGGAACCCGCCCCCAAGCACCCCACCTTCACCTGCCCACAGCCCAGGCCCCAGGGCCAGACCCTGAGCTCAGCCCAGGAAGAGGCCAAGGGCAGAGGGAGGGTGTGGTCTGTTCCGCCGACCTGCTGGCCCCACGCGCCAGTGGGACAGGGACAGGCAGCTCCCCTGTCAGCTCTTGCGGGCGAGAGTGCCAGCGCTTCCTAGAGGTGCCGAGCACGACACCACGGGGAGCGTGTGGCTGCGCGTCTGAGGTCCCTCCCACCTTGCCCTCAGCCCTGGCTCTGACACGCACCGGCAGGGTGGCCTTCCCAGGACAAGCAGAAGCCCGCCTGGGGTGCGGTGAGGTGAGCAGACTCACCCAAGCCGTCTGTGCAGGACGCCCCTCACGGCGACACACCCCTTGGTGATGACCAAAAGGAGTCCCTTGCCCCGCTTCTCCCAGGAAAGCCATGTCCCTCAAGGGCCGCGGGCCAGGGAGATACCAGGAGCCAGCCCTGCAGGGACAACGCTCCCACCACCACAAAGAAGGGGCGGCGGCCAACACACTGGGCGACCTTGGGCAAGCCAGAGTCATTCTGGGCCTCTGTTTCCCCACCTAGTTCACAGGGCTGTGCAGACCAGATTTTATAGCCAAAGGGCAGGGCTCCGCATCCACACTGGGTGGACAAAGGCAGTGAGGCCAAGAGGGGTGAAGGGACAGCCATCTCAGGGTCACGTGGCCTGGGCCACATGGCCACATCTCAGCCTGGTCTCCCAGCTGCGGGCAGAGAGCTCTCCAGCCCCAGCTGCCTTTAATGCTCCTGCCGCCGAGGGTTCCCCGAGGGAGACACAGCTGTTACCTCAGTGCTCAGGAGAGGAGCCGGACGCCTCTCTGACTCCTCAGCCCCACCACCTCCTCACACATGGCCAGGAAAAATATGGGGTGCCAGGGTAACCGGCTGCCAGACTTCCCGGGAGAAGTGGCAACATCCTGTCTGTTCCGCTGGACCAGCAGCGTCCTCCCGGCCAGCCACTCATATAACCACTGACCCCTAAAAGGCTGGGGGACTCTGGAATCTTCCCAAACAATGTTGTGCCGGTACCAGCTCACGCCAGCTCACGCCAGTTCATTCCCACACATCCCAGTGAGCTGCAGCTCCTGGTGCATATCTCCTCCCTTCTCTGTTCACTGACTTCATTTTGGGAGCTTGAAGCTGGCCCCAGTGGGAGAATTTGCACCATAGACACTGGCGAGTACTACAAATTAGGGTTCTTTTCCTGGGGTGCTGGTTGTTAGACATCACCAGCATTCCTGATGCTTCAGAGTCCAAGAAGCTGAAGGAAACTTTCTGAGCCTGAGATAACCACCAGGCAGCTGGGGTCTCCCTGAGTACCGACTGCGTGCAGACGTGCCCGGCGCGGGCAAGGGAGGCTCTGGTCCCAGGCAGGAAGCAGGCCTGCCCCCAGAGCAGCTCACAGACCAGCCAAATCAAATGTCTAGTCTCTACTCGCAGCTCTGTGGGCAGACCCAGTGTGCGCTGAGGGACATGGGCGAGCCCTGCTGCTCCCTCGAGCCAGCTACCAAAAGGGGTGGACAGACAGAAAGCTTTATAGGAAGAAATAATGCCAATGTTTGGAAACAAAAATTCCATTAAAATAACATCATAACCATAATGCACGTGCACCCTGGGAAGTTATGATAAATGCAACACCAAGCAATTAGCATGTGATTAGCACGTGGCGACTGCATCTTACAGGAAGAGCCACTTAAGGTGGGGTTGTCAGGACCGTGGCTCTGGGACGTGGCCCTGAGCTGACTGACTGGAGCCCAGTGTGTCACCCAGGAGTGAGGCAATGGCATTTTTTACTATCAACCGGGGATGCTGACGGAGCCTCCGCGCTGCTCAAGGGCCAGGACTGGGGCAGAGTCATGGGCTGTGTCCCCAGTGTCCAGGGAACAGACATGCAGGGTCTACGGCTTTGGAGACCACATTCACTGCACAAAGGGTCCCGGGCCCAAAACCCACCGCCTTTCCAGTGCTGTCACGGAGGGTGACACTGATGCTTAAAGGAGCATGGTGCTAACAGTCCACATTTCCAGATTCCTCCAATCAGCCAGGTGCTGGGTTACACATCCCTCACCTCACTGCAGCCAACAACCCAGGCGATACTTTTACCCTCATTTTACCGATGGGGCAACCTGGGCTCAGAGAGGGAAAGTGACTCTCCCGAGGCCACACAGCTAATAAGACAGAGACAGGAGAAACTCATCTCAGGTCTGAAGGCCTGTGCCCATGGCCACCTCCCAAGAAGTCTTCAGGAGATGAGGGGGCCCCAGAGACGCAGTGAGCACCGGGGGCCTGGGGAGATGCATGTCACAGGAAGGGTCCTACTCCCTCTGACACACCACAGAGCCCAGAGCCCTCCTTGGGCTTCAGCCAACAGCCCACCCTCGGGAACCCAGACAGACATTTACATTCGAATACCGTGGAGGCAGGGGAAGGGGCAGAGCAGCGGTTGGCGGCCCGTCTCCAAGGCGGAAAGCGGAACCTAACAGCATGATGGCAAACATCTGCCAGGAGCCCTGGGCAGGCTGCCGGCCTCTCCCATGCGGGCGGGCGGCCTGGTGCCAAGCCGCGGACTCACTCAAGCTGGTTGGCATCCTGCATGCCATGTGGGCTCTGGCTGGTGGGTAGGTCAGGCGTGGTCTGAGAAGAGGCCCCAGGACCATGTGACTCATGAATCCGCCTGAACCCTCCCCAAGGGATGCCCACTGCTGTGACCTCAGAGGCCACGCTTTCTCCAGCACCTGTCCCTCCTTCCCCCCGAGGTCACACAGTCTTTCTGATGCCTCCAGTGTCTGTGGCCACCAGTCCCCAGAAAGGAGCTCTGCAGCAGAAAGACCCCTGGATGGACCCCAGAGCCTAGCTCTGCCTGCATCTGATCCCCGGGACGGTGCTCAGTGCAAACAGCCTTCATGCTTTCCCTCAACATTCCCTTCTCCAGTCCAAGCCTGCTGATGCCAAAAATGGCCCCCCTGAATCCCCATCCGGTCAGTATCCCTGCCCCTGGGCATGGTCTTCCCGTCACGAGGGGGAGCTGTTTCCCTCACCCCTGAACCGTGGCTCATCTCGGGACTTGCTCTGGCCATGGATTGTGCAGAAGTGGTGGGTGTGATCGCCAAGCCTGGGCCCTGAGGCCCGTGCACTGCGTTCTTTCCTGAGCCTCTGCTCAGCTGCCGCATGCACAAGCCAGGGCCGCCTGCCCCCGGGGGAGGGCCTAGTGGCCCATGTGCCTCTGCTGCCCCGAACACAGTCAGCCAAGCCCCAGAACAGGCCGCCTAGATGACCGGTGGCCAACCACAGACGCATGAGGGAGCCCAGCTGAGAAGAGAAGGTCCACGTAGCTGGTCCAGCCCATACGGCTGAGCCACAGAATCATAAGCTAAATGAATGGCTGGTGTTTTAAGCCACTAATTTGGGAGGCTTTTATGCAGCAAAAGCTTATACATCACCACGCCTGTTCCTTTAAAGGTTTGTCCAGCAGAGGGCATGGTTTCCAGCTTCCCAAACTTCTGAGCTAGACTTCTTTGAGACCTGGCATTACTTTTAGAAGGTTCCTAGTAGATTGGAGAGACGGTCTACTGGCCTCCACATGCCTGCCTCCCTCCATGCCCCACCAGCAGCCCTCAATGTCCCGCCCACCCCACCCCTCAGCCTCCCCACATCTTCCCCTTCAGGCCTTTGCCGGGCTCACTGCTGTCTGCTCACTGATGTGGGCTCATCCTGGGGCCTCAATCAGGAGGCCCCTCTCTCCAGGGAAGCCAGGCTAGCCCCGGTCTAGCTTGCTCCCCTCCCATGCACCCCCAGACATTGCTCTGCCACCTGTCTGACTCCCTGATGGTGTGTCAGCCTTGCAAGGGCAGAAGCTGTGTCTCTGCCACTCAGCTCTGAACCCCCACAGTCTGGGGGTGCCCTGGAATGTGCTAAATGCTCAGAGAAAGTTGCTGACGGAAGGAGGAGAGGGAAGGAGAGGGCAGGAGAGAGGAAGCTGGGAGGTAGGTAGGGGAGAGGCGGGCAGACCCAGGGGAAAGAACAATGTTTCAGGTTGGTGAGGGGTTCCAGCTGGTGGCTCAGGCAGTGCATCTGCTGGGTGCTTCTAAGCGTGTCTGACTGCGTGAAACCAGCCCCCAGCTCAGCCTCTTCCATGGTCCTTTTAACCTTCCATGCGCTGGTTCCTCCCTGTTCCGGGCTATGGGCTGAAGATACACTAAGTAAGGGAGCAACTGAGGGGCTGCGCCCTATCTTTCCCCCTGCCCAGGAAGCCCCGCTGGCCCATCCCCACCCACGCTGGCTCAGGGGCTGTCCTCCGGCTGTAAGCCCTCCTGGAAGGGGCACGCGGACTGAGGCCTCGGGACAAGCCCACACTCAGATCTCACCGCGAGAACCAGGGCTCCAAGAAATGGACGGCCTGTTCCCAGCCTCGGCTAATAAACGGTAGAGCTGGAGACCCCCCGATGCCGCTCAGCCGCCAGCACATTCCCTGGATGCTGTTCACCCTGTAAACAGGTTTATGGCTTCATCCTTCAAAGCACACTCAAGCGAGGTTTATTACGTAATAGAAAACAAAGACAGTTTTTTCATATGTTTCCCACTCAGGGAGTTTTATTAAAATGCAATAAATCTCCAGGGCAGAGTGTGACTTAAAGGCAAAGGGCGGGAGGTCTGGCTCTGTTCTTGGGCAGACGGCACGGAAAGGCAGGGGGATGGGTGCGGGATATGAAGGAGGAGGGAAAATGGTCCCACCCCAGACTCAGCCGCTCCATGGAACCACAAGGAATGGGACTTTGCGCTCAACTTGGTCCTGAAGGGCAAGGAGGAATGCAACTCACGGTCCAAGCATCGTGGCAAATACCACTTCCCCTCTCTACGCCCTGCTTTGCCAGTTGGCCTAGACCAGGCCTCCCTGAACCATGTAATTGCCGTCTTGGTGTCCCCTCCAAATGCTTCAGCCATGTGCTTAACCACAAACGCATGCATAGCTTGCTGCTGCCTGCAGGAGAGTTCAGTCCTCATGGGCTGGCACACAGGCCTCCTTGGCCCAACCCTCACTGGACTCCCACTATCCTCTTCTCACCTCACATTTGAGCCACTCCAAGCTTCTTAGGATTTCTCCCACACCAGGCTGGTTCGTGCCTCTGTGTTTTTGCATATGTTTCTTCTGTCTAGCATGCCTTTCCTATGCCTGTCTTCCTGGAAAACTCCTATTCACCCTTCAAAGCCCAGCTCAGACATCATCTCCTCTGAAATGCCCAATTACTCTCTCCTGTGGGTTTCTCAATTTGAGAAATTTGATGTCGATGCCCCCATCAGTCCCTTCCTCTCTCACAAGGCTGGCATCTCATTCATGGCAAACCTAAGACCTGACAAACTGGTAGCACAAAAAGAATGCTCAAGAAATGTCTACAGAATTTGATTACCTGAAAATGTGTCTTAATATCTCATGTTCCATCCTGGTGCCCCAGTCAGGCCTTTAATTGACCAGAGACACAGAAACAACCTGCTGGGCCATCGTCTCTAGATGCCTCGTGCCCTGTATGGTCAATGGAATAATGGACCCTGAACACATCCACACAGTAATGCCCGGAGCTCGCACTTATGTGACCATAGAGGCAAAGGGGCTTTGCTGATGTGATCACATTAAGGACTTGAAAATGGGGAGATTATGTTGGATTATCCAAAGGAATTGCATCTAATCACACGGGTCCTTACATAAAAGAACCTTTCCAAGAGGCAATCCTGCTGGTGGGGAAGACGGAGGAGGGTGGCCCCTAGAAACTGGAAACACGAGGACAAGAATGTCCCCTAAAGTCTCAGGGAAGGAATTAAGCCCTGTGGACACTGATTTCAGCCCATGGGATCCATAGCAGACTTGTGACCTCCAAAACTGTGTGATGATAAATTTGTGTTGTTTTAAGCCAGTAAGTTTATGGTCCTTTGGTACAGCAACAAAAGAAAAGGACTACCCCCTGTCCAGCAGCCTGGCTGGTCCCACCCTCTGCACCACGGCCTACCACCCCCACTGCCTGGATTCCCCTCCCCTGCTTCACCTGCCCTTCTCTGCCTGGTGAACTTCTATTCATCCTTCAGAACCCATTTTCTATTACTCCTCTTATGGAACTCTGTCTCAGCATGCCCTGGGGCAGGACTCTTTCCAAGGCTCAGCCATGCCTCCACAGCACATCTGGTATAGCGCCACACTGGGTTCCCCATTCTCCCACCAGTAGGGGAGATCCTGGATGGCAACTGCCATGTGGGGTTCATTCTGATGCCTGGAGCAGTGCCAGACACATGTAGGCCTTTGGGAAGCAACTGGTAAGGGTCTGGGGCTTGGGGTGGTCAAAGTCAGAGGCCTCCAGCCCCTTATAGGATTGCAGAGCAACAGCCGCCGTCGCCCTATGCCGCAGCTTTCCTTCAGCTAGAGGTTACTCGCACCAGGAAAGGAGGCAGAGCTCGTCAAATTTATCTTATTCCCTCTTTCCTAAACGGCTCTTTAATTTCTCTGCTCCCCAGTATATCAATAACAGCCCTGGAGACAAACCCTCCACACGCTCAAACCCATGTCAAAATTCAGATACCTGATTGCCCGGTAATCCAGTATGTGGGAAAGCTTCACAGCTTAAGAGTTCAGCCTAAGAAAATAATCAGAGGCGTGGGAATACATACATACAAGCCCATTCACCACAGCTTTCTTTACATTCTCATGTGAGTGAAAATCAAAAATGACTCAGATGTCTGAATATGAGGATTTGGTTAAATAAATAATGCCTCCTTCAGCTGACGGGATGTTCTACAGCCACTAAAAGTAGTGGTTCTGAAAATATGTAGGAGTGTAGGGAAATGTTTAATACATAATATTAAATTGGGGCTCAAACTAATAAAAAATGCATATACTTGCATCTTAAAAAGACGAGAGAGACTACATATCACAATAGTAGCAGTTGTGACCCAATAAGGGGGGTTAGCATGGGGGTGGCACTGAGTCCTCATTTGTTTCATAGTTCCCAAAATTTCTGTGATGATTGCGTTTTCCAATTTTTTTTATGTAAGGTATTTCTTTAGGAAGAATTTTCTGGAAAGAAATTTATCAACACCCATATCAAAAATATGTTTAAAAGGGTCACTGTGTCCCGTTTTGGGGAAACGTGAGGGGCCAGCACTGCAGTCACGAATGGTGCTTTGTGGATTTTGGTTCTGCTCAGGGAACCCCTGGGCTAAGTCTGCTTCAGAGCTCTGCCAGGCGCAGAGCATGCAGGCGCGCCTGATCCCGAGAAGAGTGAACAACGGGCTGTAGGAGAGGGGCTGGGGGAGCCCGGAGCAGATGCCTGGCCCAGTGGGGTGAAGTTGGGATAGGGGACCTGGAGGGGCTCCCCAGGAGGGGTCATCTGAGCACAGAGCGGGTCATGGGACAGGGCAAGCAGGGTGGCGTCCTTGAGAAGGTGGCTGCCAGGGCCCCAGGTGGGACAGAGGCCACAGGGAGGTCCCCTGCAGGATCGGGACTGCAGGAGAGGACCCAGCTTCTGGAAGGCGGTTCTCAGCTAAGTGCAGGCCTGAGAGGCAGAGCCCCGCCTCAGGCAGCCCTCCCTGCTGAGCATCTGTCCTCCGCTCCTCAGAAAAGCACCTGAGGTGATCATATGGCTTGGGAGCCATGCTAGGGCCACAAAATGGACAGGGTCCCCTACGTGGGCTCGGCTGCCATCACTGCAGAAGAAACAAGATCCCCCTGCAAACCCGTCGGCAGCTCAATTCAGAGCAAACCCTGCCGGGGCGATGCTGCCAGGGCCACGCTGCCAGGGCCACCCCGGGAACCCGTGCGCTTCCTGCCTGGGCCAGCCTTATCCCTCAGGGCTCATCCAGAGCCTGGGAATGGCCCTTCCAACTGCAGGGACACGGTGGGAGGAGCAGGACACAGGAGAGGGAAGGAGAAAATGACATGGAATGGGCTCCCTAGGAGTGGGTCCCAGGAGGCCCGAATGCGGGCCTGACCCATACAGAGACCGCTAGGCGTTCCTGGCCAGGGCCAGCAGCTGTCCTGATGCAGCCTCAGGCTATGAAAGGACTTTTGGTGTCTGCTGCACGTGGATTTGACAGAGCTTGGTGGGATGGATGCTGGGGATGGTGGGAGTGCCCGCGAGAAGCCGCTGGGGCCGGGCTGACGTGAAAGGCTCTGTGTAGGCCGAGCTGCCCTGGAGGAGAAGGTGCCCGAGGGCTGGATCTTACTCCAGAAAGTCTTCCCTGACCACCACTTCCCCTTCTCAACAGGGTGGGGGCCTCTCGTGCTTCCCTGCTTCTCTCAGCCCCATCACAGTGTGGATTACCTGCCAAGATCATGGGTTGTGGCTTATCTATGCCCCATACTAACTGTGAGCCTTGGAGGTCATTTACCACAGCTCACACAAACCTACAGCCTGGACGGGAGATGGAAGGATGGGGGATGGATGGGTTGGTGGGTGGAAAGGGGATGGATAGACCAGTGGATGGAGGATAGGTGGATAGATGGAAGGTGGACGGATGGAAGAGATGGAGGGAGGAAGGGAAGGAAGGAGGAGGGAAGGCCATTAGCAGAGAAGACAGTCACCACCAGGGCCGGGAGGAGTTCCTCAGAGCGTGGGGCAGAGGCAGCCAGGACCTGAGGAAGGGCAGGTATTGGAGTCGAAATGGAGGAAAAGAGGCTTGGAGGCTGGGGATGCTGAGGGATGTCCTCAAACTTCCCAGGACCTCTCAGCCCCCCAGATCCTGTCCCAGAGCATTTTACAGGCAGCTCAAAGCCTCAGCGCCTGACCTCATCAAACTGTTGATTCAAATTGAGTTATTTATTGAATAGACTCAAATCCTGAAAGCTTTTCAGTCCATGCCTCTCTTGATCCCTATCTGCACTGAGTCTTGTTTAAATCAAACTCAGATCTCCATGGTGATGTTAAAGCAGACCCAGGGAGACTGGCCCTGGGAGCTGGTGCAAAGCCACCCAGACATGTTAAGGAAATGGGCTGAGGAAGGAGCAGACCTCTGACACCTAGTAAACGCCAAGCATTTTACGCACATTATCTGTTATCCTTTTCACAACAGCCCTCACGGTCCACGCCGCCAGGTTCATTGTACAGGTGAGGCCCGAGAGGTCACAAAACAACGATGTTTTAGAGCCAGAAATGAAATGAAGACGTGTCTGGGGGCACAGACCGCAAAGCAGCCGGGCCCACAGAGGAATTCCAGTGCCGGCGATGAGCCTAAGACTGAAGTCCACTATAGTCTGAGACTTTCTCTCTAAAATCCCCCTCTTTCTGGGCCACCGAAGAGCAAAACACATCAGCTCTTTAATTTTCCCACCTGAACACTGGCTCCAGGCATTCGGCATCGCCTGCCCATAAGGACGCCCCAGCACAACAGCTCTCGCTCCCTGACACGCGGGGCCCCGAGAGACCCGCTGCGGTGCCCTGGGCTGCCCATTGCCTCATGGGATGCTCTGTGCCCAGCTTGGTTCTGCCCATCTTGCCCTCAGCACCGCCGAGCCCTCCATGTCTCGCCCTGGGCTGTCACCCCCTCCACCGCGAGAGACCTTGATGCTTCAGTGAAGGCCAACAGGACTTTGCATGACTGTGGCCTGACTGCTCAAATTCCGTAGACTCCACATTCCCAACACCTAACACTAAAATTCTATATATTAAAAAATGGGAATGGAGGGAGACACAGGAACTAGAATAAAACCTGATTTTAAGTAGGATGGCAAAACAACACAGTAACATCATAGGCAGACAGAAGGGATCTGAAAATCTCTGATGCCAGCTCTGTTGGGGCACAAAATCCATAAAACTGTGTATCCCAAAGTTTATTCCATGGAAAGCCAATCCCAGGAAATAATCAGCAGAACAAAAGTAATATTTAAATACTAAAATTTATAAATAAAATAAAACAAAATCTAAAGTGAAACAACATTTATATAAAATAAAATAAAAACTAAGATTATTGAATCAGATGAGACAGAGAAAAGTGCATTAGTGTGTAAGCAATTCTAGTAAGTCCAACTACAAAAAAACTTGGTTTTCTTCAACCTAAGTATATTTACCAAACCCATATGCCCACAAAACATGTCTTTTCTGGAAACACCTATGGCCAACGGTGATGCTTTCAATAGTCATTCAGCAAACGTTGGCTGCACTCTCCTCCCCTCCCCCATCGGCACTGGGTTGGACCGTGTGACTTGCTTTGGCGCACGGGACTCTAGCAAATGTGGTGTGAGCAGAAGCCTTAGATGTGCCTGTGTGGCTGTGCCTGGCTCTTGAGCTGCGGTGTTGTGCATGAGAGGAAAGCATCAGGGTGGCCTCTGCTGTGTCAGCCTGTGTCCCAGAACAAGCACAGAGGCAGCAGGCCCACTCCCGCCAACCTGCAGCCAGATGTGGAGCCGCCCAGCCACGCGCAGTCTGAGGCAGCCGAACCAGTTGGCCCAGGCATGTGAGAACAAGGGCTTGGGGGTGCCACCGAGTTTGGAGTGACTGGTTACACTGCATTACTGTCACAATAGCTGAGTAATACACTGTCCTACAGAAATACTCTTATAAGAACCACACTTTGAGACATTAAAAAAATGACACAGAATAACATTCTTAGGAAGAAATCTCAGAAGGGGCTGGGAAAGAATGAAGGGCACATGGTGAGGAGCTTGAGACGCACTCGGAGGCCCTGCGTCTTGGAAGCGCGGGTCCTGCAGAGGCCTGAGCTATTCACAGCGGGGAGGCAGGGTTTGAGATAAAGTGCAGCCACTCAACAGAGATGAGAGCAAGACACGACCAGATGAGCCCCAGAGGAGGAGACCCGGACAGTCAATGACAAAAAGGATGTTCGTCCCATGAGGAATCATGAGAAAATGCAAAAGAAAACAACCTTGAACGGCTCTCTCACGTCCACTCGAACGCAGACGCATCAAGTCTGATGATCGCGGAGACATGGAGGAGGCTCCGCTGCACAGGCGGGTGGATCGGCAGTAAGGAGAGAAAAGGGAAGCTAGAGGCACACGTGCAGATGCTCCCTGCAGCCCTGATGGGAATAACAAGATCCAGGGGGCATAAACACCCCATGCTCCCGCAGCAGGGGAGCATAAATCAGCCAGTGTACGTGTGCTGCGTGGACAAACTACCAAAACCAAGTTGGGAGCACAAATCAAATTTCAAAAGGCAGCATGATGCCATTTATATCCATTTTTAAACCACACTAAACAGTAAGACATATTGATTGTGGACAGACACATCCATGTGTACTTAACACCTACAGCATCGTTGGGTTGATGCACACCAACCTCAGGACAGCGGCTACTTCCGGTGGGGATGGCAGGCGCAGGGGTGGGGGTAGGAGGGGGCCAGGGCTTGATCAGCACCTGTAACTGCATTTCTCTAAGAGATGAGACCCTAAACAGGAAACAAATGAACACATATTACAGCCAGGGAGCCGTCCTGGGCTAGACTGGACTCTGCCCTAAATGTCGGCGGTTTAACACACACTGTTCCTGCTCACTACCCAGCGGCTGAACTGACCGTATGGCCCCCAAATAACTACCAGGGATACCAGGGAAGGAAGGAAATGCTTGGATTATTGGGTGAGCACTGAACTGTCTCTGACACATGGGTACCTCGGTTTCCGTGACATTACATCCCATACCCCCGTATATGTTAAAGATTTCATGATCAAAGTGAAGTGGAAGGAAGAGAGCTCCCCCTACCCCACCCCCCAACAAATGGACGGGATTCCCCAAGTCGCTCTGAGAGGACACCTCAGACCCTACCTGCCCCCCATCTTCCCAAGGTCGCCCCTGCTGAAGGTCAGGCCAAGGTCGCACTTGGGCTGGCGTGGCTTTCACACCGTCCTGGGTCAGACGTGGTGCGAGCACAGTGTGAACTGGGCCAGGGGACTGAGGCAGCCGTTTTGTATCTGATTTGCCCAAGGGCCGCACTCAGCGTGAGGCTGCTGACTGTCAGGAGGTGCCTCACGGCAGGGGGAGGCCGGGCAGGGAGAAGTGGGCCAAAGCCAGGCTCGTCTCCGGCTCGGAATGCGCCCGGACCCCTCTTGCTCTGCTGGAGTGTGCTGCCTTCCGGGCTCCCCACCGACTCTTGGATGGCCCATAGATATAAAGGGTCTCCTAGGGCACAGCAGCGCTTCCCAAGAACCACATGGCAGTCCATCCATCCATCCACCCACCATGTGTCTATCTGACCATCTGTACAACCCCATCCATCCCCCCACCCATCAACCATCCCTCCATCCAGTGCCCAGTACCAGCTCTTGGGCCCGACCATGCTATGGGCACCCAGTGAGCATCAGGGTGGACTCGATGGGTCTCCATCCTCTATCAGCCTTTGATCTGGTGATGGGGGAGACAAATAATACAGAAGGGCTCCCACACTCAAGGACAGATGTGATAAAGAATGCCCGGGGGCTCCTTTACATGGAGTTGGGGGGGGGCTTCTTGAGGAAGAGATTTATGTTGAGACCAGAATGTCCACAGGGGGCCAGTACCTGAGGGTCAGTGCAGAGTGCACTTCATACAGGTGGGCCCAGCCCTTTGCATGGACCATGCTGGGCCACGTCAAGGTCCCACCCACAGAGTGGTGTGGCTGGAACCCAGGAGTGAGGGGAGCTGGGATGGGGGTGAGGGTAGGAGCAGGGGCATGGGGTCCTTGCAGGGGGCCTGGCTGGGATGTTATCCGAGTGCCCTGGGAAGCCACTGTAGGTTGTGAAGCCTCGCTCCTAACCAGCCAAATCCTTGGCTACTCGAAGTGTGGTCCCTGGATCAGCAGTATGAGCTGCGTGTGGGGGCCTGTTGGAATGAAGGCCAGGAGACCTGAGTGTCCCGTGTAGTCCAAAGGCTCTCAGTCCACCCTCCCTGAGGCTGGGCTCACCTGGGGGACTTCTGGGGAAGCCCCAAGCTGTCTGCATCTTCCAAGCAGTTTTTAAGAGCTTTCTGAGTGACTCTTATGCACCTCCTGCTGAGGCCCTGCTATCAACACTCTGGATCTCGCTCAACCCTCCATGGCTTGTGTTTACCATTTCAAGAGCATTTCTGAGGCATCCAAGCCCCCTCGGCCACTGGGGATCCTGCTGTGGGACCCCCAGGGCGCCAGCCCAGGCTGGACGGCAGCACCATCTGGGGGCTCTGGAAACTATGCCTCGCAGTGACGCACACCAGGCCACTGCGGATGTCTGGGAGGGGACGCACACGGCAGGCGTGGCCCCAGAATCCCCAGGCCCTGCTACTCAAAGCGTGCTCAGTGCACCAGAACATCAGCGCTGCCTGGAACCTGTTCAAATGAACAGTCCCAGGCCCTGCCCCAGACCCAGGAATCAGAATCTATACCCCCACATGATTCCCACACACCTGAAAGTAGGTGAAGCTCTTCTTTGGGACATGGATTTAGAACTGGAGACAACATCTCCCTCAAGGGGGCAAAAACTGGCTCTTGAAGGCTGTGAATCTTACTCTTTTTATGTATAAAGCACGTGTCACAGACAAGCTCACACAGAAACACAGTCATGGGTGGGGAAGGCATCAGGGAGACAATTATCTCAAAAGGCTCCTTGCAGGAGGGCTGATGGGGGTAGAAAAGCTGTGAGAAACCTGCTCCTGGAGAGGAAGGCCCAGGCTGGGTCAGCCAGAGGAGTCTAGCTTCCACTCGGTTTCAGGAGGCCCTGTTCATCCCAGGTTGCCAAGAAGTGGTCCTGGTTTTCAAACTGAAAGCCCAGCATCCTGGAAACCCCCCAGGTGCTGTCTGTCACCCCATCTGTGTCAGTGAAGCCCCGATGCCCAGCAGTGAGCCTGAACCCTGGGAAGATCCTAGTGACCTTCTCCTGCAGGGGTGCGGAAGCACAGCTCATTCTGTTCTTAATGTTCGTATTGCCAACGCTAGCTCTATCTAAAACCGTTACGTCTCTACCATAGAGTAGATACAAACTGCATATAAACTCCTTAGATGCACCGTGAGCACCACGCCCTCCTCTGCTTGCCAGCGCAGCTTGCAGCTCTGCCCACCCAGTCCCCCTCAACCTGGGTTTGGATGGCGATACACAGGTGCCCCAGCCTTGGGAAGCTACCAAGGACCGGTGAGCAGAACAAGACTGTGGGCATGAGTGCATCTCAAGTCCCCGGGAACTTGGAGGGGGAGGGAGGGGCAGCAGAGGGTGAGCTGGGGAGCTGCTGGGTCCCAGGAGGGACAAGAGGTGGAAGGGAGTACTGCTGAGGGCATGGAGAGCGGGGAACGGGTGCAAGAGCTGGTTAGGGAACTGGATCAGGCAGGCACCGCCAGAATTTGGTGATGCACTGAGCAGGGAGCTCAATGGTGGGGCCAAACAGCCGTGTTCACGTCCTGACCCCCAAGACTGTGTGTGCGACCATATTTGGAAAAGTGGTCTTTGTACATGGAATTATTAAGTAGTGATCTCAAGATGAGACCACGATTACCCAGGGCCCTAAATCCAGCAACAAGCATCCTTATGAGAAACACAGAGGAGAGACACAGAGGAAGGCCATAGGAAGACGAGGCAGAGCCTGGAACGCCCAGCCACCAGGGCTGGAGGAGGCTGGAGGGACCCTGCCCCCTTGTCCCCTGGCCTCTGGGACCATGAGAGCACACATTCCTATTGCTTTAAGCCCCCCATTTTCAGTCATTTGTTCCAGCAGCCCCAGGATACGCCTGCAGATTGGATGTGTGGGCAGGGCTGGTGGGCGGGTCTGTGTGAGGAGACACCTCTTGTTACCTTACCTCTAGGAGGGGACGTGCAGGTGCAGGGCCAACTCGGGGCATTCCAATCCCTGACGCCAGCCAGGCTGTCCCAGCAGAAGGGCTCCCTCCTTCCCCATGGGCTTGTGCATTGATCAAAGGGGCCTGGAGGCTGAGCGGAGAACACTGCCCCGTCCAGAGGTGGGCGCCGACCATGGGATCATCCAAGCAGCCAGGGGGAGACACTGCTGACCCGGGGCCATGAAGTGCAGCATTCAGCTGGACGTCGGAGAGCCACTCCAGAATGTAAATACCATACGTTTCATTAAAAATGTATTTATTCCAAGTACACAGGAGAACCCTTAAGAGGCTCAGCACATGCTCAATAGGTGTGCCTCTGAGAGCCCCACAGAACAGTGCTCTCCAGGCGTGGGCACTGCCAACCCCCAGCCACATGTGCCTTCTATGGCCGGCAGAGGGTGGAGGGGCATCCTGAACAAAGGCCAATGGCAACCTTGCCACTTCTCAACGACATGCAAATCCCCCACGTAGAGTGAGTAATGCTCGCCAGAGAAAATGTGACTAGGAATTAAACACAGAAACAGCCCTCGACAGGCATCTAAGGGATGCAGAGTAAAACAAGGCTGCCGTCCACCGGCTTCGGGCTGGCAAGCTGCAGGAGAGCTGTACGAGCCATCGGCGGATGCAGGGCAGTGCCCCAGGAGGCGGCGTGCATTCCTCCTGAAAAAACTTGGCGCTGCAGCCCGCCAGCCATAAACCTGCGCACACACTCTGGCTCCGTGATGTGACTCCCTAAGATTCATCCCGGGAACAAGATGGAAAGGAAAACTGCATGCCTATATTTTTATGGCAGCAGCGTGGCTAAGTATTAGACTGAATCAACTCAAGGGCTGGTACGTGGCCACAAAAAAGTGATGCTGCACGGCGCAACACGGAAAACCTGGACACAGACATGCGTGCAAGGAAGAAGATGCAAAACTTTAGTCTATGTCTAATTGTATAAATATGTCAGCATAAAAAAGATAATATAAACAAAGAAAGTAATCGTGCCGAACAGTGGGGATGTGGGCAAACTTTCTTGAAATGACTAATGGTTTGCATGTATTTTTAATAAAGGAGAGGAAACGTCTGTGTATGGAGACAGTGATGAGAAAGGGACATGGAAAATTAAAGCCTGTTGATTTGCTCTGGAGAAAAACTAAATTTAGACTGCGCACTGTTCCAGAGACAGCTCATGTGTCACCTCATCCAGTCCTCACAATCTCCTGCTCAGGGATATCTTGGCCCCACTGGATGGAGAAGGAGACTGAGGCTCCCAGGAGGACACACCCCTTGGAGCAGCTCTGAGACAGGCAGTTTGGCCTCTCGGCTTCTCGGCCTGCTTCTCAAGAGTCTGAGTCTGGATCCCATAAACATAAAGGAGTCCTGGTCCCCTGGCCTGGGGTCTGGCCACAGGAATGCCCCCCCTGGCTTCTCAAAGATGTGCAGCAAGTTTTAACTACACCCAGAAACTCCACCTGTACAAGCCCAGGTTACACTGGGAGAGACTGTTGGCTGTTCAAGCAACATTGAAGAGACCCTCATTTCCTCCGCTGTCTCCACCACAGGAGCAGAGGACACCAGCATCCACGCGGATCAGGGACTGATCAAGGAAGAGCTCTAGCCCCACAGGACTGGGCTGACACGCAGGAGTCGGGGAAAATGAGGCAAGTGAGGGGTTCTGCATAAGGACAGACAGCAGATTCAAGTGTCCCTTTCCATCCTGTAGCCACGGGACCCGTCATTGGCCCATCCACCTAGCAAGGAGGAGTCCCCTCCATGGACTGGTGCATCCCAAAGAGCCTCCCCCCAAACCAGTCCTGGAACATGAGCCCTACAGAGACCTGCCCAGGAGGTTTCACCGGGACTTGAATGCTCACACTATTTTCCGCTCTCAACCCAGCGAACTGCCTTCCCCAACGTGGGAGTGGCGTCTTTGAAAGCACTCTCCCTGGTGGGCAAGTTGCTTCTAGGCACAAGATGGAAATGCCCCAACACATAAGGGGATAGGGCAGGGGGCATGGCAAGAGGACATCTCCTCATCCCCTTTGCAGGAATGCAGTCTATCTCTGACTCCTTTCCCTGAGGCCGGCGGCAGAGCCGGAGGAGCGGGCTGGCGAGCTGGGGAGGCAATCCGGCTTGAGAGGCCTGGCTAGGGAAGGCGTCTTGTTGGAGGGGGTAACAAAAACTCTAGGCAGAATCCCAGCCTCGGCCAGAGCACCATGGGGGACCCGGCCGGCTGGGCCCCAAGCACACCCTTCCTTCGCAGCAAAGAGGGGCCATCGTTTGAGGGGCCAGGCCCCCACCTTCCCAGAGATTCCGGAATCCGCCCACAGAAGCAGCCGAGCCCCGGCACGAAACGCAGAGCCGACAGCCAGAAACCAACTCCCCGCGGCCGCACACAAATCGGGGGTCCTGACCGGCAGGTTTAGGTGTTTTCCATGGATTTCAAATAGAAAAAGTAATTATGACTTGAGAGATACATCATGGAAACCAAAATGGCTCAGCACCCAGAGAATGCGGGAGTGGCGGGCGGTGCACGGAGGAGGCGGACTCCCTGCCTCAGAGACGCTTGGGAACAGCCAGAACCCCGGGACCCTTGCTTCCCGCTTCCTGGGTGAGCAGAGGTGACTATTGAAGATGATAATAACCAAAATGATTTCTCAAAGCCTCCTTCTCTTCCACCTCATTTAGAACATCAAAAGGGCTGCCTGGTGTTCTTGGACCGAATGCCCATTTCCCATGTAAAGAGACACCCCCGCCCTTTATTTACCAAGCTGTTTGGCCGCACCAGGAAGAAAGGAAAACACCCAAACAATGGGGATGATGCTGGGCTCGGGAGCTGCGCCTGCAGTTCCAAGCACGGGGAAGGGAAATGTGCACTGACCTGAATTCACATGCGGGCCCTCTTCCCCCGGGGAGCGAACAAGGGGGGAAGAAAAGCCAGACAGAAAAGAAAAGAGGGCCAATAAGCTTTCTAGGCGGCCGTCCATCCTCAGTGCTGTTCGTACCCACTGATGAAATCCTTGATTCACTTCCAACTTCTCCTGTACGCATTTCCTAGCCAAGGAAAAGTCTCGGGCCGCCAGCTCACAGAGGCTGCTCCAGGCAGGCGTCGGGAGCTCAGCCCTCATCCCAGGAGACGCCAGAGGTGCATAGGAGAAAGGCCCACCCTCGGGCTGACTTACCGCCACAGAGAACTTTCCAGAACCTTCCCCATGTCTGCATGGTAATACTTCGTCAGGATCAAGATCACCTATAGCGGCAACAGAAAGACAAAGGCAGAAATCAGTGGGTTTCAAGGTTCTCAGAGAGCGACAGAACAATACCCCGCCTGCCGGTCATTTGGGGGTCTCTCAAATATCACTACTGGGGCCCTTCTCAACCCACACTCCAGGGATGCTCCGGCCGCCTTGCCCCAGAGCTGCTTTCTGCTCTGAAAACTTGCTTCTGCTCTTTGGAATGACTTTGAGACATTCTAACCCTGTGAGGTCCACCCAGGAGCTGCCACTGGGTGGACATAATTCAAACTCAGCCCTGGACAGTCTCAAACTGAGGCCAAAGGGGCAGCTGAGGCGGTGGTCCCGGGGTGAGCACAGACCACTCGGCAAGGCTTTGTCTCCACGAGAGCCCCAGGAGCCACGTGAACCCCAGCCAGAAACATCTGCGGGGGCCTCACCCAAGGCGAGAGCAGGTCCCGGCAGGACGAGCCCCTACTATGCTCCTGAGAGCAGAGCGGCTGGCAGAGCCGATGACTCTGCACGGGGGAGGTGGGTGGGAGCAGCCGAACCGGCTGGAGGTGGCCCACACACCATCAGCGGGACACACACTTTGGTCGTTGTTCAACTACACACCACACCTCTTGACCCAGAGAGTTTTCATTTCAATGGGCCCAACTCAACACAACCATTTTTATTTCATGCCCATCCAGAGAAGTCAACTGTTCATAAAAATGCAAGTCGATGTGATTAAGAGCTCCTAGAAGTCCTTCTAAACACACATGTGAACAGCACCAGCGCAAGGAGGTGAGGACTCGCCTGCCCCAGGAACAAGAGCTTCACCCCAGTACTTCCCCAGCCACTGCATTTTCACGCACATCGCATTTCATCTCACTGACCGCCGGTCCCTCCGCTGCTCCCGACCCTCCCGTTGCCATGGGAACCCGGGGGGTAAACTGGGAGCAGCCCCTGGTTCCCGTTGGAGCATCAGCCGGTTAATTTGGGGTCACCACGCCGGCCACCCCCAAGTTTGGCTCTGTCACACCAGCAGAACTGTCTCGGTCTCGGTCTTTGGGGCATTGCTGCTAGAAACACAGCCTGGCTCGTGTCTCTCTCCCTGGCGATTAAAGCAGGAAGACAGGAGGGGGTGTCAGCTGAGACAGGACAGCGTGCATTTTAGAAGCTGCAATGATCAAAAAAAAAAAAAAATTCGAGGCCTCAACAGCGGAGGCACAACTGTTCCCACCCCGCTGGGAACAAAGTGATTTTTCCTGCGAGGCTCTCAGGCGGCCCCAGTCTATGCGGAATCCTCTGAAGATGGAGGAAGGCAGGCAGAGTGATGGCCTGGACACGCAGG
Source organism: Phataginus tricuspis (assembly GCA_029783875.1). Taxonomy (NCBI): domain Eukaryota; kingdom Metazoa; phylum Chordata; class Mammalia; order Pholidota; family Manidae; genus Phataginus; species Phataginus tricuspis. The sequence continues at coordinate 88,778,591 of JAQQAC010002594.1, read as the reverse complement.
AGACAAGTGTAGTTTTACCTTATTGATTTATATTTCATAGTCTCGCTGTTCCCAGAGGGGGTTTCAAGGAGCCAGAGCGTGACAGCCGGCAGGGCCTCAAAGGCTGCCTGACACGCAGCCCCATCCAGGGGGAACCCTCAGCCCGACACCCTTTCCAGCGTCCGTTACCAGGGCTCTGCTCACATACCTCAAGGGGTGGGGCCCTTATCTCACACGCTGCCCGGCCCCGCCTCCTGGCAATGTCTGCTGCAGGCCAGGTCTGCTGCTGCGACACCTGCCAGGCAGAGCGGCTCCCCTCCCACTCTCTGCCGGGTAAGATTCTTGCCCCGTGACCACCCCCACCTTCATTCTCAGCTCCCGCCAGCCCAGCCTTGCCCGTAAGCTCTTCCTCATCTTGCGACCCTCTTCCCTGACCCCACCCCTAATTCCTTGGTCAATTCCTACTCAACTTTCAGATCTTACTCTAGTTGACACCACCTCCAGGAAGTCTCCCGGCACCTCCCCTGGGACAAGGGGCCGAGGAGGTCTCACTGGACACCCTGCACTATTTGTAACTGGTGTGGGGCCCGCAGAACCACAGGGGCTGCGTTCCCAGGCTTGCTGCTAAGGCGTGGGAGCGAGAACGCCCATCCCCTGTTGTCTGGTTCTCCCAACAGCCCTGACCTCGGCCCCTGCTCCACATTTTCCCTTCTTCCGCGGTTTGAAGCCAGGATTCAGAGCAGGGCGGCAGAGCCCTGCAGGTACGCTGGAGAGACAGCAGAGCTTGGACCACTCAGGCCAGCCTGAGGCCAAGACCGTGGCTCTTTCTAGAACAGCCCCCTGCAGAGCAATCTGCTGACCCCTGCTGGCCCACAAAGCTGGCCCTCACCTTCACCCAGCCAGCTGCACTGCCCGCCCACCCCCATGGCCCCAGGAGGGCAGGTGGGCTCAGCCCTGGGCATCTTCACCAGAGACGCATCCTCTTCGAAGAAATCGATTCCGTTGTAATGAAGTTGATTCTGCTTTTGTTTACCAGGGAGAGGAATCGTGTTTCTTTCTGCCAAAGACAGCCAAGGGGAAGGCCAGGGGAATCCGGTTAGGCTCTGAAAGCCACACAGCCGGTGCCGGTTCTCCAAAGACCAGGCCTCGGCCCATCCCATGGCGGAGCAGACACACAGGGCTGCCGGCCCAGGCCACTGGCTCGCCCTCGCTCACTCCGCCACAGGCCCCAGGAGCCTTCCTCCCTCCCCCTGCTCCGTGAAGACCCTTGATTCCCCAAAGCTTGGGGGAGCCCTGGGGGCCTCCATGGAGGATCTCACTCCCAAGGGGACAAGAGAGTACTTGCAATCGCTGTGGTTAGCACCAGCCGTTTCCCTCCACAGAGCAGAGCTGGGCCGCCTCCTGATGCAATCAACGCCCGCCCCCGGCCACAGGCTCCTCTGCAGAGCCTGGAGGACTCCACGTGGGGCCCCACGGCCATGGAGCCCAGAGGGTAGTGTCTGAGTCCTGCCGTAGAGGAGCTGTGCACTCCTAGGCGTCACCTCTCAGAGCCTCTTTCCTCACTGTTACCAGGACAATGAGGCAGCTTCCAGAGCTGCAGCAAAGATAGAAGGAGCCCGGTGTGTCCTAGCGAGCGGCCACTCGGGGTCAGCACCCGGATGAGGTCGGACCTGGGGCTGGAGCTAAAGTTGGGGTTAGGGTGAAGCAGAGAGCTAGGGTTAGCGTTAGGGTCAAGGTCAGGGCTAGTACAGGTCAAAGGTTTAGGTTCAGGGTTACAGGAAGTTCTGTTTTGGGTTGGGGGGGTGGCACCGGCATGTGGTCTCCCTATGAAACACGAGTGCTAGTGTTCTCTGTGACAAGCGTTTGTGCGGCAGTCTAGGAGACCCTTGTGTATATCCTGAAACACCCTGTGAGAAGTCATTGACAAGGTATGTTCAAGCCTACCTATCATCACCATAGAAATATCTCTCCACTCCACACCTGTCTTCCTTTCTTCCCTGGCTGAGAGCCCTGCAGTTCTCTTCCCTCCCAGTTCCTTCTTATTGGGCCTGCATAGACGTCACCTCCTCCAGGAAGCCCTCCAGGATGTCTCCAGGCTCGATTGCTGTCATTTGATTACACCCACTTTGCCTACCGCAGACTTGAGCTGGAGCATTTCATCTCTGGAGCTGGGCCCCATCCTCTGCCCACCTACTTCTAGGGGAAGGCCATAGCCCTTGGAGCTCAGCTGGCCCGCGGGTGCACCCTCACTTCTGGGTGGAGTCCTTCCTTGCTCTGGTGTCACCTCCTCATCTGCAGCACTGGAGGATAATGGCCACATGTCCCTGAGAGGCTGAGATGATGAAGTGTGACATGTGTGGAGGGCCCGGCACACTGCCTGACACCAGGGAGCCCTTGACGAATGACTGTCCCTTCTGGCCTCAGAGGCTGGTGAGGGAGGCCGGCTGAGGCTGCTGGCCGCCCAGGGTGATGCTACACCATGCTCTGAGTCCCCCAGGCCCCAGAGAGCATTGCTTTCTTCCCACAAAGCCCCGACCTCATCCCGGCCATTCTGGCTTGGCCGCCAGGGCCCCAGCAGCAGCCCAGCTGCAGACACAGAGGCGAGGGCCACCCCACAAGTCAGCCCTGGTGCCATCTCACCAGAACTGACTGGGCCACCTCCCTGCCACCCCACTTTGAAAGGGCAGGAGGGGGAGGCTGCAGCAGCAGGGACAGCCTGGGAGTATCTGTGGAGGGAAGACCCCACTGCTCACAGAAAGCGCAGGAGGCTCCTGGCGGCAGGAGCTTTGGCCGAGACTACCAGGGACTCCCAGGTCAGCACTTCGGTGGCTCGGGAAGTGGACAGGAGGGTTTCTGGTAAGGGTTTGGGTGGGGGGGCCACTGGAACCTCTCCCTTATAGGAGGAATGACATCAAATGCACATGAGGATGTTGGCCAAACGAGGCAGGAAGGGCTGTTTGTTCTGAGCACCAGCGTTACCCCAAAAAGCACATTCACCGCAAAGGGGTTTGCTGCCTCGCAGCTCTGACAGCACGCCGTGGTCACTGGAGGACGCTGGGTGAAGGAACTCTCTGCACTATCTGTAAGTTCTTGTTATTTTTAAATAAAATGTTAAATAAAAAGACTTGAGAGATATATTAACCAGATGAAAAAAATATGTTTTGAAGTTATGCAAGCCTCCCACCTGTCCCCCCCTCCCGCCACCAGGCCTCGGAGCAGGCCCGCCCGGAGTGGCCAGGGACCACAGGGCCGACGGCCACACTCGGGCCCCCTCCCGGCCAGCCCTGTGGACATGGGCCCAGGCCCATCTCCAGCGCCCCTCAGAGCCATGGCAATGGTGGGCTCCGTCCACGCGGCCGGATGGTCCTGCCCAGGTGTCCCTGGCACACAGGGACCAGAAACGGGCCAGGATCTAAGTACAAGAAGGGGTGGAAGCAAGAGGGGGAACAACTCACATGGGCCGCAGCCTTGAGCCTCCGACCCACCCACTAGGGGCTGTGAACTTTCCTCCCTGGAAGAGGCCAGTAAGGCGCAGCGTTCCCAGGTAGGGCCTGAGGGGCATTCTCCTGGCCCAGGCAGTGCCCACACTGGTAGGACACTTGTCACCCAGCGCTGCTGAAGTATAGGCGTCTGCGGGGGCGCTTGTGTTCCTGAAACCCCAGACCCTCATGGTAGCCCAGCTCCCCTGGGACATAGGCATGACTTTGGGACTAAGCTCTGGTCACAGGATCACAGGCTGTGGGCAGGAACAATAGGCTTCGCCTCTGTACCTGAGTCCTGAGGACTCACTGGGAGAAGAGGCCGTTCGCCCGTGCATCCAGCCTAACAGGGCAGTGTGGGGCCGGGGGGTGGCCAGGTGAGCTTCCGCTGTAACCAAACTCATGCCCCGGCTGCACCCCACGGATGCCCAATAAACAGGCTAGGAGCTGCCTCCACCCCCAGGGACCAGCCCTGGCCAGCAGCCAGCACACTCACTGCTCAGCCCGGGCCCTGGAGTAGTCCGCGGTGCAGCCCCCCAGCCCACCCGGGCTCCCGGTGAGCTGGCAAGGTCCCATTAGGCCCTGGAGCCAGCTTCGAGCGGGATACTTTACAGTTCCGGTTATAGGCCACCACATGGCCGTTTTCCACCTCTCCTCCCAGAGCCCTCATCCAACCAAAAAAACTACATAAAGAATGATTTTTCCGTGATGCCTCAGAAACACCACACAAACCGCCCGACTCCCAGGTGTGCCTGGGGCAGGGCTGGGGCTCCGTCCCTGCTTCTGGAGCAGCACTTGGCAGGGTTTGAGGAGTGAATGGATGGAAGAACGAACACGTGCATGACTGTGTGGACAGGACACCTCCGTCAGGTGTGGCGGCAGGCTACACACCCTGAACACCCCCTACACCCGCAGAGCTTCACCTTTAATCTGCCCCCAACCCTTGGCCTTCAGCTCGTTGCTGTAGCATCCCTGGTCTCCTCCCTTACCAGGCACATGCCCACTCTGCCTGGGAAGACTTCCAGAACCCTCTGTCCACTTCCAGTCAAGGCTGGTGCCTGCTCTGGGTCCCCGCAGACCCTGAATGTAGCCCATTGAGTGCAGGACTCCTGATGTTCACCTGGAACCTATGAATGTGATCTTATTTGGGAGAAGGGCCATTGAGGGTGTAATTAAAGACCTCAAGATATGAGCTGGCCCTAACTCCAATGACACGTGTCCTTATAAAGAAAAGGAGAGATGTCCCACCGGCAGGAGGCCATGTGGGGATGGAGGCGGAGATTGGGGTGATGCTTCTAGAAGTCAAGGAATGCCAGGGAGGCCAGCAAAGCCCCTAAAGTGGGGAGAGAGGCTGGGGCAGCTTCTCCTGCACATCCCCGGGAGAACCAACCCTGCCAACCCCTGATCTGGACTCCTGGCCTCCAGAGCTGGGAGAGCAGGGTCTGTGGTTGGAATCACCAGCCGTGGGGCCTTGGTGGCACTGAGGTGATCAGGGCACCTTGTCCACTCCTCACAGAGACTGCAGTTCCCTGGAAGGTGGGGCATGGGTGTCTGCTGTGTCTCCAGGCTGCACGCGGGTGGCTTGGGAGGGCTGCAAGTAGAATTATTAATGAAATTAAGAGCTTTTTTATTTTTTCAGCAACATGAGAACAAAGTGACGTTCTTGTGTTTCTACCTGGAAGAGTTGGCATTTTTCAGATCTATTTATGGTGATAGAAGGTCTTACACGCTGTTCCTGCTGAAGGCGTGTTCCCCAGGCCGGCTTCTGCCACTTCCCCCCAGAAGACGCCAACTCCACTCCCAGCAGCACCTCAGAGCACACCCCCGGGCCTCCCAGTCAAAACCATTCTCCTCCTCTCTGATTCCACAGGGAAGACCACCTGTATTTGTTCCTGTTCCAGGTTGAATCACATGCCCAAAAAGATGCTGAAGTCCCACCCCTGGTACTTGTGAATGTGACCTTGTTGGGAAATAGAGAGATGAACGTGTGGCCATTAGGGTGGCCTGACCCAACATGTCCTCACAGAAAGAGGCTATCTGGACACAGAGACACTCACAGAGGGACATCGGCTAAAGACTCAGGAGAAGACGGCCATCCACAAGCCAAGGAGTGCCTGAAGCCACCGGAAGTGGAGAGAGGCCTGGGACAGGGTTTCCCTCACTCCGAAGGAACCAACCTACTGATGGTCTTGCGCTTCTGGCCTCCCAAACCGTGGGATGGCACATTTCTGTCGTTCAACCACTCCGTGTGTGCTAGTTTGCAGTGGGGGCCCTGGGACGCGGATACAGACATGCGCCCATTTTCCAGATGGGGACACCCAGGCTCAGCTCGCTAGGGACTGGCGGGGCTGAGGCCTGCACAAGGGGTCCTGGCTCCACAGCTGGGTGCCCTTCCCATGGCCCGAGACCCAGTCGCACAGAGCTGGCCCTGCTCAGGAGGAACAGGGCCCCTCGAAAGCAGAAAGTGCGAGGCCTGCCTTGGCTGTGCAGAAACAGACGGAGGTGAGGGGAGCAGAGCTCTCCATCAATCAGACGCCTTTCCTGGGCGCAAAGCCCAGTGTTGAAGGAAAGAGAGGAGAAGTAAGCTTCAAAAGGGCCCCTATAAATCAAAATCAGCCAGCAGAAAATAAATGTGGAACATCACGGATCTGTGTAAAATGACACTTTACGTCAGATCTGTTTCGTGGAAAATGTACATTTTAATAGGTGGGTCTTGGTAGATTCTTCCACCCCAGCTGTCCTTTGAAAATATTATTTACTCTCCATTTCTCATAAGCTGATTGCATTTTAATTTCACCCATCACTCCATTTTATAGTCACTGCAAGTAAAATTATTAATGAAATTAAGAGCTTTTTTATTCTTTTGGCAACATGAGAACAAAGTGACGTTCTTGTGTTTCTACCTGGAAGAGTTGGCATTTTTCAGGTCTATTTATGGCGATAGAAGGTAATTGGATAAGCTGTTCTGTGTGGCTGCCATAAAAAGTGCCCAGGGTATCTCCTGGAGGTGGGTGGAAATTGCTGATCCTGTTTTTAAAACAGAAATCCCTCCCAGGCTCTGATGTCCTTCCCCTCCCACCCCCTGAGTCCCCAGCCAGAAAGCCATATGTTCATTACTCCCAAGAATTTCTCTTCGGAAACGATGCTGCGACATCAGAGCAGAGATGCCTGGGACAAAGGGAACAGGTGAATGGACAGGGAGCCTTGCCTGCATCCCACTGGGAAGGCCCAGATTTGGCCTGCAGCAGTCCCTGGACAATGTCCCTTGGCCTTAAGGAGTCATACAAGCTAGTCACCCCCAAAGGCCTGTCTCTCAGGAAAGGAGGGTCTTGGTGGGCCAGATACCAGCTTGTGCAGAAGCCACTCAGGCCCCCTGAGCTCAGAGAAGACCAGTTTATCTTCTCAGGAAAGCCGGCAGGAGAGACGAGCCGTGAAATCTTGTCCCTGTCTCTGGAATTCGCTCCTCTTAGCCACCTGGGATACAAGGTGACTTCAGGTGGCCTGAGGCATTTGGGTCTTTGTGGCCCTTTCCTCTACAAAAAAATACTAACAACTATGTTTTATGGCTGCATTGGTACAAAAAAGAATGTACTCATAGTATATATTAAAACATTTCCTTGACCTATAATTTTATTTTTCTTCTTCTGATTTTGAAGGAAATAAAATATTTCTGTGGGTCTCCAAATGTCCTGTGGGCGTGGCATGGAGCTCTGTGACTGCAGGAGATGCAGGCCCCCCACAGGCCAGCCCCTCCTTCCCCCCGGCCCCTGGCAGCACCCCGTGCCCTGCACTGGGGCCGTGCACACCGCCCCAGGCCCCCTTGCAGGCTGGGCTCCACTGCAGAGGGGTGGGGCTGGCCCTGCCCTCCCCCAGGACAGTGACTGATGTTTCTGCCAGTAGGGGACCCTGCTAAGAATCCTGGGAAATCTATAAACATATAGGCACATCCACGTAATTTTCCACCCCATTTCGGGTTTGCCGACCAGCCTGGGATCCAATCGGTCAATGGGGTCCATAAGCCCTTTCCATTTCCCTGGCCGGGCGAGCAGAAAATCACTTCAAATTTGTCTCATGGTCTTGACCAGTCCCAGCACCCTCTCTGCAGGGGCCACCAGGTGTCTGCCTTGCTGGGCCATCAGATCTGGAGACAGCCTGGAGACTGTGCTCGGAAACTCACTTTACAACCAGTAAGGCTGCATAAATGCAAATGAGGATGACAACACCACATAAATGCAAATGAGGATGAGGACACCATTCCCAGGCTCCTCCCTGGCAGTCAAGGCCTGTGGGACCAAGGCCCCCTCTGCCCTCACACTCAGCTCCAGGCACCACCTGCTTCACCCGCTCTGGGGCCTGCTCACCCCACAGCTAACACCACCCGGCCTTCAGGCTCCCCGAGGCCTAGCAGCTACTCCTGTCCTAGACTTGCCAGTGACTCTCTGGGCCAGCTTCCCCAGCTTTCCTCCCTGGAAATTCTTGAGGGTGGGTGCGTGCACCGTGCAGGGGGTCCTTCCCCATCACCACTGCCGACTGCAGCAGCCCTGCCCCTCCACCGGCCCAGCTGGGGTCTGCTCCCCTCCACAGCAGCCTCCTGCAGCTCAAGGACCAGGGGCCTCCTCGTTTCGAACGCCTCGCCCAGGACGTGGTACACAGTAGGCCCTCAGGCTACATGTGGCTGCAGGCCAGAGCTTGTGCACTAGGCACAGGCTGTCACAGCAGGAGGACCAGAAATGACCCTGCCCCTCCCAAGAGCACCTGGGAAGGTTGGACTTTTGAGTGTCTGTGGTTCTGGGATGTTCTTCCCAAGAGGAGGTTGCAATTATACTTTGAGTAAGATTGGGAACCAAGGGGCCACTTCAGGAGCCTTTCCTTCTGCCCCCAGACCCTCCGAGCTCCCCCACCTCCACCAGGGGCATTGGGCTTGTGAGGAACCAGCCTCTGGCAGGGAGGAGGGGAAGCGGAGGGTCTGGGAAGGCAGGCTCTCTGCAGAACGGGGACCTCTCAGGCGCAGCTGCCTGGGGAAGCCTTCCATGGCCCCTCCTGGGGCCTCTGACCCTGGGCAGCCTTGGGCACAGCCTGCTCCGCTTGGGCGCATCTGCCAGCTCTGTGCTCTGTGTGTCTCTGGCAGCCCCTGAGCCAGAACACTCTCTCAGCTGGGCTGCAGGTCAAGGCGGCCCCCGTCCCACCAGAGCCAGGAAGCACCACGAGAGAAGGGCAGCCAAACAGCTCAAGGAGCCCAGTGTCCAGCGCTCAGGCCACCTTCACCATCTGCACTGGATCATCCATCAGGAGGGCACATCTTTCAGGTTTTTTTAATCAATCCACTTCTTTTACTTACATAGGAAATTCTCACATCCTTCCCCAAAATGGAAACACAAGCATTGCTTACATGAAAGTCCCACAGAAAGTAACCACAACACAACACAATGCAAACAACTCACTCTCTCCTATGACTCTGTGGCTTCCCTGAGATGAGGCCTGGGGTGCACCCTCACTTTATTGAAAGGGAAACAGCCAGCCATCAAAGGCCTGCTTGCCACAGTCAGGCTGCTGTCCTTACTGTCGGCGTGGGGGTGGATGCACACAAGACTGGCATCCCCTCCAGGCCTCTGGGGTCACCAGATGCTCCTGTCCAGGCCCCTCTCTGGCCACAGAAGTTCCACGCCTTGGAAAACACCCCACTTCTCTGCATGAAGAATCCCCCACCTTGGCTTCCTCCCCACGGCCCCAGACAACCCGGGAATCAAGTGACAGCGAGCTCGCGACCTCCCTAATACAACTCCAACATGACAGGAAACAGCCATGAGACTGAGAACCCACAGGAGCTTCTGCACAAAACCAGGCTGACTCCCCAAACTGGCCCTCTGAGGGCATTTCTGTGAAGCCACAAAGCTGCAGGGCCTGCAGGCCAGCTCCATACATGTGGGCAGTGATTTGCCTCAAACAGAGCCAGGCTTGCATGCAGGGTGGGAGTAAGCCCCCAGTCCCAGGCGGGTGTTGACTGTGCCTTTGAGTACAGTGACCATTCGTCCTGGCGACAACACCAGAAACGACTTCCCTGAGCACTCTCGCACGCTCACGCCTTTTCTGGAAGTGACCGTTATGGAGAAATCTTTGGGGGCCTGTGACTCAAGATGTCCCACATCTCCTGATCCTGTTCCCATCGGGAAGGCAGAATGTAGCCAGCAGACCTTGGTGGGGGGCCTGGGCCCAGGGAGAGGCAGACCATCACAGTCAGGCTTTGAATGTCTGAGATTAAGTATTTTAAGAAAAGCACTTTAAAAATAACACTTGGTGATTTCTAAAAAGCAAATTTCTACAGTGGTCTTCATCATGTTTTCTAAGCACACCACAGCCTGAAGGAATGTAGGACTTTTATAGAGGTCTTAGCATAAATCCTACAAACAAATGAAGCGATGTAGTTCCAATGAGTCCCTTGCCTCAGCTTTTAAAAAGAGTTCAAAAAACCTCAGGGTCTGGAAGGTTCTGCCTGATTCTAGCTAGATGGCTTTGGCAAGTTGCCCACCTCTCCATCTGGAAAATGGGACACCGGTAATCTGGCCTGATAGGAGAAGCATGTTTAGTGAGGAGGAGACCAAGACGGTGTAAAGCTCCTCTGTGGATAATGAAGCCTCACTCACTAGGCATCCCAGAGAGTGGCCTTTCAGCTTGCAGACCTCCCAGGAGGGGTGCTCTCTGCCGCCCACAGCCACTCCTCCTGCTTGGCTGAACCTGACCTTCCACCCATCGGCTCAGCTCTGCCTGGTGGGACCATGCAGGCTGTGTGTGTTCCCCACGGCACCAAGAGCCATCCTGACCCCCCTTTTCCTTGTGCAAGACTCAGGTCGCCTGTCTTCCCCTGAACTTGCAGCGAACCGCTGACTGGGGGGTCAGCCGCAGCTCCGGGCCATTTCTGAGCCATCCTTACTCGCAAAGCAGCTCCACATGGAGAGCTGACCTGCTCTGGGACTGGCCTCCCTGTGACCCGGCATTATCAGCTAGGGGGTCTGCGGTCAACGGCATGCCACAAGAACCGCGCACTTCTGCGGTGGATGTGTACCATCGACATGCTGATAACACCCACTCAGACAAAGACAGGCTCTGTATGATATGAGGACCCCGGGAAGTCTCGGGGGAGGCTCTCTTCTGCTGCCCGCTTCAGTCACAGTCAATTAAAGATGCCAAGGATTAATCTGTAGCCATGGCGAATGACGGAGCAAGTAGAGAAATGTGACCCTTTCTCTGACACCATCACAGAACCAGCCAAAGCATGGGTGGGCCGGACCGGGTTCATTCTCTGCAGCCAGTGACCACCTGAGTGGGGAGTGGGCCTGTGGGGTGGGGACTGGTGGCAACTCGGGGATGCTGTGGGCAAAGTCTGGCAGACCCATGTTCTCTTAGCAGAAGGGAAGGCAGCCCAGAAAGGTGCTTTAAATTAACTGGATGGACTCTTCCAACAATAAACATCAGCCAGGAGAGAAGCCATTGAGTAAATTTCAACAGAGATGTTAGTTTCATCGAAGGTTACTTTCATCAACCAAATCGTTTTAATTTTCATGCTGTGAAGCATCACCATATAACTACACCTGTAATAAATAAGCATGACCTTCACTTCTCTAAGTATTTCAGGTTAGTCTAAGGAGTTGGCTAAAAGCAGAGGAAAAAAAAATAGATCCATCATCATGAGAACTGGAGTCTATCGGCAACTTGTTTGGAGAGAAGTAAATGGCAGAAAGGTCGGGTTCCTGGACATAAAAACAAAATCTTCATTTCTGAAATCTAATTTAAAGCTCTCCCCAGGATGCAGTCATTGTATCTCCCCCCGCAGGACGAGGGCAGGCAAACATATGGCTGAGGCGTACCTTACGTGTATCAGACAGAACGCTCCCTCCACCAGAGTGACCGGGGATGAGGCAGACCCGTCAAATCCGGCTCCACACGTAAACTTCCGGAGCCGATTTAGCTAAATCACCAGCTCGGCATTGCATCACCAGCTGTGCAGAGGGCGTCGTGACCGTCCCGGGGGCAAGAAGCGCCCGCCACCATCACATCAGGGCTAAAAACAGACCGGTCTCCATCAACTTGACACACACACAAAAAAACTCGAATTAGGAGCCCTGTCTAAAATTAACAGTGATTGGAAGTTAATGACGGGGCAAATTTGGCAGAACTATTTCAACATACATCACGATAGGCGCAGGCTCTCAGATGGGAAGCGGGAGTGATAAATGGCTGTCGATTTCCAGCTGAGACCACGGCTGAGCGGCTTTGTGAGACCCTCCCTCCACTGGAGTCAGACCTTGGCAGAAGGCCTGATCTGTCACCCCACCGCCATCCCCAGTTCTGGGGCTGGCCTCGCACATCTGCTTGTCAACATGCGAGGCTGGATCTGTGTGCTCGCCTCGGCACTGTTTACTTACAATAACAAGCCAGAGACAACGCCTACTGGGGGAATGCTCCCATAAGCTGTAGCATAGCCATTTAGCTCAATCGGCAACGCAAATCACAGGGAAAAAAACAAACAATGATCTGAGAAAATACTCGTGACTACGTATTACATGAAAAAGCATTTGAAATTCTCTACAGAACATCTGTCTCTTTCCCCCACGGGACTACAAAATCTCTCAAATCAACAACCGCGACTCATACCCATGTTCACAGCACAGCCCTAGGGCAGGGCCCGCGCCCAGCGGGTGGGCAGCAAACACCCAGTGAACTAACTTGGGGTGCTGCGTCTGGCCTCCTCACTGCAGCCGCTAGAGTTTCTCCACACACCCCTACAAATGGACCCACAAACCCACGGGCACGCACACAGCCACGTGCAGAAAACCGACCAGACGGAAATGTGTCTGAATGTAACAATGATGACCTCTGGATGTAGTGATGGCCTTCTTTTCTCTTTCACACACTTGCTGGCTTCCCTATAATAAACATGTTTATGTTTACAACCAGAGGGAAAATTCTCTGACCAAAGAGGTCCTGTCTGTTGGGGCGGCAGGCAGCTCCAGGGCTCTATCCAGATGGGCTTTAACGTGGCCAGCGGGGCAGTCAGCTGTCACCACCTGTGCCCTTCCTCGGGCAGACAATTGCTTCCTTATCTTCTCATGTGGAATTCTCACAACCACCCGGTTTATGGGTTTCACATCGCAGCACTTACCTGGAACTTCCTATAAGCATTCACCTAGTTTAATCTCCATAACAACCCTACGATTAGGGGTAATTACAGTTTACAGCTGACGCAGAGAAGTTAACTCACACACCATGATAAGCTGCTGACGATAGGAGGAAGGCCTTTGAACAGAGGAGCCAGTTCCACCCAGCTGGGCACGCCTGTTGCTGACCCACTGTGGACACACAAGGTCCCAGCAGCCTGTGACACAAACTCCTCTCAGGGCTCCTGTTCATGGCAGCACGGTTTGGGTTGCCAGTACCACTTCCAAGAGGCCCAGACTGGTTCTGGGCAGCCCGGCCAGACCTGAGATGCTCGGCCATTGGCATCCCATGCATGCCCACGCCTACTGCTCACAGGAACTGGATGCACGTGAGACGAGGGTTCCCACTGGCCGGTCCTGGCAAGACCTCACTCCAGAAATCCCACAGCAGTGTCCTGCCGGTGGCCCCACAAAACCCCAAGGCTCAACACAGATGGTGAAAATGTGAGCATTCTCATGCCCCAAGAGAATGGCCCACGGAGGTGGCCTTGGTGTTTCTGGAATTTTCCATTTATCATCTGGATGAGATGCTGATCTAAATGCCCAGGATCTTTATTTGATAACTGCATCCCCACACTTGGCTCAAGGGGGTAGGAAAAGACACAGACGTTCCACCTGAGGCTGTTTGCCCAGGACCAGAGCAGCAAGCTCCTTGTCACCCGGGCGGGCAAGCAGAGACCTGGGGACAACCTGGACAGGGTGTGGCAGGGGATTCATGTAAGCTGGTGCTGGACCCGGTAGCCTCACAGGCCCTCCCTCCTCTCACATGCCATGATTTATCCTGCACGTCTCCTTTCCCCCCGAGACACCAGGAGCCACAGTGATGGATGGACTTGTCCAGATGTTCAGTCTGAGGATCGCTCCGTTCCCAATCCACACTGGGGATCTGTCAATTTTTCTGCAACATAATCCCAACCAAATGCCACCATGGCCCCACATAGCAGTGAGCTCTGCTGGGGAGTTCCAGCTCAAGGCCTTTCCTCCTCTTGCGCACTGTCCACCAGGCAGAGACGCGGGCAGGGACACAAGGTGGCTGCAGACTTGGGGTGACACATGGGACCCTAGCCCGCATCCCAACAGGGAAGGTGTACAGCACCTCAGCGGCCAGCTCTGAATACTTCTGGCAAATGTATGAACTACTCAGGGATGAGCGGCCTCAGTGGGTCCTGAGCCACACATCAGATATGAGTCCGGCCAAAGAGTGTGAAAAGAGGGACAGAGAGTGGGGAGGTCAGGCCACGTCACCTGGGAAACCAATGCCCAGGCTCTGGGAGGCATCGCATCGCTCTGCCCACTCGGCAACCAAGTCCCCTTGCGATGGGAGAGATCTGGCTGAAATGAGCTTGCCACGTTCGGACGTGGGGCCAGGGAGAGCTCAGCTGCCCACTGCTTCCCTCCCTTCCTCCTCTCTCACTTGGATTAAGATTATTTCTATGCCACAGGTCTTGATGAGTCACCTCTATCCCTCTTTTGAACAATTCCCCCTTATCTCTTTCGGTTCCTGTAACATTAATCATTATGGTATCTCAACAAGCAGGACATCTGTCTGCAAAAACAAAAAACAAAACCTGAACCTCAACCCTTACCTCACACCACAGACTCAAAAATCAATTTAAAATGGGTCCTGGGCCTAAACGTAAGCTCTGAAACTCTAGCACTCCTAGAAGAAAATAGGGAAGAAAACCTTTTGATTGTGGATTGGTCAAAGATTCTTGTATAAGACATGAAAGTGTAGACCATTAAAAAATAAATGTGAATGAACTGGGCTTCATGAGTATTAAAAATTTATACTCGAATGACACCGTTAAGCAATGGAAAAGACAAGCCACTGACTGGGAGGAAGTATTTGCAAAATGTACATTCAACAAAGGATTTGTTGATACTATTTGATAATACAAACACTGCCATAAAAATGGCCAAAAAATTTGAACATTCGCATTACCAAAGAAAAGATATGAATGGCAAATAAGCATGTGAAAAGGTGGTTATTAAGGAAATGCCAATTAAATCACAATGAGATATTTCAATTCTCTTATGAGAATGGTTAAAATTTAAAAGTTGACAATACCAAGTGCTAAAAAGGATGTGGAGCAACTGGAACTCTCCCACCTTAGTGGAGGGAATGCAAATGGTTTAGCTACTTTGGAAATAATTTGCTTGTAAAATTAAACTTATACCATCATACCAACCAGCCACCCACTCCTAGGTATCTATCCAACAGAAATGTAAACACATGTCCACACAAACACCTGTACACAAACGTTCATATTCCCTGGAGAAATGACGGAACAGAACACCAATTATTACCAAGCAGCACATGTGGCTGGAAGGCAGGCTGGAGGCCTGCACAGAAGCAGGGGAAGCCAGACACTCTCACAGCTTGGGCCCCTGGGGGCCAGAGCACTGGGCCTCAAACAGGGGCGGTTGACAATATCTGCAGATTTTCTTTGATTGCCTCTATTGCTTCCAGTGGGAAGAGGCCAGGCGTGCTGCTGAACACCCTGCTACACACAAGATGGCCCTGACATAACACCGAAACAACAAAAGGATCCGGTCTCAAATGTCAATGATGACCAGGTTCAGGAACCCCCAGCGAGGGCACAGGATGACTTCAGAGAAAAATGGGGATAACTCACAGCACCGCTGTCACATGCAACATGCCTCTGCAGCCCCGCCTGCACACTCTCCAGTCCCCTCCACAGCCCTACAAAGTAGACTTTACTTTCAAGATGAGGAAACTGAGGCTCAGGCACTGCCACGGCTTGTCTGAGGGCATGCAGCCACTGGGGGGCGAGCCAGGACTGAGAGACACAGGGAGCTGACGGCACCCACCCCGCCTCCGGAGGCCCCGGGGATCTGCGTGCAGGTGATCACCCAGACAGTTCAGTTCGCCTACAAGCAATTAAAATGTACAGTCCCAGAGCCCACGGTGTACCGCAGGGAGTCCCAAATCACCGACACCTGCCTCCCAGGGTGTACTGGCTCCTTGTGAACACGGCAGTCTCAGGCCCCAGGGGAAGGAAACAACCAGGTTCCAACTCAACTCATTTTTTTCCCCATCAGAAAATAAATGAATAGAGTCCTACCAAGACACCAAAATCTGGAAGCAGAACAGGGAGGAGTGTAAGACCTAAGTAAGAAATAATGAATTTATAATCCCTGTGAAGAGCAGTCGGGATGGGAAACTGACATCGCCATGGAAACCGGGGGTGCCGTGTGCTCTGCCAGGAGGATATTGTGGAGCGCTTTCAATGTGCCAGGCTGAAAACAGTGAGCCCTCAGCCTCCATGCAGGGCACAAGCAACCCACCAGGATGGGGCCGTGATGCTTCGGAATCTGGTTGGCATCTGCTCCCCATGGTGGGAAAAGGCAGCCTCTCCAAACCCAGGATCGGAGGCCCTTGTGCCCCCAGAATCTGCGCTCAGCACGTGTGTGGACACAAGCCCAGCAAACCTCCATGGAAATGCAGCAGGAGTGTCCACGGGGAACACCACAGACTCTGGACAAGCAGCCCAGGCCCTGACTCTGCACGGAACACTCGGAAAACATGCAACAAACCCGGCTCCTACTTGGCGCTGGAGAAGCCTTGCCCCAACCCTGCAGGGGCCCTCGGAGCAGGGACAGAGGAAGAAGAGGCTTGGCCCCAGCAGAGGACCCCCCAGGCCAGAGCAGATCCGGGGCAGGGTCCCGGAGGCAGAGACCCCTCGGGAGAAGCAGCAGTTAGGGGACGAGGTGGGAGCTGTGCTGGGCAGGTGGGCTGAGGAAAGAAGGAAGTACAGGATGACGAGCAGGGAAGTGACAGGTCCGGGCGCACCAAGGTACGGACTCGCCGGCACAGAAGAGAGAGCAGAGAAGGCAGCAGCCCCAGGGCTCGGCCAGAGGGCACCGGGCAGCTGGAACACAGCCCTGGTGCCCAGGAAACAGCGCACAGGAGGACGGTCAGGGGGCCGAGAAGCGCCTGGGACGTGGGCCTGCCCGGCCTGCACGCACACGGGCCGTGGGAAGAGGAAAAGAGCTGCCTGCCAGCGACAGGCGACCTTGTTTCTTTTTAGAAAAGCTTTGATAGTGTTATGTATAATTTTTCAATAAAAAATTAGTCAGCCAAGCTGCCAAGGACCCTAATTTTAAATAGTTTTACTCGAGTTGTTAATTCTATTCTCAGCTTCATTACAACTAATTATCAAGAACAGCAGCGATGAAGGTCCCAGACGGACGGTCTGTCCTCTGAATACGAACTTCCCTCCTCCTCGCCTGGCGCTGACCTGCTCCTCTTCCAGGCCCAGCACCCCTCCCTCTTCCCAGGCTCCAACATCCAGATAGAAGACAGAAACCTGGGGAACTCCACAGGGTTTCTGAGCTCTTCGGGTGCCGTGCACACAGCTCTGGCTGGAGGTCAGGGACGCCCAAGCCAGGCACTAGAAGCTGGTGAGCCTGAGCGAGGCTTTTGCCTTCTCTGGGCGCAGTGTCCCCCAGGCCCTCCCTGGGGGTCGGAGGAGACGGTCTGAGAGGAGGGTCCAGCCTGCAGGTCCTGGGCCCCAGCCCAGGCCGGGCACCTAGCAGAGGCCCCCATCTGAGCAGAGCGTGACCTGTTGACCTTGGAGTGCTGAGTCTCCCTTTACATTATCCCCGCATATCTGGGGATTTTTATTATGTTACCATTCCCCCAACTTTATAGATGGGGAAACTGAGGCTGGGAGAGGGGTTACCTTACCACAAACTCCTAAGCTCCCTTGCCTTCCAGAAAGAGCCAAGAGGAGGGGGAGATGGCTCAGGACTTGTGTCCAGGAACAGCACGTTAGATGCCGGGAACAGCATCGTGTCCAGGAACAGCACGTTAGATGCCGGGAACAGCATCGTGTCCAGGAACAGCACATTAGATGCCCCCAAAGCACGTGAGGTGCTGTGGGGTGGGGTGCGCCCTACCCAGCAGGCACTGGGAGGGGGCTGCAGGTGGGCTGGTGACCGAGGGGGCAGGTCCATCCCTGGGGAGACTGCACAACAAGCCAGGTGTGGGTAGGAACAGAAGGCACAGCACAGCTCAGGTGCCACCCAGGCCGTGGCCCTCCAACCCTTGGATTCTGGCCTCAGAGCCCCACCTCTCCTGCCACAGCAGGTGCTGCACCCCCAGTTGAACCTCTCATGGTTCAGCAAACAAATGCTGCTCTCTCTGCCTCAGTTTCCCCATCTGTGAGGCGAGGCAGCAGGGTGGAGTTGGGAGTTGCTTCAAACTTAGGACAGGGGCCGGCTAAGGGGGCACTTGCTTATGTACTGACTTTCATTATGCACTTGGCCACTTTCATCCAAAAGCTGCTTCCAGGGCCCGACAGCCACATTGTCAAGTGACCTGGGACATGACTTGGCCCATCACTAAGAACCAAGAGTGACCCTCAATGCAGCAGCCTGTTCAGCGGCAGCACCGAACCCTGTGAGGATTCAGCCCTGAAGCTGAGCCTGAAATCTCCCCCAGGGGGCCCAGCCCCTGCTTTGGACAAGGGACACCTCCTCCCCAACATGCAAACCAGGACATAATCTGGGACGGCAGACTGCCCACAGGCCCTTTGAGGAAGGAGGCACCGCTGGTGGTTAAGCTGACCTCCAGTCCCAGAGAGCTTCACGCAGCTGAGGATTTGGGGCCAGAGGAAGCTCCACCATTCAGAGGCAAAGCTGCAAATGCAGCTGACACACGGGCGGGAGGCGTGGGAAGGCGGCGGCAGGGGCGTCTCACGGGCTTGCACCTCAGAGCTGGAATTTGGGGTCCAGTTTTGGGCCCCTGCCAAAGCCTTCATTATACTTGGAGAGTGTTCTTTTTAAATTGTCTTTTTGTTTTCCCACTCTCCCAAATTTATTTTAAAATAAGCTGTGTGTATTTAATGCACGCTTTCACAGCCCTGGAATAAGCAATTTCCTAATGAGTGTCAGAGCCGATGTGGACCCCTAAGCACTCAGGCACCACGGTCTGCAGCCGCTCAGCCTGAACAGCCAACCCCAGAGCAAGAGGGGGCTCGGGGGACTCTTAGGGCGCAGCCCAGACACCATTTTCTACTGTGCCCTGTCCACTGCTACTGTGCCAGCTGCCTCTTACTATTTAATTCTCCCAAAACCTGCAGCATAGATGAGATCATCCCCATTCTGCTGATGAGGCCCAGCGAGGTTGAGGAACTTGCACACGGTCACACAGCTAGCGCGGCGCAAAGCAGAAACTCAAGCTCGGGCTGTCACAGTCCAAGACTGCCCTTCACCACTGTTGCTTGACTCTGAATGTGCCGGTTCTCCGTTCTGGCCACTATGCTCTGGACACCCTGGAGACTGTCGCCACCCCTCTTCACAGCTGTCCTCACGTGATCAGTTCTCAAGACTTGGTCAAGTCGCTGCAGAACACAGCAGACCACCCCCTCCCTTGCTGTGGACCCTATCCTTCCATGAGGCAGCCTGAAGTCCCCTTCGGGGAGTTCATACTCCGCAGAGGCCCTGGGGCTCTTCTAACACCCGCTGTTGCTGTTGTTAGGGAAGGGATGCCCCCTGCTTCTGGGGCAGCTGGTTTGGGAGCCTGATGCCAAGCTGTACATGCCTGTGAGAACTCTTCTGTGACTTTAAGTCTCTTCAGGCAGGTCAGGCCCTGCCATGAACCTGCCCCTAGACTTGACCTCCCGATGGCCTGGGCCACGGTTTCCTGGAGTATAGAAAGGGATCCGAGGTCTCCACTGAGTGGCTGCCCCACCGGGGCTCAGTAAACGCTCGCCAGAACAAACGAACAGACGAAGAGGGATGTTACTGTCCCACAGCTACAGCCTGAGGACCTACCTGCTGCACGCCCGGCTCGGGGCCGGGGACACAGCAGAGGACAGGGGGACAGCTGCCACCCCGCATTGCTGACCGCCTCAGGGAGGCCGACGGCAGGCACAGACCGTGAGCACAGAGACACCACACGGCAGAGGTGCCAGGGTGAGGGGCACAGGTGTCTCAGAGACAGGGAGGAAGGGAGACGAGCTGGCGGGAGAGGAGCAGGGGGCCTGGGAGGGGCAGTGGGGAAGATGAGGCAGAGCAGAGGGAGGACGCGCCTTTTCTTCACGGGCGGGAAGGAGGGGGCCGGGGACCGGGAGGACCACCAGGCCCGCCTCTCTGCACGTGTCCCCAGCACAGACTGGTATGCCGCCTGAGGGATGTCACCGTGACGAACAGAAGCAAGGGGCAGAGTGCCCACTTCTCGTACCTGCAGACACCAAACCGCACGCCCAGCACTGGGCCCGTCGGCCTGACGGCGCGGGTGGGGCGGCCTGGCAGCGGCCTCGCCGTCCCTGCCAAGGAAGGCAGACGGTGGGGGCAGTGGGGGGTCGGGGGGCTGGGAATCCATTTGACACTCTACAAAGAAGGTGACGGGTTCTCTCTCCTGTGGAGTCCTAGCGAAACGGTCCACGGGTCATCTGTCATCAGCGCGGCCCTGGCTGTGAGCCTGACAGTAAGCGGCAGGTGCTTTGGGGTCCAGTGGGCACGAAGTTGGCCGCACACAGGGGTTTCCCACTGCCGCCCCAGGAGGCCCACCGTGTGCCAGGGAGGCTGTTGGGGGCGACATCTCTCACTACATGCCAATTCTGAAGGGGTCCTGCTCGCCCGTTTTATTTACCAGGCCCCTCATTGAGATTCTTTTTTGAAGAAATGGTTCTGGACCTTAAAAACATTTGAAAGCCACTTACCACTATGTCCTAAATAGAACTCCTGACTGCACCAGACGCCCCAAACCCAGCCATGTCCAGACCCGCATCTCAGGCCACCATCCCCCCAGGCGCCTCCCATAAAAGCCTAAGGGTCCTCTGACACATACCGGCCCCCAAGTCACCACCGAATGCTGTCGATTCCCAGCCCCCCGCCCCCGGTCCTGCTCTGGCTCTGCTCCCGCCTGCCTGTGGGGGCTGCCCTCCGAAGGGCCCGTGGGCCTGGGGCACCCTGAGCCTGGTCAGCCTGAACATTAAGGGTCTGCTCTCATTAGCATTCAACCTGTGGTGTCTTCCTGTTTCTTTCTCCTTCCTTAGCCATTGTGTGAAGGTCACTTTAATGACAGCCTTCAGCGGCCAGCACCCCGAAATCTCAACACCACCTCTCCACATGGCACATCTATTGTTTTGGAGTCAGGCAAACAGGGTCTGTTTTTTTCCTTTATAAAAAAACATTATTCATAATCACTGACTCCCCGGGATTATAATAACAGAGGCAGGGGGCCGACGCTGCTATTATACCATCCAGCCCCTGTCGGGGGCTCCAGGCGAGGCACGGATCTTCGCCCTCCCCAGTGCGAAGCCGTGCTCCCGAAGACGCGCTGCTAATCTGGGAAGCAGCTGTAGGCGTTCACTTCCCAACGAAGGCGCCTACACCCGGTCGGATCCCAGAGCCTTGCCTCCCTGCTTCCTGGCAAGGGGTGACATTAATGGGGGAAGCGTCATCGGAGGCACAGGCTCATTGACAGAGTCACTGGGTGGACAGTATTTTCAAGCGGAGACTCATAAGGCATCATCATCTTTAAAATCTGCCTGGCATCTATGTGCTACAATAGGCATCGTGAAGTCACCTCCAAATTATGTATTTTATTCACTAAAAAAATGAAGCTGCTGATGGGGACTATGTGGGGAGGGGGAACGGGCAGCCTGGAGGAGTTTGAGGGCAACGTGTGGAGAAAGGGCAGGGGAGCAGGGAAGCCGGCTGGAGCTCAGGTCTGCACAGGGAGGCAGGCGACAGGCCTGGAGCCGAGGCCAGGACACCGGAAAGGGGCCAGGAACATGGAAACCAGGATGGGGGCCCAAGGTGTGCACTCTTGTCTCCAGACCAGAGCCCATTAACTTCCTCAAGAGCAAAAGGACACATGAAGAGGGGGCCAGGAGGGGCTCAAGGAACAGCGCTACCCCAATGGCCTGACTTCCTCAGCCCGGCACCAGGGTCTTCCAGGAGAAGCCTGCAGCCCCCAGGGACGGACCCCTCACCCCGTGACAGCCGGGAAGCCGTGGTGAAGCTACACCAGGGAAAGGGAGCCGTGGAAGGAACAGCGCGTACGAGCTCCCGCCTCCCCGGTCTCCACATTGCTCACTGAATGCTCACCACCCACCCTCTGAGGCGGGCGCTCTCGGACCCATTTCACACATAGGGAAACGGAGCCTCGGGGCTCTCAGCTCAAAATCAGATAACTGACAGGAGATCCAGGACCCCTCTGGGTCTGGCTGACTCTTTGGGCCATGACACACTCCTGGTGACATTAGGGGGCTACCAGAGGCCCAGAGAGGGGTAAATGTCCCCTCTTTCTAAAAAAGAAGGAACATCTGGGTCCAGAAAGGACAGTCCAGTGGAGCTTAAGTGTCAATCCCCACAACGTGATGGAATCCACTTAAAACAGATAGCTTTTGGGCTGTTAAAAAGAAGCAATTAGTAGGCCCCAATAGGGATTCCCCAAGAACATTCCGTGGTCTTGGGAGCAAGTCGGGCCATCCCAGGCAAGTGGCCGTCCACGCTCATGGGATCGGAGACGCCACAGCCCTCAGGCCCATCCCCGCAGAACCTGCCCGTGGCCTGTGCTGCGACCATGTGGGCACAAGTCTGTGTCCGCATCTCCGCCACCTTCTCTGTCTCACGGCGCCTTGTGCTGCCTGAGGGAGCGTCCTAGAAGAACCTGTTAGACTCAGCGTTGCCTTGGAGGGAGGAAGCAAGGATACACCAAAAGATGAATACGACAGGGCTCAGAATTCAGGGCAGATCCCCGTCCCCTGGCCTGGGGGACCACGGCCCCTGTGCCTTGCAGTCAGAGGCAGGACCCAGAATGACAGCCTGTGTGACTCAGCTGCCTGGGGCTTGGAAGCGGGACACACCCAGCTCATCCAACCAGCCCCGCAACCCACTCACCCACTCATCCCTATTAGCTGGGTGACCTTGGGGAAAGCACTTAGCTTCTCTGAGCCTCAAATTCATCATTGTAAAATGGAGAGAACACCATCCCCCGGTACAGTGTCCAGCATCTTGTAGACCCTCCAAGATTTCTAACCTTTTCTCTTTTTGCTGTTTTTATAACCTATAAACAATTCATGAAGTGCAGCCTTGCTGCTGGACGTCAGAGGGGAGGGTCTGCCCCCAACCCCGAAACCCCCTCTCTATCTACAGGTACCCAGGGGCCTGACCCCATCCTGGGATATGCAGCCTGGAGAGCCTTTGCCTGAAGCCTCACTTGACACGTGCTCTGGCCCGACCCCCACCAGGTGCCAAGTAGCAGGATCCCTCTGCAGGGCTGGAGGGCTCACCCTGAGCGACGGGGCCGCTGCTGCCCGACTCCCATACCCCAGCTCCCACCAGCCCACGACACGGGCCCTCCAAGACAGGGGCAGCTCCACGTCAAGGGCCCAGCCACACTGCCCCCAAGGGTCACAGGGCCACCTCTCGGGGCCTGGTGGACACAGAGGGCTGAACACATCACACTGGAGGGCCCTCAGGGGGCCCGTCCTTCCAGGCAGGTTAGCGCTGCTGCTGATCCAGGAGGATGATGTTTACCAGAACCAGGACAAAATCCTGCGGCCTTGTTGTGGATGTGAGAATGGTCAGTCATGAGCCAGACTGATGGGTCACTCCCTGTGGCCTCCAAGTGGGGGTGCTCAGAAAGGCATGGAGGTGCTGGAACGGGGGACGAGAATGGGCTGGGTCCGCACACCTGGGGGCCCTGCACACCTGCAGAGGAGGACCCAGGGACGATGCGGGGCCCAGGAGGGCAGGGCTGAAAGGGGTCAGGGAAGGGCGGCCACAGTCAGCAGACCTGGACGCTGTCCTGGGAAGAAGGACTCAGACGGCTCTGCAGGTGTCCAGACAGCCCGCTGGAGTCAAAGGGGCAGCCACCCCAGAATGGGACGGGCCTCTCAGGGGAGGAGGTGCTGCCCAGACCCACCCCTTTCCGGCTGTGAATCTGGACCAGGTCCCCTCCATCTCAGCCTCAGTTTCCTTATCTGCAAAATGGAGACAACGTCACCATAACCGTAACAGAATGATATGGTGAAGACTGCGTGAGCTGATGCACAGCGAACAAGACAGACCAGTGGGGTGTGATGGCTGATCGATTGGAGGACTATTAAAAACATAATTATCTGCCTCTTGGGGCAAAAAAATAAAATACTGTGAGGATTAATTAAAATGATGCCTGTAATTGCTTTACTACACTGGCTGTTAGAGGGTAAGCTCCCAGAATGATAGCGACTCTCGCTGCCACCCTGTTACAGTCCTTGCCACTGCTGGCTCCTTTCCCAGCGATGCCCACAGCAACAGAGCCCCCTCTCCCCCAGGATGGCCCTCCGGCCTGTCCCCCCACCACCTGCAGCGGGAGTCCCTTGGCGACACCCTCTTGACCTCAGAAGAGCTGACCCTCGGCGGAGGCTGGCCCCTGGGCAGTCTATTTGTGTTCTTCGGGTTGAAGTGCTATTTATTCTCAATCCTGTTGACCTGATTTTAATCTTGGCTACGTTAATGCCTACAGCCATCGAGTGGAATACCTTCAGTGGAAAATAAACTCATTCCCGCAGAATGATGCGCGCACAGCAGCCGCCAAAGGTCAGAGACGGAAGGCATTTTCTGCCAGCAGCTGGGATCTCGAGCTGGGACTTTAGAAACTCGAGGGGTCCTTGTGACGTGCGAGTGCAGACGAGGAACTCAGCCTTGGTATTTTTAGATCCTGCCACGGCCCCTGCTTACACAAAGCCAATTAAACAAACAGCGGAGTCCCTGAGCATATCTCCTGAGTGGTTTTTTCCTAAAAATAAATTACCCAGCATTGCAAAGCCTGGCATTTTTGAGTGCCAGCAGTTGTCAGATAAAATGAATTCATGGAAGCGTCAACATGTACATCTGCAAAAGGGGGCTCCTCAGTCAGTGTCTTGAGCCTGAGCTTGGCTTCCTGAATGTTCCCCCTCACCCGGGGCCCGCACGCGCACATACCGTAATTATTAAGGACCAGGGTGCTCGCTAAGCCGGTACTGTTCCGGGCACGACTGTACGCTCACCCAGCATAGCCCAGATCCCCAAGCCCACCCAGGAGTGAAGAGTGTGGGGCTGGATGGGCACAGCAAGGAGCCCCCAGCAGGCCCTGTGACCTGCGGCGGGTGACCAGCAGGGACACGCGTCCGCTGGGATTTGACTCCACATCTGTCAGACCCTGGAGCCGATGCCTTCAATCAGCGCCCACAGGTCGTGGTGATACAGGGAGGGGCAGGAAGACCCCAGAGGCGGGGTGGCTAGGACTCGGGCCCGCGGCAGCTCTGAGAGGATGCCCAGTGTGCTAGACCCGCCTGTTTTTCAAGAAAATCCTAAAATCCAGACTCTGAAGAAACAGCTCCTACTTTTTAAAAGGTTGCTAACTATTGTGTCCCCGTCCAACCCATATATGCATGTCCTAGCCACCTCCAACCTCAGGACCTCAGAAGGTGACCTCATTTGGAAATAGGGTTTATGCAGAAATAATCAGTTAACTCAGGTCACACTGGAGTAGCGTGGGCCCTAATGCAACCTGACCAGTGTCCTTATTAAAAAGTACACCACGTGAAGACAAAGAGGGACAGGGGACAACCACATGAGGAGATGGCCGCCTATGGGCCAAGGAGAGAGGCCTCAGGAGAGCCCACCCTGCCTACACCTTGGTCTCAGACTCCTGGCCTCCAGACTGGGAGGGAATATGTTTAAGCCCCAGCCTGCAGTGCTCATCGTGGGGTGACGGAGCACATGATGCTCAAATGTCTGGAGCACCGGGGTGACAGCGGCAGACTGGGTCCAGACATGGCTTCCTAGAAACTCCGGGGGTCCTTTTGATGCAGTTGTGCAGACAAGGAACTCTGGTCCCACTGCTTGGCAGGCCTCTCCATCCTGCACTGACCTGCCAGGAGGAATTCCGGCACAACCAGTGAGCTGCCGTCCTGGGGGCTTCCCGAGAGCAGGGCCCAGTCCCCAGCCAGGGCCTCGCGTGTGTGTGGGCACGCCAGCCCCAGGTCTGCCCTGCTCACACCCGCAAAGGCCCGAGCCCAGCGGCGCCAGGACGTTCCCGGGCCATGTCCCCACCGCCACTTCCTGGCCCTTGAGCTGGGAAGAGCCTCTTCGCTTCTCGGGGTCTCTGATGCGCCCTCCTCCTGCGTAAAGAGAGGGGACACCTGCCCCTGGAGCCCCCCCACCTTGTGGGACGGTGATGATGGTTCCCTGACACAGATGCACCTATTTTATCTTATCTCATGTACCTTCATGCGCCCTCCAAATGCTCTGCTTCTTCTGCTCTTTCTTTGTCCAGGGAACCAGCAGCCAGCCCAGCGCCCACGCGTCGTAGGCGCTCAGCGGGTGCGTTGTGGGGTTCCAGCAGGGAGATTCACAGGGAGGACGCAACACTTAAATACTCTGCCGCCACCTAACACAGCAGCGACATGCCCTGCACCCAGAACGCCAGGATTCCGGGAGACAGAGCTGCCAGGAGCCTCAGCGGCCTCGGCCAGGGGACCTTCCCATTTCCTGCTCTCAGTTCTGGACTGATGACGAAAAATGAAAATAGGGAAGGACCCGGAAGACCTAAACAATACTATTAAAACAGAGTGCTAACTTACAACGTAAAGCAAAATAAACCATCTTTTCTACTGTCCACCAGACAAAAATGGACCATTTATGGGGATACAAGGAGAACCTTGATATATTCCAAAAACTCTTTAAAAATTAATTTCACTGTCTTCCAGCTGACCCCTACACCCAGCAGATGGTCAGACTGGGTTCTACATCTGTAACTCAACAGATACAGGTGCCTCTTAGAGGGTGTGAGTCAATGCAGACAGGTTTAAAGGCTTAATACTTAAAAGCAAATAGTTTAAAATTAAATTGAGTTAATCTTGTAAAGAGGAAGGAGATGAGCCTCGGGACCGGCCAGTCCCTCCCTCTGTGTCGCTGGCTCCTCTTCCATGAAGTGGGAAGCGTCACCACACCGTCCTCATAAGGACACTGCCAGCCTCTCAGGCTGTGAGCCCCTGCGCCTCAGCGTCTTCGTCTGTAAAAGGGGGTGGTGGTAATAGAGGTGTGGGCACGGGGACTACTGCAACTATTGGAGGTCTCACAACCCAAGGGCAGGTGTGCAGCAGGTGCCCCCCATGTCACGCAGTGACCCCTTCTTGACCGGGTTACCCCGAGGCCAGCTTGCACATCATTACCATGCGCCCCTGGCAGACCGGAATCGCACTGAGCAGAGAGCCTGGTCTCTGCGGCCCTTCCTGAGAGCGATCCCATCCCACCCCCTTCCCATCAGGGAGGCCGTGGTGGCAGCTTCTCTCCGACCTGCTCAGGAGACCTGAGCCTGCTCACTGCCCCCCTTGGGAACAGGGGCACACGAATATTTTTGGTAGGAAGCTTTTGCGGAGGCACAAAGAATCCCAAGGGCCCAACTTGAAACAGTCCCTCAGCAGGGGAACCCCCTCCTCGCCAGCCTCTGTCTGAAGCCAGCACAGCACACAGAAGCCCCTTCCCCACACCAAAGGTGGGCGGGCTAGTGAGAGGGCCCAGGGGTGCCTGGGATTTTAAGACAGACCCGTCCCACTGGAGCTGATGGTGTGGCAGGAATCATACCAAAATTAGACCTCTTGGTGCAAACAAGAAAGGACTGCATTTCCCTCTATTTTCCCCCAACAGACCCTGTATTATCTCATGTAATCTTCCTAAAACCCTGAGCTTCTGAAAGGTTAAGTCACCTTGAAAGAACAGAATTTTCATTCAGTTAGCACTGTTGCTAATTAGAGATTATTAACACTTCAAGTGTGCAATTAGCACCTCCTTAAATTCATTAACCGATGCTACCAGCCCCAGAGTTAGGCAGGGCCAGGCTGCTCTGGTAACTAACCCAGGGACCTCTCAGGAAATGCTGCTCTCGGCTGAGGTCTGAGACAAGCTTTTGGGACAGGAGCCTGTCATCTGCTCTCTCCCTCATTATACAGTCCAAATTCTCACATCTGGGACTTGGGACCCACAGTCATGCCAGTATGGTCGTGTTCATTCTATTATAATTAGATCTGTTCAAATAAAAGAGCCATGGTCAAGCTCTGAAGGCAGGTTTGAGCTGGCACCTCACCAAGTCCCAAGGGCAGGTGGTCAGAGGCACAGAGCTAGAGACGTCAGGATGCAGGGACCAGAAGGACCACCAAGGGCTAGACCTGGGACGGGGCACGGGCGGCAGGGTTCAGGCCGGCTTACAGGCCTCAGCCCGGCTTCCTTATCTCCACAGCAGGACTCAGAGTACCTCTCCCCAGTTTGTTGGAAAGAGCAGAGAATCATGGATATAAAATGTCTGGCACGTGTCAGGGCAGAGCGGTGGCTGGCCAGTCGCCTCCAGGAGGAACCTGGGCCCAGTCAGCAGGACAGGACTAGAGACACCTTCTGAAATCCTGGATATTCCTTCATTGATGGGCTCGCTCGTTCACTCAGCAAACACGCATGAGGGACCATCAGTCCCAGGTGCCACACGAGTCCCTGAGGACACAGCCGTGAACATCTGGAGCTTACGTTACAATGTGCTACAGGCAGAATGCTTGTGTCCCCCTGAAACTCATATGCCAAAGCCCGCAGTATGACAGTGTTAGGGACAGGGGGCCTTGAGAGTGCTGAGGTCTGCGTGTCATCCTGCACCCGGGCCTCGTGCTGGGATTATGTCCTTATAAGAAGAGGAAGACGAAGAGGTCTCTCTCCACATGATGACAGGCTCTGCAGGCACACAGCGAGAAGGTGGCTGTTCACAAGCTAGGAAGAGGCTGTCACCTTGCACCAAGTCTGCCCACACCTTGACCCCAGACTTCCGGCCTCCAGACCTGTGACAAACAAATATCTGTTGTTTAAGCCCCAGGCTGTAACATTCTGTCCCAGCAGCCTGAGCAGACTAAGACAGGGGCCAACACAGAAAACAAACCAAATACATAAGCAGCATGCACACTATGTCACCTGGTAACAAGCTATGGGGGCCAGGGGCTAGGCCTCCTTTGGGTTGTCTGATAAGATAGGCAGCAGTCAGACATGCAGGGAGGTGAAAGGTCGTAAGCACAGGAAAGTCAGTGCAAAGGCCCTTTGGTAACAAGTTTGGGCAGCTGCACGGACACAAAGGCCAGAGCGACTGGAGTCAAGATGCCATGGGGAGGTGGAAGAAAGTGAGGTCAGGGCGTACGTAGGGGGGACACGGAGGGGTCCCAGCCGAGGAAGCTCCACCTCCTACGTCTGGCCTGCCAGGCAGCCAGGAAGCCCCATGGCCCCCGGCTTTCACGATCTCAGGCAATAAGAACAACCCACTGGGAGCCCAGAAACGCTAAGTGTTCACCAAAGGCCTTTCCTTTTCCCCAGGACTTGCCCCAAGACACGTCCCAGCCTCTCCTCAAGTCCCGTGGAGCCCTGGGAGGGAAAGGACAGGAAGGTGGTTTTTGCCAATTTTGGAGTTCCTATTTTCAACATTTCCATCTCTGAGCACAGCCCTGGGTTCCACAGCCGCCAGCCATTGGGCCCCTCACTCCCTCTTGCAAACCCCACGGTCCTGTGCATTCCCTTTCCTGGCCGTGCAGAGACTGAAGGACTTGAAGCCAGAGGAGACGGCAGATCTGCAGAGCGCAGGAGCCTGGGTCTGGGCACCGCCGCCCACAGGAGAACACCCACCAGGACCGCCCAGCCCGTGGCTGCATGAACAAAGACAGAGCATTTATGGTGATAAACCAGTCACAGTGAGGGGATTTTTGTCACAGCAGCAAGTGTCCCTGACTGATACAGGTTGTGTAGCAGTTATTTGTCCAAAAATGTCCTGAGACTGTCCTAAGCCAGAAGGCTGTGTCCTGAGGCCAGGCAGGGGGCATGGGGTGGGGATGGGGGGGCAAGGGGCAGGGGACACCATAAACCCAGAGGGACTTGAGGGGGCTCACTGAAACATCAGTCCCCAGAGGGGAGGAAGGGGTGAAGAGGGGAGTCTCATTGGCACCAGGGCCTCAGCTCTGGTCCCTCCAAATGAGCCCAGAGACCCACCCACAGTTCTAGAATTATGCAAACAAAAACATCATTAGCTGGTCCAATACATGGAACAGATTGAGTGTTGTCAGTAAAGTGAGGGGTGGGGGATTCCTGTTTATGCATGTGTGTTCTTATCTCTTGACATTGTTTGGAAACAAAAGATGGGATTCAGATAAACAAAGCATTAAAAAAAGCTACATTCAACTTTAAAAACTGCAAGATGTACCAAGTAACGTCATCCTCAATGAACCCCTACAATCACATAAGAAGCATAAATCAGCGGCTTGGCTGAAACCAAATCCGCTTTCACCTACTGGGGAGTCCCGCTTCTCCACACCGAGCCCAGGGTTTCACAGCCCACCGTCCCCGGTCCTTCATGCACCACTCAGGTTAGCCCACTTTCTTACCTCACTGGGCCTGGTTCCTCCCTGCTCTGGTTTGTAAAAATACCCTGGGATGCTTTTATGGGGGTCACAAGAGCAGAAGTTATGTCTTGCTTTATCCTGGGTGAGATGGGCTAGCTTTGTCTTCCAATCAAGCTGAGCGTGGCCTACACTGGCCTCCGGCGGCGGGCTCGCCCCTCCATGGCCCAGTTCTGCAGGCAGGCTTTGCCCTCTGTTGCCCGAGGGCCTCTGGACCCGGAGGGGCTGGGTGGGCGTGGCGCTCTTCAGAAGGTCACCGCAAAGCCACAGAGCAGAGAACAGAACAAAACCAGGGGCCTCAACTCACACTACTGATGCAGCACCAAGCCCGCACTCAGAACCCTGTTTCCACCTGGGAAGTGGTGACGTGGATGCGCAGAACTGGAAATTCCAAAAGTGGACAGAGAGAGGGCCAGGGGCACGGGGGGACTCAGGCAGGAGAATGGGGTAGTGCTTCCAGGCCATGTGACTGGCTCGTCCGGGTTTTAAATATTGATCCAGTGATATCACTAGGCTGTCACAAAAAGACTCTCACCAGCTCCTGGGTCCCCCTGCTCGTGAAAAGCGCATCACCCAAAGTCCTGTCAAAATAACAGAGACGGTCAGACTTAAACTGCCCAGAGCAGAGGACACGCTAAGCGCCTGTTTTGTCTCCCCCATCCCAACACAGCCAGCCCTGCGAGTCCCTCACAGTCACGGTCCCCAGGGGAGACGGCGCAGCAGGGCTGTCCTCCCACAGCTGGCCCAGGGCCTTGGCTTCACCCTGGGCAGAGTGAGAGGCCCCGAGGCAGCAGCCCAGGTATAGGCACATACACCACTGCCTGTCTTCTGAGCCTGGATGCTCCACAGTCCACTGGGTGAGGCCTCAAGCAGTGGCCCCTGGGAGATGGGCCACTGTGGCAGACCCCGGTGGCATGGCCCACTCCAGACCCCTCCAGCGCCTGAGCTCAGAGATCTACACAGTAGGCTGAGAGCCCCCACGCCAACTGCCTGGGCCCAGGGTGGATACCAGGCCCTCCTAACGGCTGACCTGGAGGCCCCACTGGAGGAGGAATTCCCTCAGCCCTGAGAAGAGCCCTGCTAGCCCCCTGGAGGTCCAGCATGTGCGCAGCTGAGTACCTGCTGGGAGACACGTCCACTCAGCTGTCTTAGCCAGGCCCCCTCCTGCCCTGCTCCAGCACACCCGTGGGCACACCCCTGCTCACATGGCGCAGATGGCCTCCTTGCTGGCTGTGGCACCCCCTGGGCCCCTCTGGGCTCCCACCTCTTCAGGTGGCCCTGAACCCCCCACTCACTGCAGACCAGGCCTCCCCCTTCCTGGAACAGTCTATCGCAGGCTGGGGGAGGAGCTCCGGCATCAGGGCGGCATCCCTTCAGCAGTCTTCCCGGAGCAGCACCTGGCCTCTCCGACCTGCTTCCAGTGAGCCTCCCTCACCTCGGCCCTGGGTGTTGGAAGCCTCCCGGGACCCATGGCTGTAGGGTTCAGCCTGCAGGGTTGATCAGCCCCACACACACCCCAGGACGATACAGGTGTTAGCATCACCAAAGCTCTGTTTTTCAAACATGCGAAATCTCTGGCCGTCAAGGGCATTCATCCTCTCTCCATCACCAGATCCCCCGACTTCCCGTCCTGGCACAAACACGCAGGTGGGAGTCATGCGGGCGCACCTGTCCCAGTCTCTCTAACACAGGTGTGGGGCTGAGCCAGGCGCCAGCACAGAGGAGCCGGTGCCACCTTCCTGCTCCCTGTCCAGAGCCCGCCAGGCACCTGCTGGGAGCCCAGCCCATTGGTATTCCCCCCAGTGACTAGGCCCAAGCAAAGACACCCCCCAGCCCCCGGCTCATGAGGTCAGAGACAGCAGGATGCAGGGCGCTGGGGTGAGCCCTGGGCCCCCCACACCTGCTGGAAGGCCCTGGACAACCCACACTCACGTTCTCATTTGTAAGACTGAGCAGCTGGACCAGACCGTCGCTTCATTCATTCATTCAGACTAGAGCTGACTGAACGCTGCGATAGGCCAGGTGCCCTGGGCTTGGCGCTGGGATGAGGAAGACCTGGCCCAGGTTCTGGGAGCCTCCATCATCTGGCGGGGGAGGTGGTGCTGCACGGAAGAGTGCGAGTGCTTGGGACCGTGACACGTGGGTACACAGGAGGGCCCAGCGGGCCGAGAAGAAGCAATTAACTCCACCTGACTCGCCCTTCGCAGCGGCCCCCAAAACCCGGCACAGGCCAGCGAGGAAATGCTGTGCGTGTGGTGGGGGAAAGGACAGGTGAGCGAATGCCTGGGAGTGAGCAGGTGTGAGGGCGGACAGGGCCTCTGGGCCCACAGAGGCTCCCTCAGCACAGAACTGGTGTCCAGAACCCGTTTACCAAGGCAGGCCCAGATGAGGGAGAAGAGACACAGAAGGCAAAGACGGAAGGAAAGGAGAGAGAGAGAGAGAGAGGAGACAGAGAGAAAGCGACCAGGAAGCCGAGCTGCAGAGCAGGCAGCCGCCAGCAGACAGGGCTGGAAAGCGGAGCCGGAAGGAGGGCCGGCAGGGAAGGAGGGCGGGCAGGGAAGGGCCAGGCCGCAGGGGAGGAGGGAGAGGGGAGGGAGGCCGCAGTCCCAGTGACATGATTAACACGGGGGGAGCCCCCAGCCGCTGGCGATCAGGTCACACTCCAAGCAGGCCTAGCAGGCCACTGTGAAGACCTGGAAGGAAGCAGCAGACTCGCCACCCCTGCTCAGTCACACTGCAGTGCTGGTGACGGAGACTCAGGGGGCAGAGGCTGGGACTCCCCCAGCTGCCGGCCACGGGCTGGGAGGGGCCCAGGGCAGATGGAGGCGGCGTGTGCTCGCAGGAGGGCAGGGCTGTGGTCGGGGCCCACCGCCCTCGCTGGCCCGGTCCCAGGACGGGCGACAAGTCGCCGCAAGCACAGGGAGACGGCACGGGCACCCTGATCTGTGCATCCAGTCTGGACACTGCACAGCAGCCCCACTCAGGCAGCGCTCCCCACCCCCACCACGCAGAGGACAGCCAGGGACGAGGGCCTGCACGGCCCCAGTGTTCAGAGGACAGCAGGACAGAAGCTGTGAAGAGCAAACACAGATGAAGGTGGCCGACCCCTGGGGTACGGAGCCACTCTAATAGGGACATCAGCGAAGGCAGTAGCAGGTAACAGCGAATTATTCGGAGCCAACTTGAAAAGCAATTGTGGCCAGTAGTATTTCATTAGTAAGGCAGGAAAGAAGGCTGCCGCTGTAGGCCAGACCTCCCGGTGGGCCGGCCTTGCTGGACCCGGGCTGCATCCCACCTGCCTCTCAGAGTCCGGCCCTCGGGTCCCACCCGACCACCCGCTGGGCTCACCCAGCAGCTGGCTCGCTCCTTCTGAAACACCCCCCACCACAGCCCCAGCCAGCCCCCCAGCTCAGCACACCCAACGGAGCCTGGCGTGCCCCGGCCCTGAGCTGGCCGCCTTCAGGAGCTTGATCCCTGGCAGGGCTCTGGGCCTGCAGCCCCACATCAAGGGTCACAGTGCCCCAGCAGGGCATCTGACCAGCCTACAAGACCTCCCAAGGGCTCATTCCACTGTCCACACATCATGAGGCTCTTCTCTTCATTGTGTGGTGTCCAGACCAATTTCAAAGTATTTAACATTGATCTTAAGGAGAAGTCCCTAGGCTGGCATCGCCGCAGCCCCCCCACGGTGGCACCAGGGCTCGCTCCTAACTGTTGGCGCTGCGAACATCTTCACTAGCCTGTTTTCTTGACTGGGAGACAGCTGCCGTCGTCAGAGGGCCCCCCGGCGGGGAATCCGCCACCACAGGGTGAGGACGCTCCGTAAGACACAGAGGCCGCTTCGGCCCACAGCGATGCAGAGAAGCGCACGGAGCGCCTTTCCTTGCCCTGCTGGCGCTGAGCGCTACCTTTGGTGCGTGTGCCCCAAGCCCCCTTTCTAAGATTTGCCAGGTTGTTCTTGGCCCCAGCTGGCAGCAACGCAAAGTAGAACCCTCATCAGTCGCAGGGTGACTGAAATTGGGAAAATAGGAGAGTGGCAGTCAGCACCCACCACGTTCAGACACATGTGTCCGGGGTCGTATTTCTGTTCCTCTCTGAGTGACTGTCACACAGAGCTGCAGAGGAGCGACTGGGACGCCCAGGTACAAAAGACCAGGCCCAGGCTCCAGTGTGTTTCCTAACTGCCTGCAGAGTGACCCTCCCGTCCATCGGCCTGAGGCCCATTCACCTGTCCAAGCCCTCACCTGGGAGAAACTCCAGCTGGGGTGGGCATGGGAGGCTGCCTTCCGAATCCCACCATGATGCTCCTTCTACCACGTCACCCTGCACACCTGGGTCAGTGGGAAATAACACCTGGTGTCTGCCCACCCCATCCAGGCCTGCCCAGCCCCGAGGAGCTGCTGAAGTCCCCAGAAGGCCCTGCACCTTGGCTCAGCGGCCCCTGCTGTGCACTCAGGGACCAGCTCCCTGGAGGCCACACATGACCTGGTCAGCTCCTCTTCCACATTATGAAGTCTTGTCTGCCCTTCCCCAGCCCTCTGCTGGCCCTGGAGTATCTGCTTCTCCTCTGGTGCCACCACACTCTGCTCACCTCCGTCCTGCATGTCCACCTCATGGTCACTTTGTGGCTTCCCTGCTCTGCCTAGCCTCCCTCCCCAGCACACGCAGGAGCCATGTCTGACCAGGCTGCAGCCCATGAGCCCAGCACAGAGCCTGGAATGAAGCAATAGCACAGGAAATGCTCACAGAGGCAGGGAGGGCGAGGCACTGAGACATGGCTGTCAAGCATCCAAGCACAGGATGACATCTTCATGATAAAATGCACATGGGGAAGGCAGAGAGACAGGCAGCAGGTTTGTCTAAAGCAGAGATGCTGAGACACCCCAGGGATGATCTGTGATTGTCCAGAACTGTCACCAAGGTACAGCGGCCCTTGCTCCACCCACTGCCAGGTAGGGAGACCGGACAAGAGCCTTGGGGCGAAGAAGACGGGAGCCCAAACTCCAGCCACTCCACCAGCTGTGCTGCCCCTGGGCCTCAGCTCCCTCGGATGGACACCCCCATCTGGAAGGCTTGTTGTGAGGATTAAGTCCCTAAGGTATTTCTAGCCCTAGCTCAGTAATGCACACAGAGTAGGTGTTCATGAAATTGAGTTCCCCTTCCTGATGTAGTGGGGGGTGGGGGGATCCCAGTCCAATCCCAGCCAGCCACGTGGTCTCGGTCCAGTTTCTCGGCATCAGGTGCCTCAGTTTCATCATCTGTAAAGTGGGGGTTGATGACAGGAGCCAGGCCCTTGGGAGGGCTGAATAAATGAATGGGTGACAAGCATCTAATAACGGGCCCGACACACTGTACACTCTCAAGAAATAGGAGTTCTTTTTGTTACTTCTCAAGTTCACAGAAGAACTTCCTCAGGTGATTTACTTTCTCTGAAGGAACTCCAGTTTCATATTCTTGCGGGAAAGCCAGCAGCTTTAGAGGAGTGAGGGGCCCGGAGGACATGCAGGTAATGGTGGGTGATTCCCCAGGAGCTGGTCTCCCATCGGCTTCCGCTCCCTGGCCTCCGGAAGGACGCTCTCAACCAGCTCTGGCTTCATGGCTGATCTTGGTCCACGTTCATTCCAGCTCGTCGGAGCCACGGCCACCTCTCTGCCTGTTCATTTCATGCGACTCACAGAAAGTTGTCCTTTCAAACGAGCCTGGCTTCCGGCTGTGATTCGCAAGCCTATTAGCACACACACCATGATAATGAATTGAAATTTACATCGTGTATAATCTCATTAATTGTGCGATCATATCAGGTTTGACAGTTTTAATGCGTTACCAAGGGAAAATAGTCTAATACATGACATTAAAGATCTTATCAAGGTTAATTTGCCTTAAAATGTAGTTACTACATAATTTTTTATCTCCATTTTAGATGTTGTGGTTATACACACAGGGCTCTGATCTGAGAGCAAATGGCCACGGATACCCACAGAATCCGAGGGGCACTCCTCACCTCTCAGGGAAGGGAGGAGTGGAAATAAGCGTGCGATTTGGAACCTCTCTGCTTTGCATTTATGTGCTGTGTGGCCTTGGGCAAAACGCTGAACTTCCCTGGGTCTTGAGGTCTTCACCTACAGAGGGCTGCGGGATCCCTACCTTGTGGGATTGACATGAGGTTGACACAGGCGTACAGCAGAATGCCTGGCATGTAGGGGCTTCTTATTCTTATTCACCGTCACATCCTCAAGGGCTGGCACCAGGTGCGGCATGTGGGAAGTCCACCGTAAATGGCGCCAGGGTTCCAAGGAGACCGTATGTGGAGAGCCTGATGGGCATCCCCTGTAGATAAGCCAGTGCTAGATCAACCCAAAGGGAGACTGGGGGAGACCTGGGCAGGTGCCCCACCTAGACAGGTGACCCTGAGAGGCCCCAAACAGGGGAGGTCCAGAGGAGCTGCCCTGACAGTTTCCCTCGGGGCAGGGGCCTCACCCTAGGTCAGCTCTATTCAGGGAGCATCTAGGTGGCACCGAGTGTGCTGGGTCACAGCTCTCCTCAAGCACTAATTTTTTTTCCCAAATGTTCGTGGCTGAAGACAGTGCTGCTTGACAGTAGTAATAATCACCAATGTTAATATAATATTCCTAACACACATGATCTTATACAGTCAACAGATATTTATAGAGAACCTACTGCTATGTGCGGACTCTGTGTCAGGTGCTAGGCGCGAAGAGCTGCCTAGGTTTGACGCGCTCCCTGGCCTCATGGAATTTCAAGCAGTTATACTAAAATTTGATGAAGATTATAATAGAGAAAATACAAGAAGTCATAGGAACTCATGACAGGGGAGACAGGTGCCATCTGAGATCTGGAAAGACCTCCCTAGAGAGAGGATATGTAAGTGATGCTGAAGGAGGGTCCATCCTTCAGGAAGATATAATAAGTACAAATGTATACATACCTAACAACATAGTCCCCAAATACACAAAGCTAAACTGATAGAATGGAAAGAAGGAAAACACAATTCAACAACTACAGTTGGAGATTTCAATACCCCACTCTCAATAATGGTTAGAAGAAGACACGGAAGATCAGTAAGGATACAGAAGACCTGAGCAACATTGTCAACCAACCTGACCTAAGTGACATTTATAGAACCCTCTACCCAACAACAGCAGAATTTTTTTCATTTTTTTCCAGGACACAGGGAACGTTCTCCGTGATAAATCACATGCTGGACTGTAAAATGAGTCTAAGTATAAAAGGGCTGAAATCATACATAATATGTTCTCTGACCACAACAGAATGAAATTAGTAATCACAATAGCAAGAAATTTGGGAAACTCTCAAATATTTGAAAAATAAACAACACATTTCTAAGTAACTCATGCATCAAAGGAGAAATCACAAGGGAAATGAGAAAAGATCTTAAAGTGAGTGAAAATGAAACAACACAATGTACTGTAATGTAAGGGATGCGACTAAAGCAGTGTCAAGAGGGAAATTTATAGTTTTAAATGCTTATATTAGGAAGGAATTAAAAAATCTAAAATCAATCATCTAAGGTCCACCTCAAGAATCTACAAAAGAGCAAGTCAAACCCAAGTAACTAGAAGGATGGGAATAATAAAGATCAGAGCGGAAATAAGTGAAATAGATGACAGAAAAATAATAGAGAAAAATCAGTGAAACCAAAAGTTAGTTCTTTGAAAAAATAAATAGAAACAATAAACCCTTTGCTAGACTGACCTTGAAGAAAGAGAAACAAGTGGCCAGAGAAAAGACCGCAGGAGGAAGATGAAGGAAGGAGGAAGAAAGAGCTCCAGACAGAGGAACCAGCCATAGTGAAAACCCGGAGACAAGAGGGTGAAGGGCCCTGAGCCACTCTGGAAACAGACGAGCGTGGCAGAGAAGAAGGCTGGGGCCACTGCTGGACGTGGTCTCCAAAGGGCTGCGGCTTTGTCAGCGTGCTCGCGCTCCACCTCGAGAGCAATAAACTGTCATTTAAAGATTTTAAGCAGAAAAGAGACACAATGGTCAGAGGCTTTAGGGTCCCTGCATCTCGCAGATGGGAAACTGATGCTTGGAGAGGTCTTGGGATCTGTCTGTGGTCACACAGCTGGACATGGGAGTTGCTGGAACACATACTCAGCTATTTCCATCAAACCACCCTGGACAGAGCCCTGGGGGCCCAGTTTGAAGACCCCCCACATCGCCGCCTG
The DNA here is from genome assembly GCA_029783875.1 of Phataginus tricuspis. Classification (NCBI taxonomy): domain Eukaryota; kingdom Metazoa; phylum Chordata; class Mammalia; order Pholidota; family Manidae; genus Phataginus; species Phataginus tricuspis. The sequence goes on along the minus strand of JAQQAC010002594.1, from coordinate 88,740,294 downwards.
CCCCCGAGGGCGGCTGTAAAGGGGTGGGCTGCTGGCAGAGCGCTCCAGAGACAGGGTAAAGTTCTGCTGTTCTGAAATCATAGCTCATCTGTTTCTCAGACTTTGTATTCTCAGTCTTTCCCGTGCCACACATTATAAAGTTTTAAGGTTTCTAAGCAGACGCCAAGCAGAAATAAATGCCACAGTCTCTGCTCTCCGGAGCGCGCTTCAACATCTCCCAGGCTTTCTTCTGAACATCGGGCCCCAACATGGTATGAGCGACATTTTTATCACAAGGTCAAATCCCCACCCATCCCCATCAAATCCAGCCAGATCCCTGAAGGGGAGCCCGCCCTCCCACCCAGCAACAGGAAGGAGAGCAGGCCAGGCCTCCCCGGGCCCTCGGGGCTATCCACCTCCCACAGCGCTGTGTGCTGGGGGGTCTGGGGGGTTCCCAAAGCTGGGAGGCAGAGCTTCCAAACTCCATGGCCCCCCAGAATCCCGGGCCCTGCCTCCCATCCATATGGGCTCCTCATGAAAAGAACTGGATCACTGTGTGAGGATAAGTGATGCGGTGGGATGCGGGGAGCCCAGCACAGCTGGAGCGGGTGTCACTCGCATTACCATGTAGCCCTCATTTCCAAACCCGAACCCGTTCCCCCAACTTCCCATCACCCTGCCTGGAAAGGGACCATTGGTCAAAGGCATGCCTTGAATTTCCCCTCTGCGGCTGAGTGGGTGGGACCACCCGAACTGCTCTGCCCTCGCCCACCTCAAGGAGAGCTGGGGATCCCGTTTCAACCGTCCCCACTCCTCACTGTCCCGGCGCTACCACCTGTGTGTTCTGGCCCCCAGGTGACTAGGGACAGGCCACTGCTGTAACAGGAAAGCTCCTTGACCCTGATGCCTGACCTCCCTGCCCACAATGGCAGCAAAGGCTCAGGGATGCTGGGCAGTTCACCTGGTTTTCCTCCATTTCTAGAATGTTCCATGGAATGAGCAGAGCCTAGCCTCCTGGCGACCCACGGCCTGGCTCATCCTGTGTCTCCTTGAGGAAGCCCAGCATCTGCTCTGAGGGCCTGGTGACTCAGGACTCAGCAGAGAGAGCTCCTGGAGACCCCAGACCTCAGGCCCGTGCTGGGGGCAGGGTGCGAGCAACCCTACCTGCCTGACAGTTGATTAAGTCCAAATGACTGCAGGTGGGGTGGCTGCCTTTCCGTGCATGGCGGGGCACGGGCGTTGGGCAGGCATGCAGACCCCCCGTGGTGGTCTTCGCTCACAAGCCCGGGAACGGACGCCTGCAGGCAGCTGCCCCGGAGGCTCCCTAGCCCCCGACCCCCGACCATTTGGGCAAGACACGTCACGCGCCTGCTGCACTAGGAGGGTCCTGGTGCTGCCACTTCCCAGCTGCGGCCTGGCCTGTCCCTGCACCCGGGAACCTCAGGATCCCCCTGACGAGACCTGTCTGTCCCCCTCATGGGACACAGGTGAGACAAGGCAGGTACTTTGTAAGTGTAGGGCACCTCCATTTTGAATCCTGACCCTACATTGTGTATTAACTCAGTATGTCCTGCAAACCGCACATGAGGTGGACACTATCATTATTAGGCCTATTTTCCAGATGGAGAAAATGAGGCAGGCAGCTTACGAAACCTGCCCAGGGTGACCCAGGGAGAAGTATCCATGCTGAGCTTTGCAGTGGGACCTGAGCCCTGGACCACCGTGCTCCGTCCCCCTGCCGCTGGTGTAGGTCACCTCTTTCTGCAGTGGGGCCAGCAGCACAGAAGGAAACACTCACCCCACCCTTGGAGTGCCAGGCGCAGGGCAGTGCCGGCCGCTTCACAGACACTTGCCACTCCACGTATCAGGACTGTATGCCCACCTTACATATGTAGAGGTGGAGGCTCAGAAATGTCACCTGCTCTGCCTGGTGTCACCCAGCTGAGCTCATGGACCCACCAAGAACCGAACCTGGACAGAGGTCCAGGCACCTGTTACGCCATCCTACCACCTGCCTGCAGGAGCTGCCCCCAGATCCCTCGGAGGCCACTATGGGCCCATCCTCAAGGCTCCTGAGAGCACCTGGGCGTGTCTGCAAACGGCGCAGTCAGACATACAATCACATCTATGGTGTCAGTTTAGCTGGGTGATCCTGGGCCAGACGCTTGGCTTCCCCAGCTTCCGTGTCACTTTGTCCTGAGGGCGCCGTCCCACGACTGCGGGAGCCTGAGCACAGCGCGGTGCGCACAGGGCTCAGCAGACATTCTATGTTCTCATCCCCAAGGTGCCCTGTCTGTCAGCGCCACACCAGGCCTGGGGGGCCCCAGCTGGGGCAGAGTGTAGCCGGCGCCCAGAGAAGCAGGCGTCACCACCTTCAAGGTAACTGCCTCTTCTTTCCGCCTTGACAACTGCAATTTGCAACTGAAGATATCAGATCAGCTCCATTTCCCTGCTCACAGCTCGGAGGGTTAACAACCCTGTAATTACGGCCCACATCAGCAGCCAATTGCCCCACACGGGCCATTCTTTAAGGCAGGTTATTTTATGTGAAACTTTATAGGAGACACTTCATTACCCTGGTTTCAGAAACCCCGGCAGGAGGGAAGTCTGGGCAAGGTTGGATGAGGAAAGCCCGGCTCGGCCTGCTTCAGGGGCCGAGCTCAGGAATGCCGAGCGCGCGCGGCCCAGGATCCCTGCGCCTCCCTTTCAGATGGCCACCTCTGGGGGCGACTGGATGCGCAGCCCCGTCCATGCGTCCCCCACCACACACTGCCCCCCAGCCCTTGTCTCCCGAGGGAGGAGAAAGCGGTGAAGGTCACACTTGCCCACTGCACCCCTCTAGGGCCAGCCACGTGATCTGAGGCCACGTGCAGAATGAAAATTTGGGGCCACTTGCTCAAAAGTATTCAGAAATTTGGGATGATAACAGCTGCAAAACCCCAATGTGGGGCCTCCCTGAGCACTGGGGCCCCTTGGGACAGCCCAGGGAGCCGGGGAGGGGCCCTGACACAGAACAGGGGGCACCCCTCGAGGCTGAGCCACCTGGAGCAAAAGCTGTGGGTCACAGTGCTTCGCCCACTTTTGAAAGATGACCACCCGGTCCTGTCCATCCCCAGTCCAGAGGTAGCACTTTGAAAATCTCAGCGAGTGATGCCCAGACATGGAACCCCAGGGGTGGAGAGGCAGGGACATGCCAGGGGGAGACACTCCTGGGACAGGTAACCCAAAGGAAGCTTGCCACGAACAGAGGGACAGGATGAGGGGAGGTCATGGGGAGGAAGCGACTCCCATGAACTGCCCTCGGCCCCCTGAGAGCAGGGATCCCTCCTCTCCCAGGATGGCACGGGCCTGGTGCAGGGGAGGCAACGAGTCTGTGCACAGAGGGCTTCCCAGACCACCCCAGTGGGGACCACCTCCTCCCTGCCCCCATCTCTGTTTGGCCGCAGGACCCCAGCTCTGCCCTCCTGGCCCCATGATCCTGCCCAGGCCATCTGCCGGCCCAGCCAGAGGAAAGCTCAGCCCCTGACTCTTGGGAACCTTGTTCTGAGGGGGGACCATGTGAGGACTGGGTAGAGGGGATGCCCACCAGCAGCAGCTCATGTCCTGATGGTATTTCCATTGCTTGCTCAGGCCCTGCCCAGCCCAGGTCCTCCACACGGCCATGCTGGGGAGGCCATCCCCAGAGCCTCACCTTGTTGTTTCTAAAGTGGAAACAGACTCATGGGGTGAAAATACACAGGCCCAGCCTGTAGGCCAGACGGACCGTGTACCCGCTACTCCAGGCCCTCCCTGCATCCTGGGCTTGCCCAGAAGAGCCGGATCTGGCTCTTGCTCATCAGGAAGCTAAGCCATCATGGACTCATCCCGGGACATCCCTGACCTGGACTCAGGGTCAGACCCCTGGGCCCGGCTCCAAACGAGAATGACACACGACCATGAACTAGCCTTTCGGACCACGAGTCCAGCACGCTGCTTCCCCAAGAGTCACCAGAGAAGCTGGCAGTTACAGACCCTCCTTCTTCACAAGGACACAAAGCCTTCTCACTGGTTTACGGAGCCCCATGCCACCCCTGCAGGAGCAGGCTCCAGGACGCATCCCAGATTGCAGCTGGGGAAACTGAGGCTCTGAGTGATCCAGTCATGACCCAAGGCCATCCCGTAGGTAAGTGTTGGCAGAGATACATGAGGCGTCTCAAGTCACAAAAGTTAAATCTGCTGGGAGGGCCTGAGAGTGGGCAGGGTCCTCATGAGTACCCAGGCAGGACGAATGTGCCCGACCGGGCCCAGGCAGCCGGGAGAGGGGTGTTGCAAGGCCTGGCATACTCTGCCTGCAGAAAGCGCACCAGGGCTGTGCCGGCTCTCCACATGCTTCCTGCAGAGAAAAATGGCTCCCGGAGCCCAACAGCTTCAGGCCAGAAGCAGCCACAGGCCTCCAGACGTCCGCGGCGGCCCACACACACCAGAGCCCTCGTATCCCAAACAGCAGCTCCGGAACAGGCCACGCAGGCGGGAGGAACTGTAACCAATTACGGCAGCTGTCTGTCCTGCCACATGGGAGTAATTAAATGGTTCCCAACTGTGACTGAGGCTGCACATAAAATATTTTTAAATTAATTTTTAAAGAATAAATGAGGGCATTAACATTTTATGTGTTGGCTGAGGGATGGGACAGCAGCATTGGGGGTGGGGGGAGCAGGAGAGTGCTAGAGAAAGAGCTCTGGGCGGCCTCACCTCAGCCCTGCCGGGGCTTCTGGGCCTCAGTTTCCCCTCCAGTACCTCTTAGTCCATGAGTTCTGTCCAGCAGGAGTTACACTGTGCAGCATGCTATTCATTCATTCATTCATTCATTCATACATTCATTCAACCACCATGCATGGCACACCGGCTAAGTGCTGGGCTCTGTGTTATAGTTGGTGAGCTCGAAACCCCAGCAGGGTCCCAATTACATGACACTGGGGGTTCAAAGGCAGCAGAAAATTGCCAAAGGCCCAGAAACCTAACCACATGGAGAGGCAGTGGGGTCAGAAGGTGAGCGCCAAGCTCACAGGCAAGGGAAGGGTGTTTCCCACGGGGCAAGAGCCCATGCAAATGCAGACACACAGGAAAATATGCTTGAGTGGAGACTCAAAGGAGCCCAGGGTGACTGGAGGAGAAGATGGGAGGAACGTGGGCAGGGCCAGCTCCCAGGCGGCCACACAGACCCTGCTAAGAGGAGCGGTTGTTTCCACGCATGTTGGCGGGGGGCCCTGGGACCCCTGATCTACCAGGTGTCAGACCCTGCAATGCTTCTTCACACTGAAGCCCTTCAGTACAGACGCAGAGCCCTTCAGGGGCTCCCTACTCACTTCAGTGTCCAAGCTCACCTGGCTGGCCACCTGAGCTCCTGCCGGGACCTCCAACAAGCCAGGTTCCCTCCCACCACAGAGCCCTTGCATTTCCTACTGCCCAGAACACCCCCTCCCACCTTCCCTCAACCCCTCTCAAGCATCAGAGGTCAGCTTCTCAGAAGGGCCTTCCCTGTGCGGGGCCTGCCCCTCTCCTTCCTCATGGCAGCCCCGCCACTGCCATTACCAAGTACCTGTGCAATTATCTGCTTGGGGTCTCTCTCTGCCTCTAGCTGCACATTCCAGACAGGCAACACTCCCTGGCCTTCTGGGCCATTTGCTGGCCCCTCCCACAAGGCCCAGCACAGAACGGGTGTCTGGAAAACCCTCGTGAGCAGGTGATGCACAGGGATGACCGCCATGACCCTAAAATCCCTTGGCCCATGTGCCGGGGGTCTAAGGTGGGATGCCGAGGGGTCCCTGGGCAGAGAAGGAGGCCCAGTTGGGGCTCCGATGAGTAGAATTGGATCTTAGCAAACTAAGGCAGTCTCTCTCTTCTTAGCCATGAGCATTTATTAATCTCTTAGTGAATGCCCAGCCCTTTGACACGTGTCATCTCAATAAATCCCCACATCTTTCTAGGAATGACAATTCCTGTTTCTCGGATGGGAATGCAGAACTCAAGGCAGTGAGACTGGGAACCAGGGCCACCTGTCCCCAGTTCCATGCTCTGGGGGGCTCGGCCTGCTCTGCCCTGACCCCAAAGCGCACGTTTCCACTGAACTCAGGAACCTGCCATACACGTCGGGTTCTGTGATGACGCTGGGGGCACAGGCAGCTCCAGCTGCTCTCAGCACTTCCACCAAGACCTGGGGGGGAAGTCCTCTGATCTGAGAAACCAATCCTTGGAAATAAAGTCCTTCATCTGCCCTCTCTGCTTGTCTGGGCCTCCTGGGGGCCAAAGCCTTGCAAGCCTCCCCTCCCAGAGCTGATGGAGGACTGCAGGAAGGGAGGGGTCTCTCTGAGAGGACAGCGGCCACAGGGAGGCTTACGCCTCCCCCAGGGAGCACCCACACCAGGTCCGGGTGGGTCTGCCCCCTCCAGCACAGAGAGGTCTGCTATCCGCACCCTTAGATGATAGCACAGATCTGGACATGGAGCAGGCAGCTGCCAGGTGTCTGAGCCTCCGGGTTAAAAGGCGAACCCGCACGCTCAGCCCTGCGGAAAAGGAGCCGGTATCAGTTACCACGGGGGTCACCATCTCCCCAGTGCAAGCGGAAGGCCAGGCGCGCTCACCAGCCCCGGCCAGCAGGGGGCAGAGCTGAGACGCAAGCCAGGTCGCCGTGGAACCCCAGCAGCCAAGGTCCCTAGGCAGGCGGCCTGGCCTCCTGGCCTCCCAGGCGCCCTCCCCCACACCAGGCATCCCTGCTTAAAGCCAAGAGCTGCTGGGCCGACGCCCACCCAGCAAGGACCTGGCCAGTCTCCCCACCCGCCTGGGCCTCACCCTTCCTGTGTGTGAAACGGGCTAATGCGGAGCCAGAGAAGGGGGTGGTCAGACTTAGAAAGCACCAGGGGCAGCGTGCATTTAGGATGACGGTTCTGGTAATCAGCTCTGGAAATTCTGCCATTGCTGTCCGCCCCGAAAGAGCCAGCCTCCTGTGTGCGGGAAGCCGAGGCGGCCTGGGAGACCCAGGAGGCAGGGCATGAGGCCAGCGAGGGGAACGCGTCCCCCGGGGAGACGGCTCTCGGCAGGTTGGGGGTCTAACGGAGCCTGGAGGAGGAATTTCTCTCACGTGTTTTGGTTCTCTGCAAAATGTTTAGGTTATCAAAGCATCGTCTCTCCCTTTCAAATTCCGTCCTCTCCCAAGGGAGGGTGCAGAACAAAAACACGTTTCTTTTTTTTCTTTCTCCAGACTGAGTGGAGGCCTGTAGGAAGACCACTAACAACAAACATCTCTTGCCCTGTTCCTGGGACTCCCAGGGGCTAAAACCGAGCATGGGGATGGGAACTGGAATGGCACAGGGTTGGGGAACGGGGAGGCCAGAAAAGAATTGCCAGGAATTTTGGAATTCCAGGCACGAACTTGGATCTGACCTTGGCACTATTTACTGGCTCTGACCTGGGCGCTACAGAATCAGAGCTGAAGGGATGGATGTAGCCTTCATGTAAAACCCTCCGTGGCTCCCCGCTGCTGTCAAGATTAAGTTCAAAGCCCTTGGCCTGGCAGGATGCATCTCAGTTCAGCTCCTTAGCTTTACTTCCCTCCCTCCCCACGCCATGCTCCCAACCTTCCCTCTGTTCCCAGAAAATGCCCGGTCCCCCAACCCATGCTGTTCTCCCTGCCAAGAACCCCCCACCCACACACCAGCCCCACCAGCCAACACCTACTCATTCCATAAAGCCTGTTCAAACGTCACCTCGTCCAGGAGGCCTTCTCCAGGGTGGCCTGAAGAACAGGACCTTTCCTCTCTGTGCTCAGAGCATTAGTCCAGGTCACCCAGTCACACTGGCTCTGCAGCTGCCCTACCTCCCACAGTGGACGGTGAGCTCCCAGAGGGCAGGCACCATACTCAACTCTGCTCTGTGTCCGCCATGCCTTGGGCATATCTCCCAGCTCTGAAGCCCTTGTCTGTGGCCCTGGGCCACATGGCCTCCTGAAAGAATCAGTGAGGTCCAGGTTCAGTGAGGTCCAGGCTGTCCAACCTAGCTAGGCCCAGGACTCCTGCGCATCTGCTAAGGGCTTCAGATGCCCACAGATAAAGGCTCAGCCACCCATCCATCTACCCACCCACCACCCATCCATTCATGCCCCACCCATCCCATCTATCATCTAGCAATCCACCCAACAAATGCTTCTTGAGCACCTACTATGTGCCAGGCCCTGCGCAGGGCCTGAGGACACAGCAGTAAATACAGCAGCCAAGGCCTGGCCCCACAGCTCAGTCTCAGGGGTGACAGACACTCCACAGGAATTGGAGGGTGGGAAGAGGGTCTGACCGGGACACTGGGGTCTGCACTGCGGGAGTCTGGTGGGGTCTGGGAATCGGAGGCGGGAGTGAGCACTGGCTGCAGGAAAGCACAAGAGGCGGTTCCCAGAGGAGGGGCCCCCTCAGAGGAAGGCCGGGCATGAAAGGGCCCCCGGGTGGCTGCAGGGTGGGGGGCAGCAGGGCAGGGATGAAAGAGGGGGCGGTGAGGCAACTGGGCACGTGCTGAAGGAGCGTCCTGGACGCCTCGCCGGGGTCAGGTGAGGGGGGGATTAAGGTGGTGGGCCTCACACGTCAGGCCAAAGACAGCGGAGAGCCACAGAAGGTGCTGGAGCTGGAGCAGGCGGGAAGGGCATGAGGGCCAGGCCTGCTGTCCGGGCTGCCCAGGGCGCAGCTGGCTCGCCAGGGGTGTCAGTGGAGAAAGCAGTTTCCTTGGCCCCCTCCCCCAGCCCAGCTTGGCCAGGGGAAGTGTTTTGACAGAAAGAAACACTGACCACAAGATACAACTTCATGTTCAAGGCATTTCATCCATAAGCTGCTTCCTTATTACTTTCAGATGGTTGAAATAACCAGCCGGAGCCCTCTGAGGGGAAGCCTGCAGCACAGGGCAGGGCTGAGCGGCGGGGACTGGGTCCGGGTCTCAGGGAGGCGCAGGCCCACGGAGTGAGGGGCCTGGGCTCAATCCCAGGGCAGGCGGGTGGCATGTGGGACCTGGCACCTCAGGGTGGCCCCATCTTGAATAAGGCTGGACCAGGAGGCCTCCAAGGCCAACCCCTGCCAAGTGCCAGGCCCTGTGGGGTCCAGGGAGTGCCTCCCACACAGATATCTGGGACCACAGCAGCTGCCACAGCAGAGCCAAGGCAGACCCACCCTGGGCCAGGGCACCAGCCAGCTTCCAGAGGCCCTGGAAACTCAGGCAAGCTGGCACCACCCGTGGGGACCCACCTAACACCATCAGCACCTGCTCCCTGGAGCGGGATCCTGCAGGCCAGGCCACAAGCCAGGTGGTGTCCTGTGGTGCCAGATTAAAGGACCACAGAGAGTGGAAGGGGGACCCAGACATTAAATTAACTCCACCCCAAGGGGCAGAGGAATGGACGCCTAACCCAGAGGCCCGTCTGGGCACCAGGGTCCTGCCTGGGTGCTCTTCCTAAACCCAAAGCGGTGGGAACCAGGAGCCCCTGGTGGGTGGGTGGTAGAGACCTGGAACAGGTGTCCGCCGCTTCCCATCCTGGGTCACGACCACAGCGATGAGATGACGGGTTGCATGAGTGAGAGCCGCTTCCCCGTGCTACTGACATGGGCTGCTGTCCACGCGGAATGCGTCATCTCTGCCCTCCGTGTCATGCGGACACCTACACCTGACCTTGTCTCTGCTTTCCAGTTGTACAAGCTCAGTGTGGTCCACGGGCCGCATCCAGGGAAAGGCAGAGCTGGGACTTAAACCCAGAGCGTCAGCATCCACAGCCCCCTCTCCTCCTCTTCAGCCCAGCGCAGGACTGCAGTGGCCAGACCCCTGTGCTCCGGGAAGCTGCAGCTCCCAACGTCTGCAGGCCCCCAGGCAGGTGGGGGCTTGGCGGCCGGGGCTTGTGCTCACGAGGCTCTGTCCTGCTGGCGGCTCCCACCCCACCCAGGTGTGATCTCTCCGTCTGCCTCTGTCTGTTCGGGCCCAGTGGGTAGGTTGGGGTTTAAGTCTTTCAAAGTGGGCACCCCACATCCTCCTGGACCCTTTTGCAGGGCTGACACCTGCTGTGGAGGCGCCTGCCTGGAGTGTCAGCGGGGCCCAGGCCCGGGGTAGTGGGGAAGCTGAGTGGTGAGCCCCAGTGGAGGCAGGTCTGGTGTGAGCACCGGCCCACCCGCTTGCCTGCGGACCACAGTGCTTCCTCTGGAAGACAGCGCCATCCCCAGGGCTGCCACGGCGTCCCACATGTGCTTCTCGTCATCCCGGGCCTGGCTGGGAGATGCCTCCAGTCAAGAAGACAGACCTTCCCTGAGCACCTACTGTGTGCCGAGCCCGGGAAGAGCCGAGAGGAAGGCGCTGTTCCCACGAAGATAAACGAGGTGACACAGGTGCGCCTGGCGCACAGTAGGTGCTGGCTAAACACGGGTCCTCCTCATCCCTCTTCTCCTGAGCCACCAGAAGCCTGCAGAGCTTCGTTCATGAAGGGGCCGCACGCCCCAAACCCCTCAGGCCGGGAAAGAGCCTTTGCAGAGGCTCCCCACCTGGCCGGCGGGGATTGCCAGGGAACAGGGGTGGGCAGCCCCTCATGGCCTGGAGGAGGCGGACGGTGACGACAGGCCTGCCCTTCCTGTGAAGGGGTTCCCCATATCCTGCCAGCAGGGTCCAGAGGTTTGCATGAGGTGAAGGATTTCAGCCACCTGACCCTCTGCCTCTCACAGAGCTGCACAGATCAGCTTCACCGGTCACCTGGGAGCTTGTTAGAGTCTCTGGTTTCGCTAGACCCACTGAATCAGAACCTGCATTTTAACAAGATCCCAGGGGATCGTGGGAGTGTGAAGTCTGGGCAGAGCTGCTTTACAGGCTCTCAGAGGTGGGCCCTCCCCCCCACACTTGTTTGATTTTCAGATCAATCCCTGACCTGCTCTGGCTGCAAAACCACCGCCTCCCACCTGCACTGGGACCGAGCATCATTCCACTAGGGTCTCTCAAAAGCCCCCTGGCTCCCACCTCCCCTTCCTGGGGATCCTGGCACTCCCCAGCCTTGCAAAGATACCCGCTGCGGGTTTGAATGATAGCCGGACACCCACCAGGGACACCCAGCCCCAGCTCCAAGTTGCCTTGGCTGAGCACCACCCTGCCAGCCCTGGGCCCCAGGTGGCTGGGACCTGAGGAGCGAGATCCTGGCCCACGCCCGTCCGGCCCCAAGAGCCTGCTCAAGCCCAAGGCCCAGGGAGCATAAAGGGTTCATGTCACATGAGTCCCACGCTGACTACCCAGTAGGTTCCAGATCAAGAAGGAAACCCACATTCCTCCATGTAGATGAAGCTCTGACCTTGTGGCCCAGCCCCTCTCTGCCCCCTTCTCCACCATCCCCCACCATCCAGCCCCCTGGCCTCCCTCTGTGCCTGCAACATACCCTCCATGGGTGCTCTAGGGCCTTGGCATCTGCCATCCCCTCTAAGTCCATATTTGTGGCATAAACATGGTGGGAGAAACCTAGGAGGGCCTGGGCATGTGCCCTCGCTTGCCGTGGGCTTGCCAGGAGGCCTTGAGAACATTCCTTCCCTCTGGGTCTCAGTTTCCTCAATAATATGGGCAAAGAAAACCTGCTTCTCAGGACAGAGGCAGGGCCAGAGGCAGGCGCAGGCAGGAACTACAGCACAGCACACGGAGGGCTGTCCTCGGCGTGTCGGTCCTCATGCCCAAATTCCAATTCTACTTCCAAATTTTCATCTCACTTCTAAATTCCAGGGGCGCTGTACAAGTAGAATTTGCTGGGAGACCTGGAAACAAGGCTTGCTGTGACATTAGTGAGACGGCGCTGGACTAGACATTCCCACCTTGGTACCCCACGGGCCAGGGATGCACGCGTGGCACAGGTGGAGCAGCTCCACCCAGGTGCTGTCCTCCCGCAAGAAGGCAGATGCCTTTGGAACAGCCACCCTGACCTGAAATTGGCCAAGAGGCTCCTTGTGGTCGGCCGGCCCCCAAAGATGTCCACGCCCCAATCCCCCAAACCTGTGGACAGGTCACCTTATGCTGCAAAAAGGATTTTGCAGATGGGGTAGGTTAAGGATCTTGAGATGGAAGGTTATCCTGAGGTCTCCAGGTGGGCACTACCCGCATTCACAAGCATCCTTAAGAGCCAGGCGGAGGGAGGCCTGGCCACCGAGGAAATAGGACCTGAACAGGGAAGCAAGAGGTCCGAGTGCTGCGAGGAGAGGCCAGGCGCCTCCAGAAGCTGAAAAAGGTTTCCAGGTTCTCCCCTGTGCCTCGGCCCTACAGTGCCTTAATTTTAGCCCCAGAAAACTTATTTCAGACCTCGGATGCCCAGAACTGTAAGAGAACAGATTCATTGTCTCCAGCCACTCAATCTGTGGCCAGTGGTTACAGCAGCCACAAGAAACTCACACTCTTCACGTTTCTCTTCTGAAATGAGTTTGGCAGAATAATTTGGGCTGAAGATTTCACTAAAGAAACCCCAACATAAAGTGGGCTCTCCCACAGGCTGATCTCCAGGAGAGCTGCTGCGTTCCGGGCAGGGGTGCTGCGTCCAGTGGCTCGGGGTGCCCCCAGCTGAGTGCATGACCTGCAAGGCAAACACTAATGCTCCGGACGGGGCTCCATGCGGCTAGGGTCCTCCATGGGTGGGAGGGCTTTCTGTTTGATGTTTGACGTTTGGACTGCAGGAAGCTCACCCAGGCTTCCACACGCTGGCCCTAGTGTGTCTTCCTAGGTAAGCCAAGTGTTAACTCTGCTTCCCTGAGCAGCGGGACAGGCTGCCCCCCGGAACCCGGGTCCTGCCTGCAGGGGAGCTCCGAGGGCCCTCAAAGACCCTATTGAGTAGCAGAGCTTGACCCTGTGCCCCTGCTTGGGAGCTCTGAGTCACAGGACTTGGAAAGAGCTGCCCAATTCTTTCACAGGCCAGGAGAGATTCAAAACCCCTTTCACTCCAACTTCTCCTCCCTGTGTGAGGCTTCCAAGTCGCCTGGGAATCAGGGAGAACACGCCCCACCTGACTACTGCTGTCAGCAAAGGGTGGTCTGTCCAGGGCCTCTGGGACTCAGGACTCCAGTCCCTGACCTGACCGATTGCCAGGGTGAGCCCACGAGCTGGACTGCTGGACACCGAATGCTCCTTCTGTAGGTGGAAGGGCCCATGGAGATTGGCAGGCTGACGTGACTCTGCCTACATGTGGGGAAACGGAGGTCTCCCAGAGGGCCCTTGGCCAAGGTCACAGAAAGGGTCTGGTGAAACCAAGACTAGGTCCCCAGAGCCCTTCACAGCCATGAGTACTGACGAGGCATTTGTCTGTCTGTCTTTACAGATTTTAAGGCCACGAGGGTCGGGTAGGGGCTGCCCAGGGCCGGCGTGCACACAGACGGTGCTCAAGAACAATTTCTGAATGAAGGAACCCACTCCAGACTCCGTCAAGGGCTGGTCCCAGGAGAGCTGGCGAGGATCGCTCCTGAACGGACCTGAACCATCGGAGCCTCCGTCCCACCCGGCAAGCAACGTAACCGCAGAGCCTCCATGTCTTCATCTGTAAAACGGGAATGACAGTGGCCATGAGGATTCAGGGGCGAACAGACATCGGAAGCCCAGCCCGATGCCTGGCCCAGAGCGGATGCCAGACCTCTGAGGCTGCAGAAGAGAAGGAGGTCACTGAGAGTGTCACGGTGGTCCAGACAGAGGCAAGCCCGCATGGGTGCCAGGGAAGAAAGGAGCTTTCATGCAGGAAGCCACCTCGAGAGGGAGCCAGGAACGGGCCACTGTGGGAGGAGGCCCCCAGCGCGAGAGCACCGGCAGAGGCTTGTGCGGGGGAGAGAACACGGGTGGGCAGTGAGCCGGAAGCCTCTGGGAGCCGGAGGGGCAGGGCGGCCGGGCTGGGGCCAGGATGCTGAGGGAGGGCGGCCCCCATCAGGGGTTGGCCTGAGTCCCCCATAACTCACATCCCACCCGGGACCTCAGAACAGGACCTTGCTTGGGACCAGGGTCTCTGCAGATGGAATCAGGTAGATTAGGGTGCGTCCTCATCCAGTGGAGAAACGGGGGAGGGATTGGACACAGGACACCAGGGGAAGGCAGGATGCAGCTACCAGACAAGGCACCCCGAGGGTGGCCAGGGGCCACCAGAAGCCAGAAGGGGCAAGGAGGGACCCTCCCCTCGGGCCTCAGGGGCGAGCAGGCTAGGGAGCTCCTGCTTCTGGCCTCCAGAGTGTGACAGTGGATTCTTGTCATGAGCCCCCAGGTTGTGCAGCCCCTAACTCTGGGGCCTGCCAGGACCCAAGTGGACCAGACCACAACGGGGACAAGGAACTGCTGGCTCCGTGTTGTGGTGACGCAGCCCCAGGAACACTTGCCAAGCAGCTGTGAGCAGGCAGAGGCCCAGAGGCCCGGAAGCCCCTCGACCGTGGGGGACCAGGGAACAGCAGGAAGCCCGCCGCACACTGACTGCCGGCTGCCCGCCCATCAAAGGGGCCCTTCAGGAGTGAGGGCGTGCTGGCCCCGTGCCAGCCCCCGCCCCCGTGCCCTTGCACCTCCGCAGGCTGGCACTGCTTCCTGCCCCCCACTGGGCCCGCAGACGCTCTGCTGGCCTCTGGCCAGGCCCAGTGGGATGGCCCTTCAGCCTCCCCCCGTCCCAACCTTGGGAGGGTGACAGAAGAGCGATAAGGACATTACTCTGCCTTCACTGGGGGCTCCTAGCACCCGTGCGGCCCCCCAGCCTGCCTGGGTATCATGGCAGAGATGGTCTAGAAGTGCCCGCAGGGAGAGACGGACAAGGCTGGGGACTGACCGAGGGGTGGGGGAGTTGGTGGTCGGGGGGCCCATGGTGAGGCGGGCCTGACCCCAGGAGCCCCCCCAGGGGCATGGGGAGGATAATTCCTCCCTCCAGGGTCGGAAGGTGCAGCGTCCCAGAGCCTTCTGAGCCGCACTTGAGGGCCCACTTTTTCTCCTCCATGTTCCTCAGTTTCTTAATTTGTAAACCCCATGTGAAGGGGACGAGAGAGGAGCTCCATGACGCCCGCCCGGCTTCCAGCTCTGGAAGACACAGGCGCACGTAGAAGCAGGGGCTGTGTGCTGAGAAGACCCTGTTAGGGGCAGCAACGCCCACCGCATGAGCCCCAGTCCCGGCCCCTCGGCACGAGGACTCTCGACTTGGGGCCAGACCCTGGTCCAGCAAAGTTCTGATGGCTCACACCCTGGGGAGGAGGCAGCGGTGACCAGAGGGACAGGACATGTGGTGACTGCAAGCACCCGACTCAGGAGTCTGAATGCCGAGCTGAGCAGGTCCAGGCACCCAGAGCCACCGTGGGGCCTGCACCCCAGTACTTGTCCCTCGCCCCCTCCACTGGAGGTGGAGTGATGCCCCATTCATGCTCACCCGCAGGGCCTGGGGCAGGGCAGGGAGGTCCATGGCAGCACCCAGCTCAGAGCGGCGCGTCCCTCTGAGCCCCAGTGGACCTTAGGTGACTGACATCAGCTTCAAGTAGACCTAAGCAAGAGACCCATGACATTCAGCTCAAGTGACAGGACAAAAGAGACCTGCACAAGGGCAGGCCCTAGGCAGCTGTTTCAGCAGCAGTGACGTGTCAAGCTCAGGCCGGTGGGGTAGCGGGCAGACTGATGGCCACTGGCAACAGGGCCACCAGCTCAGGGCTTCACTGCAGCTTCACAGCAACAGGGCCCTGCTGTCCCCACTCTGCAGGTGAGGAGCCTGAGGCAGGGAGGTCTCTGCTTCCTGAGCAGACACTGACGCCTCTGCTCAAGGCCCCCATGGCAGACACTCCCACCTGCAGGACGGGACTCCCTTGTCTCAGGCCCCGGTAACCTGACCTTAACCCTTCTGAAGCCTCGCAGCTCGCACTGTTTACCCTGTGAGTCCCTCAAACCCGGCTCCAGAAGCTCCAGCACACAGCCCCTGCCTCTGAGCCTCTTCAAATGCCCAGAACATCCTTCCCCGCTTCCCCATACTGTGAAGTCCACTTGGCTAATAAAAATATGCCTCCTCTGAGAAGTGCTCCTGGGTTGCGCTCATGCTCTACTCAGGAAGCACTGGGGCTACCAGTCTCCCCCTCCATCCCCAGGTGAGCCCCTGAGAGCAGTGCCTGACCACAGGTGTTCTGTGGATGCTACAGAATGACGGTGGGTGCCCAGCATTTACATCTCTGTGACACCCCCAGGGAGAGCCCCAGAGGTCAGGCTGGGGGAGAACTTTGTGGTCACTGGTCCCCAGCCTGCCAAGGAATGTTCCTGACAACATCCTGCCAGTGGCCTTCCTGAGTCGTCTGCGTGCCCCCGGGGACTGAGAGTCACTCCCTCTCTGGGAGGGCCTGCTCCATATCCATACAGTTAAACTGAAATTGTCCCATGGAGCTGTCCCCCTCAGCTCTGCCTCAGCCTTTGGGTGCCCAGCAAAGGCCCCAAGAAAGCCCTGCAGGTGGGTGAGGCCACCAGGACCCCCTGAGTCTCCCCTTTCCAGGATACAACCAGCTACTGCATCTGCTCCCTCCTGCCTGCTTCCCTCATCCTTCATCTCCTGGGGGCGAGGCACCACAGATGTGTTTTCACCCACATCACATAATTTAAACCTACAACTGCAAGTCCCATTTTAGTGACACTGACACGGAGGCTGGTGGGAGCAGAGCCGCCAACTGCCCAGAAGTGCCTGCTGCCCCATCCCACCCATGTTCCACGCCAGCCCCATGCCACCGCTGGCCTTGTCCCTCCAAGGGAGGGGCCACAGAGGAAGGGACCCCCCAGGCCCCCAACCTGAGGCCCCTCATCTGTAAGTGAAGGAGACACCCGCCCCAGAGGAGCTGACAGCATCCAGAGATGGTGCCAACAAGCCCAGGCCCCCGGCCGCACCCGCAGCCCACAGTCCTATGTTCAACCTGCACCTGCCCCTCCGCTCTCACTGTCATAGAGAATAAAGGACTCTCCCCAGGGCAGGCAGTTCAGGAGAGCAGGATTGGACGCCCACACTGAGGACTCAGCCATGGCACCACGCTGTCCCCAAGCGGGGACAAAGACCTAGGTCCAGGAAAGTGACAAAACCATCCCTCACCTTTAAAGGAAACCAACAGCTCTTACACCTGTCATTCACAAATGACAATGTCATGACTCTTTAACCCCCAGTGTTGCCACCCCACGCCCTTGCCTTGAGGCTGCTTTAAAAACAAATGAAGCTCTCGTGAAACAGGGCACCAGCTCCGCTCCCCTATGAACGCCAACCTCACTCTAGGGGCTGAGCAGCTCCAGAGACTGGAGCTTCTGCGCACTACGGGGCGCCACACAGAAATAAGAAACGTCAAAAGAACATGGTTCAGAACCAAAATCTCACAAACACCAGAAAGAGGGCCAAATGAAACAGAACTCACCAATCTTCCTGAAAGAGAGTTCAAAATAAAAATTATAAACATGTTTATGGAGGTACAGAAAAATATTCAAGAACTCAGGAATGAATTTAAGCCAGAGATTCAATCATTAAGAAATTCCATGTCTGAAATGAAACATACAATGGAGGGATTTAAAAGCAGATTAGATGTAGTAGAAGAGATGGTAAATGGAATAGAAATTAGAGAATAGGAATACAAAGTAGCTGAGGCACAGAGAGAAAAAAGAACCTCTAAGAATAAAAGAATATTGAGAGAACTGTGTGACCAATCCAAATGGAACAATATTTGCATTATAGGGGTACCAGACGAAGAAGAGAGAGAAAAAGTGATAGAAAGTGTCACTGAGGAGGTAATTGCTGAAAACTTCCCTAGTCTGGGGAAGGAGATAGTCTCTCAAGCCACAGAGGTGCACAGATCTCCCAAGACAAGGGACCCAAGGAAGACAACATCAAGACATATAATAATTAAAATGGCAAAGATCAAGGATAAAGACAGACTTTTAAAAGCAGCTAGAGAGAGAAAAAAGATCACATACAAAGGAAAAGTCATCAGGCTATCATCAGACAGAAACCTTACAGGCCAGAAGGGAGTGGCATGATGTATTTAATGCAATGAAGCAGAAGGGCCTTGAACCAAGAATACTCTACCTGGCAAGGTTATCATTTAAATTTGAAGGAGGGATTAAACAATTTTCAGATAAGCAAAAGGTGAGAGAATTTACCTCCCACAAACCACCTCTACAGTTCATTTTGGAGGGACTCCTACAGATGGAAGTATTCCTAAGGCTAAATAGATGTCACCCAAGGGAAGACAAAGAGTACAGAATATGACTCATAACACAAAGAATGGAGGAGGAGGAAAAAAAAAAGAATCTTTAGGTTGTTTTTGTAATAGCATACAAACTAAGATAAATTAGACTGTTAGACAGTAAGGGAATTGCCCTTGAACCTTTGGTAACCACGAATCTAAAGTCTGCAATGGCAATAAGTACATAAATATCAATAATCACCCTGAATGTAAATGGTCTGAATGCACCAATCAAAAGACATAGAATTACTGAATGGATAAAAAAACAAGACCCATCTATATGCTGCCTACAAGAGATTCACTTCAAACCCAAAGACATACACAGACTGAAACTAAAGGGATGGAAAAAGGTATTTCATGCAACTAATAGTGAGAAAAAAGCAGGACTTACAGTACTTGTATCAGACAAAATAGACTTCAAAACAAAGAAAGTCACAAGAGACAAAGAAGGACATTACATATGATAAAAGGGTCAGTCCAACAAGAGGATATAACCATTATAAACATCTATGCCCCCAACACAGGATCACCTACATATGTGAAACAAATACTAACAGAATTAAAGGGGGAAATAGAATGCAATGCATTCATTTCGGGAGATTTCAACCCACCACTCACTCCAAAGGACAGATCAACCAGACAGAAAATAAGTAAAAGACAAAGGCAGTGAACAACACATTAGAACACATGGACCTAACAGTCATCTAGAGAACACTCCATCCAAAAGCAACAGGATACACATTCTTCTCAAGTGCACGTGGAACATTTTCCAGAATAGACCACATACTAGGCCACAAAAAGAGCACCAGTAAATTCAAAAAGATTGAAATTGTACCAACCAGCTTCTCAGATCACAAAGGTATGAAACTAGAAATAAATTACACAAAGAAAACAAAATAGACCACAAACACATGGACGCTTAATCACATGCTCCTAAATAATCAATGGATCAATGACCAAATAAAAACAGAGATCAAGCAATATATGGAGACAAATGACAACAATAATTCAACACTACAAAATCTGTGGGATGCAGCAAAAGCCGTGCTAAGAGGGAAGTATATTGCAATACAGGCCTACCTCAGGAAAGAAGAACAATCCCAAATGAGCAGTCTAAACTCACAATTAACAAAACTAGGAAAAGAAGAACAAATGAGGCCCAAAGTCAGTAGAAGGAAGGACATAATAAAGATTAAAGCAGAAATAAATAAAATTGAGAGGAATAAAACAATAGAAAGAATCAATGAAAGCAGGAGCTGGTTCTTCAAGAAAATAAACAAAATAGATAAACCCCTAGCCAGACTTATCAGGAAAAAAAGAGAGTCTACACACATAACCAGAATCAGAAATGAGAAAGGAAAAATCACTATGGACACCACAGAAATACAAAGAATTATGAGAGAATACTATGAAAAATTACATGCTAACAAACTGGATAACCTAGAAGAAATGGACAACTTCTTAGAAAAATACAACCTTCCAAGGCTGACCCAGGAAGAAACAGAAAATCTGAATAGACCAATTACCAGCAAAGAAATTGAACTGGTAATCAAAAAACTACCTAAGAACAAAACTCCTGGTCCAGATGGTTTCACTGCTGAATTTTATCAAACATTTAGTGAAGACCTAATGCCCATCCTCATTAAAGTTTTCCAAAAAGTAGAAGAGGACGGAATACTCCCAAACTCATTCTACAAGGCCAAGATCACTCTAATACCAAAACCAGGCAAAGACACCACAAAAAAAGAAAATTACAGACCAATATCCTTGATGAACATAGATGCAAAAATACTCAACCAAATATTAGCAAACTAAATTCAAAAATACATCAAAAATATCATCCATCATGATATCATGATCAAGTGGGATTCATCCCAGGGATGCAAGGATGGTACAACATTCGAAAATCCATCAACATCACCCACCACATCAACAAAAAGAAGGACAAAACCCACATGATCATCTCCATAGATGCTGAAAAAGCATTTGACAAAATTCAACATCCATTCATGATAAAACTCTCAACAAAATGGGTATAGAGGGCAAATACCTCAACATAATAAAGGCCATATATGACAAACCCACAGTCAACATCATAGTTAACAACAAGAAGCTGAAAGCTTTTCCTTTAATATCGGGAACAAGACAAGGATGCCCACTCTTCCCACTTCTATTCAACGTAGTACTGGAGGTTCTAGCCACGGCAATCAGACAACAGAAAGAAATAAAAGGCATCCAGATTGGCAAGGAAGAACTCAAACTGTCTCTGTTTGCAGATGACATAATATTGTACATAAAAAACCCTAAAGAATCTACTCCAAAACTACTAGATCTAATATCTGAATTCAGCAAAGTTGCAGGATACAAAATTAATACACAGAAATCTGTTGCTTTCCTATACACTAATGATGAGCTAGCAGAAAGAGAAATCAGGAAAATAATTTCATTCACAATCGCATCAAAAAGAATAAAATACCTAGGAATAAACCTAACCAAGGAAGTGAAAGACCTATACCCTGAAAATACAAGACACTCAAGATAAATTAAAGAGGACACTAATAAATGGAAATTCATCCCATGCTCTTGGCTAGGAAGAATTAATATTGTCAAAATGGCCATCCTGCCTAAAGCAATCTACAGATTCAATGCAATCCTTATCAAAATACCTACAGCATTCTTCAATGACCTAGAGCAAATAGTTCTAAAATTCATATGGTACCACAAAAACCCCAAATAGCCAAAGCAATCCTGAGAAGGAAGAATAAAGCAGGGGGAATTACGCCTCTTGACTTCAAGCTCTACTACAAAGCCACAATAATCAAGACAATTTGGTACTGGCACAGGAACAGACCCATAGACCAGTGGAACAGAATAGACAGCCCACATATAAACCCAAGCATGTATGGTCAATTAATATATGATAAAAGAGCCATGGATATACAATGGGGAAATGACAGCCTCTTCAACAGCTGGTGTTGGCAAAACTGGACAGCTACATGCAAGAGAATGAAACTGGATTACTGTCTAACCCCATACACAAAAGTAAACTCAAAATGGATTAAAGACTTGAATGTAAGTCATGAAACCATAAAACTCTTAGAAAAAAATATAGGCAAAAATCTCTTGGACATAAACATGAGCAACTTCTTCATGAACATATCTTCTCCCTGGGCAAGGGAAACAAAAGCAAAAATGAGCAAGTGGGACTATATCAAACTAAAAAGCTTCTTTATAGCAAAGGATACCATCAGTAGAACAAAAAGACATCCTACAGTATGGGAGAATATACTCATAAATGACATATCCAATAAGGGGTTGACATCCAAATTATATAAAGAGCTCACACACCTCAACAAACAAAAAGCAAATAAGCCAATTAAAAAATGGGCAGAGGACCTGAACAGACACTTCTCCAAAGAAGAAATTCAGATGGCCAACAGGCACATGAAAAGATGCTCCACATCACTAGTCATCACAGAAATGCAAATTAAAATCACAATGAGATATCACCTCACACCAGTGAGGATGGCCAACATCCAAAAGACAAACAATAACAAATGTTGGTGAGGATGTGGAGAAAGGGGACCCTCCTAAACTGCTGGTGGGAATGCAAATTAGTTCAACCATTGTGGAAAGCAGTATGGAGGTTCCTCAAAGAACTCAAAATAGAAATACCATTTGACCCAGGAATTCCACTCCTAGGAATTTACCCTAAGAATGCAGCAGCCCAGTTTCAAAAAGACATATGCACCCCTATGTTTATCGCAGCACTATTTACAATAGCCAAGAAATGGAAGCAACCTAAGTGTCCATCAATAGATGAATGGAGAAAGAAGATGTGGTACATATACACAATGGAATATTATTCAGCCATAAGAAGAAAACAAATCCTACCATTTGCAACAACATGGATGGTGCTAGAGGGTATTATGCTCAGTGATATAAGCCAGGTGGAGAAAGAAAAGTGCCAAATGATTTCACTCATCTGTGGAGTATAAGAACAAAGAAAAAACTGAAGGAACAAAAAAGCCGCAGACTCACAGAACCAAGAATGGACTAACAGTTACCAAAGGGAAAGGGACTGGGGAGGGTGGGTGGGAAGGGAGGGATAAGGGAGAAAAAGGGGCATTACGATTAGCACACATAATGTAGCGGGGGTGGGGGTGGGCACGGGGAAGGCAGTATAGCACAGAGGAGACAAGTCGTGATTCTGTAGCATCTCACTATGCTGATGGACAGTGACTGCAGTGGGGTAGGTGGTGGGGACTTGATAATGGGGGGAGTCTAGGAACCATAATGTTGCTCATGTCATTGTATATCCATAATAAAAAAAAAAGCAAATGAAGTTCAAGATGGGTTCTGTGTTTTGGTGGGGTGGGGAGAAGGGGGCTCCTGGGAGTGAGCCAGGCACCTGTCTGGTGTCCTGCACATCAAGGCTGGAGGGCCCGGAGGACAGGCCAGGGGCCGAGGGGTCATCTCCCCTCTCTCAAAGTACTTAGACTTTGCCAAGAGAGCAAAAAGGGGAGAGTCAGGGTGGAGAGACGGGGGGAAGAAGGGAGGAGAGAGAGGGACTGGGGAGGTGGGGGAAGAAGGGAGGAGAGAGAGGGACTGGGGAGGTGGGGAAGAGGGAGGGAAAGAGGAAGATGGACCTGGGAGAAGGAGGGAAGTCAAGATCCCCCTCATCAGGGGCTTGCCCTGCAGCTCTGGGCAGACATCCCCCAAGACAGCTGGGCAGGCCGGTGACCCCAGCGGGCAGCCCCTCCCTCCCCGGTCACTGGCCCTGACTGCTGGGCCCACACTAGCTGCCAGGCCCTGGAGTGCTCGGGAGCCCTACTCCCCAACCCCATGCGTCTCGGGTACTTCTGCATTCCTCCCCTCTCTGCAGCCCAGTCTCAGCTCCCTGCAGCCCCTGCCCCGCCCCTGGCCATGTGACAGGCCATCATTGCAGTGACACCAGGAGGAGAGGGAGCAGAGCAAAACCTAAAACCATCTCACCAGGGACTCTGCCGAGGCAGCCTGGCTTAGTGGAAAGGGAATGGGCTTTAGAGCCAGACTGCCTGGGTTTGAATCCCGGCCCCACCACCTGCTGGCTGTGGGGTCTGGACACCCACCTCTCTGAGCCTGGAGCACCCCATCCACAAAACACGGATCCCTGTGGAGAATGCCCTGCACAAGGAGGTGAGCCTCAGGTGACAGGACACTGGTAGTGCACGTGGCACACAGCGGGTCCTTGGCAAACGTCAGCCTCTGCACCCCCCTACAGGGTGTGTGGTGCATACCTATGTTATGAGTACAGTCCTTCAAACAACTAAAGCTGAATAATGCTTTCCAGTGTCCTTGAGCTTCAAGGACATTGTCTCCCAGTGCCCCAGGACGGCCCTGAGAGAAAGGGGCTCTGCTCCCATTTGTCAGGTGGGAAGACTGGCTCTCTGGGGGAGAACTAACCTGACCAGCAGCTGGCAGCAGCTGGCAGCAGGAGGCTCAGGGCTGAGCCAGACTCTGGCTGGCCACTCAACCTGAGAGCAGCTGTAATGACTCTGTCCCTCCTTCATGGGCCTGCGCACAATCACCCCCTCAAAAGAACCCCCCCAGTCCACCCAGCCAGCCTGATACTCGGCCCTCCCCACTCGCCTTCAGATCCAGAGCCATGTGTGGGGGAGTCTGAGCCAAACTCCTCAAAGTCACAGACTATCTCTTAATCCCTTAGGCCTACAGCACACTACTGCACATTTTTATACCAAGCCCCCTTCAGGAAGCCCACAAGCTACATTTCACTCAATCCCAGTACCCCAAAAAAGCTGTGATTCTCCTGAACAGTCAGACTGCTTTATGTATGGGCTCAGGACTGTAGTAAGCAGTGCCGTTTCCCTTTTTGCTTTGGCTGCTAGGATGCTCATTTTACATTTAATTTTATCCTTTTCCTACTATTATGAGCCCTTTGTACTAATTCCCTCAACTACTTGTTATTTAGTATAAATACATATTTTAAATAAACCACCTAAAGCTATTTATGAAGCCAGGCAGTTATGAATACATAAATAATATTCAACATAATGGCTAAGTGATAAATGTAAAATAGTGCAAAATTTATTAAGACTTTTACTACCTAGTACAACACCCAGCAAAATGCAGTTATGGGAACTAGAACTACCAGAACGTCATATATAAAAAAAAAAAAAAAGGTAGAGGGAGTCCTCCAGACATGGCAGCTGAACTCTTGGCCTTTAGGGTGGAGTGGGGGTGGGAAGCAGGCACAAGGCAGACGGGGTGTGATGGGCCACAGCCGCTCCGCACCCTCCAAGCCCTTGTGGAAGGCACTGGATTCCAGGTGCTCCTCTCAGCACCTTATTTGAAAGCCAAAACAGGTTCCCTCCGTCTGAATCCACAGCACAAGTTCTCCAGGGGAAAAATCTCTTTGCAAAGCCTATGCTTCATGGAGGACATGCAGACTGGGCAGGGCTGGGGGGCTGCCGTTTTTGAGGGTCTAGACAAGTGGGAAGGGGCACCGCCTCTGCAAAGTCCTTCTCACCCTCCCCCTGCATTTCCAACTTCCTCTTCTTGTTAGTCTTCAGTGATGTCCACCTGGTGAGCCCTCGTGGGTACAGCTCTGCGCCCTGGCAAAGCTGTGATGAGCCAGACGTGGGCCTTCCTTGGAGAAGCCCACCTTGCCAATGGGGAGCTGGCATTAGCGACACCAACACTGTGACACCGAGGATGGTAGGGGCCACACCAACCAGGTGCTGCCAGCAGTGAGAGAGAGGGAAGGGAATGGGTTTTGACCAGAGGGAACAGCACATACTAAGGCCAAGGACACAGGAGTGTGTGATGGGTACAGGGACAGGGCAGCAGGGACAGGGGCTGGATGGGCCACTCCAGGAAATAGCTTTCCTCTAAGCCAGTTATGAAAAGGCCAGCCTCACAGGCTCAGCCCCCAGGGTACCCCCAGGTACATCATTCCAGGCCCTCTGCAGCACCTGCCTTCTCAGGCCCATGGTCCCCCATCTCTGCTGCCCTCTGCACACAGACCTGTGGCCCGCCAGCCCAGTGTCCACAGTACTGCCTCTTTCGCCCCCATCATCCTCCCTGCTCCCACTCCCAGGCCCACGTGCCCACAGCCACCCCTGCCCTGGGGTCAAGTGTCTGGTCTCCAGGGCCCTGGTGGTCAGGTCTCACCCTCCAGCCTGACCAGCCTGCCACTGGACAGCCTGCTCCGAGCCCGGCCCCTCTGATGGCAGAGGTGCAGTACGTTCCTCTCAACTCAGGCAGAAGATGCCTGTTTCTTGGTTGAGTCTCACCAGGAACGACCCAAGTAGCCCTAAGGACTTTATCATTTTCACCCACGAGCAAACAGAGGCCAACAGAGCCACACGTGTGAAATGTACAAGTCACGCCACCCCCCAGCCTCCCATTGTGCTTGAAATAAAATCCATTCCTTGCCTGGCCCGCAAGGCTCCAGCACTCCCGCAGGCACTGAAGACACACAGCACATTCTCCTGCCCGGCCTGGAGTGTCCCCCAGACCTGCTGCCTCTGCTCCCCATTCCCCACTGCACTATGTCCACCTGAAATTACCCAGTTTGTTGACTTGTGACCTCTT
Source organism: Phataginus tricuspis (assembly GCA_029783875.1). Classification (NCBI taxonomy): domain Eukaryota; kingdom Metazoa; phylum Chordata; class Mammalia; order Pholidota; family Manidae; genus Phataginus; species Phataginus tricuspis. The sequence continues at coordinate 88,714,522 of JAQQAC010002594.1, read as the reverse complement.
TCGGTCTGTTTCCCCTGTTGGGACGTCGGCCCCACAAGTTCAGGGATGTTGTTTTTGCACCACTAAGTAAAAAGAGTAAGAAGCAGGCACTTTCTGTAAGCAAACACGGGAACGGCGTGGACGTGAGCACAGAACGCACAGCCGCCTGGTGCTCACACCATGCCATCTGGATCAGCCCTGCCTTTTCCACCCCCCATGGGCAAGGGACAGTGACACAGAGGCCTCATCTCTGTGGAGTTCAGGGTCACTCTGGGCAACATTATGACAGAGTCACGAGGCCCTGCCCTTCCATCGGCAACAGCGGCTCATCCCGACGTGTGGATGTGTTTGTGTTTCTAAATCCCCGTGAGTAACCGTCTGGTGTACGTCACCTGTCACTCCAGCCATCTGGCAAAAGACTCAGAAAGCTGCATCCTCTAAATAAACTCAAATGGGGCTCTTCCCAGCAGGTAATAGGCCATGCTTCAGGAGGATGTAGAAAACCTGACCTTTTCCAGGTTCACTGTTTCCAGACATCAGTAAAAAGCCACCTCTTCCATGGGGATCTGGTTCCCCCCTCCCAGAACCACAGCTCTGGATGGCAGGGATCACTTGTCCTGTACACCGAGCTGGCACGAAAGGAATCAAGAAAGGTCTCCTGAGCTGCCACTAGCATGGAAGGGAGTGCTGCCTGGAGTAGTTTTCGAAAACCTCAAGCATAGGAACTCTTTGATTTTTGCTCTATTTCTTGCCACTGGGGTAGAAATCTATTTTTAAGTTGTGCATATATTTTCCTATCTTTTTAAAGAGAGCGTACTGACCACCATTCAGTATCTGATACCACACACTCAACTGTCCTCAAGTACCAGGAAGATAACATCAAGGAGAATAGGGATGGGGTGAGGCATGAGGGAGTAGGGGGGTCTGCAGCAAAGCAGAGGGCACAGGCCCCGCCCAAGGTGGGACAGCCAGTACTCTGCACAAGCTGAGTACTGATACCTGGTGACACAGGACCCAGTGCCACCAAAACTTTGATTTTTCAAGAGAAACCAGAATTCTAGATTTTTAATATTAAATTTCATGCTTATTAAATGATACAAATTGCCACGCAAGCCAGATAAGACAAGTCAGAGGGTCTAATTTGGTCCTTAAGCAATAAAACCCACACTAGCAGTCTGATAAAGAGGCAGCAGACCCATTTCCAGGCACAATACTATTTACTTCTAGTCTCCACACAATGTTAAGCAAAAAAAGAAAAAAAACAAAATTACAAGACCTATTTCTTAAAAACCTAGAAACAAACCAAATGACAAATGGAAAAGCACAAGCTGCTGTCTCTCCACACAATGGAATACTGCTCAGCCATAAAAACCAGTGGGCTGCAGCAGGGAAGAACCCCAAACGCGTGGTGCTAAGAGAGCGAAGCCAAACTCAAAAGCTGCGTCCTTTAATCACACGTAAGGGCACGTGATCACGCAGCATTCTGGAAAAGGCAGAACTAGAAGCTGTCAGGGGCTGGGATAAAGAAAAGGACTGGCCGCAAAGGGCACAGAGGAACTGGGGGCGGCGACAGGAATACCCTAGGTCTTGACTGCGGCGGTGTTGATATGACTGTATAAGTTTGCCAAAACACATAGTATTGTACATCTAATAGGGTCCATCGTACAACATCTAAATTATAGCTCGATAAACCTGGAGGGAAAAAAGAAAGGTCAAGCCATGGATAAAAGGTTCTGTGGGACACAGCTGAGTAACTGCCCCCTCTGAGCAAGTACTAGATACGCCCTGGTTACTGAACTAACGGCTCACCTCTTATCCCTCCTCACAGCCCAAAGGGGAGGTGCCGTCCACATTTCACCAGCTGAATCGGGCACTGAAGGGGCAACATGAGCTGCTTAGGCTCAGGCAGCAGGGAGGGCATTGCTGGGCGGTTCCAGCCACGGGAGTCTCCAGTGTGTGCTTGTGGTGAGCCGGCCTGGAGTCTAGGGCTCGCAGCAAGGGATCTGTGAGCCCTGGGAGCAGGCTGTGCACCCATCGAGTCTCTGGCACCGGCAATGCCGTGATCCTCTTAAGGGCCATACACCAGACAGCCAAGAGGGGGCGCTGCACCTTGGAGTCGGAGGACCGCAGCACAGGACCCAGCCCAGCCGCCTCCGAGCTGATGGCCCTCAGCGGCCTGCCTCCCTGAGGCTCAGTTTCCGTGTCTGCAAAGTGCAGATAATACCTCCCGACAGGACCACTTGAGGGACCCACAAAAAGCAAACTCAAACGTGTGGCCCGTATTAGGTGCTCAGTAAATGGAGTCACAGTTGCTGCTCCAATGACCAGTCTCTTCGTCCTCACCCTTCACAGCACAGTCTGGACACCTTTCGGACCTGTATGTATTGTTTTTGCCTCCAGGCCTTTGCGGGAAGTTTCTTCCCTCAGCGGGCCAGCCCGCCAGCCTTCTCCACTTCGATGTGGACCTCGAAGCCCACTCAAACAAAACCTGCCCCCGGCTAGAATCTGACCCCACACATAAGTTCCCTGGGGTGGGGGGAGGTGACCTTGGTCTTGACACCCAGCAAGCCGACTGTGAACAGAAAGTGAACCTCGGGCTCTGTGCTGTTTTCACCAAGGCCCCGAGCTTCCCACACACCCAGACCCCCTGGAAATCTTAACCCTGAGCAAAGGCTGCACCACGGAACTGTCCCCACCCCCAGGGTAGCAGCCTTGTGAGGCAGGTCACGGAGGGGGCCAGCTGGCCAGTAAGGCAAGAGCCAGGCCTGCCGCCATCGGCTGCCTGGAGTTGCCGGGGCGCTGGCAAGGAAACCCCAACCCCGGCCCCCAGCAGCACGAGTACAAGAGAAAGGGAGCCGGCCCGGGGGCTGGAATTAAGATGCTGAGTAGCACAAGCATTCACCCCAGCACATACGACTCTTTCCTGACCTTCAGCTCATAGCCCCCTGGCTGGACCCCGACCTCCCGCCGCCATCTGTCCTCATGCCCAGGCCCCACCTGTGCCCCCTGCTCCTTCCAGAGTTCCCTTCCTAGGCACGTGTCATGTACCAAACTCTGTATCAGTCATGCTTATCGTGACCACCTGCCTCCCCACCCAGGCCATCAGCCCCATGAGGGCAAGGTGTTCTTCTGGTTAACTCACCGCTGTGCCCTGGAGCCTAGCAGTGTCTGGCACACAGCAGGCGTTCCAGACATACTTGCTGAATGAAGGGCTGGTCCCCCAACTTCTATATTTGGATTTACTGCATATTTATGCCAACCTAGGCTCCTGAGTTTTGTACAGACACAAACGTTCCAAATGTCCGAAGCCCAAGGCCCTAAAACATAGAAGACTTGGGGACAGAAGGGTTCATCTCCTGTAAGGGCTGAGGCAGGAGAGAAGCCGCAGGCCGCGGGCAGCCCCGCATGTCTGCAGACTTGGAAATAATGACACCACCCCAGGCTCCCCTGCAGAGGGCTGGTGGACCAACGCAGGAAACACCCCAGGTGTGCGCACCAGGCACCCGGGCCTCCACCTCCACCCATAGCTTATCTGAAAGCAGCCGTGAGACAGACATGTGTATGTCACCCGTGGCCCACGTCACCGGAAGCACTGTCCTGAAGGCTGAAGGGTGCTCACGCGCCCAGGGACAGCTTCGCAGAGCACCCACCTGCAGTGTCCGAGCTCAGAACCAGGTGAAAGGTCTCATGACCATGACGGCCCCTTCCTGCCTCCAGAGCGCTGCCCCTGGGAACCTGGGTGGAATTCACGATTCACTGTCTCCCGGCTACTTTGAGACAAAGGGGAGACTTGGGCCCCCGAAGTCCTGACCCTCGGCTCCAGGAAGGCAGGGGAAGAAGCGACCTCACAGTGTGTCAGAGAGACGGACAGACCCAAGGGGCGCCCCCCACTCAGGCGGCAGAGGGGGGCCCAGGAGGGGGCAGGAGGTGGGGCTGGGATGCAGGGAAGACACAAGCAGGCTGGGACCCAGGGTCGGGCGGCGCCCGGGCCTGCACAGAAGTCCCCATGGCCACGGGCTCCCGCAGCTGCCCGCACCCAGGGCCACGGAGGGAAACGTGTGTCTGCACAGACACGCCCTATGCGAGGTAGCCCAGCCTTCCACACGCAACCTCCCGCCCCCCTGGGCGCTTGCATGAGGGCTTGTGGAGGTCTGTCTACCTAAGAGGGATCCGGTTCTAGCGTCGAAAACAGAAGCCTAAGACACCCCAGTTCCCTCACTCAGAGGCGCAGGAGCCTGAGGGGCCACCAGCCCCTGCGGTCCCACCTCCCTTCCCGGAGGCGGAAGCCCCTCTTACCCAACCATGACCACTTTGTGGGAGACTGGGGGCTGGGACTTCTGGCGACATGTTCGCAAAAGCCAGGACCTGTGCAAGAACACTGCCATTTGGTCCACATTTATTTCCTGTATGAACAGAGTATTTCAGCACTCCCATTATTCACCCTGTCATCTTTAATAGCTAATAATAAGAGTTAACATTTTCTAAGCTAAGTGCTTTATATTTGTTATCTCATTTAACCCACGTACAAGCTTGGGAAGGTTGGAGAACCTGTCCAGGGTTGTGCTGCAAGTACTAATGAGGCCGACTCTGCCAGGCAACTCCTAGGCGCTGTCCCAAGCCTTTAGTTTATATTCACAGTTATCTCAGACACTTTGCGTTGGCGCCGAGGCTACACTGACACGGAGTCGGTGCTCAACAAAAGCTTATTCGCTGAACGGTCTCTTCTGTAATCTTCCCTGTAGCCGAGACACTTAGCTCTGGTGAGGCTCTGTAAGTCTGTGTTGTTTGGGTAGGTGCGGGAATGAGAGGACGGAGGGAGGGAGCATGGGTGCAGGTACCGAGGGACGATGGGGGGACGGGTGGGTGGGGGTGGATGGAGTGACGGGTGGGTGGATGGATGGATCGGTAGATGGATCCCTGGACTAGACCCCTCCTCAGTACTGAAGAGGACAGGAATATAGACACCAAGCCTGCAGTAAGCTGTTGAGTAGAAGCTCTGGACATGAGCAACTGGAGCAGAGGACAAAAGCAGCTGACAGAGTGAAGAGCTAATGGTCTTCAGAGGTCAGAGTGTCCTTCTCACTAGGGAGAAAGAAGGGCTGTGCATGTGACATTCGCCCCAGCAGATCTCAGGGAAGGGTCCTGGAAGGAGGGTGGGGCGAGCACGGTGGCAGGGTGGGAGGGAGGCACCAGCTCCCCCCCCCCCAGGCTCGCTCCCCAGTCCCGGGGCTCCTGCAGTCCAGAGTGACCCCTCTCCCCTCCCACAGCACCAGCGCTGGCCCAGCCTGGAGCCAACAGACCAGCAGTACCTACCTCTCTGGCTGGTTCAGCTCGTGCGCATGTCCCCATGGCCAGAGCCCAGGGTGTGATACCACATGTGATGATGCACGAAAACGGGAACGAGCTACATGCCAGGGCCTGACACCCGTGACCTCGGTCACCCCTGAAATGACCTGGTCACAGTCACCAATGGGGAGACTGACGTGTCCAGGGTCACACAGCCAGGGGCTGGCAGGGGCAGGGTTTGAGCCCCGGGCAGCTGGCAGAAGCCCCGACCTTCTACAGTGAAGGCAGGAGAGGAATGAGAAGAGGGTACAGCCAGGGCCCAGCCCAGCACTCGGCCTTCACTGGTCCCTGTGGCATGGCAGGGAATTTACGAGATCTCGGGGGCCTTCTCACTCTCCAGTAAGCATTTCATAATGGTTAATCCGATGCCTTAAGAAAAGCAGTAACTGCCTCAGGAAGTCCAGAGGGAAAGGCTGCTCATCGCGTTCTCCAGCCCCAGTCTTCCCCTGTGTTGTGCCATGGAGGAGGGTCCCGCCGCCTCTCCCCCTGCAGCTGTGCACTGCGGCCACGTGAAGGAGTCTAGCTCCAGGCACAAAAGGGCTGTGTGGCTGATTGGTCCACTCTTGCAGGGAGAAGACGGGTTTCTGAGGTCTCCAGTCTCCACCTGAGTTTCTGGAATCTTCCTGGACACAGTGCCACCTGCTACCCTTGTGTGTCCTCCAAATGACCCTCCTGCATGTCCTGGGCACCCACTGAGGGGTGGGCTCTGGGGTCTGGAGGAGTGAAGACGCTGCCGCTCCTGCTCTCAAGGGGCCGTTGTCCTACCCTCTGGAGCTGCTACCGAAGGCACCATCGCTGGGACTCTTAAACGACAAGCATTTATCTCCTGCAGTCCCAGAGGCTGGAAGTCCACAACCACGGTGCTGGCACGGGGTGAGGACCTGCTTTCCCGTGACGGTGTCTTCCAGCGGTGTCCTCACATGGTGGAATGGGCGAGGCAGCGCTCTGCAATCCCTTTATTACAGCACGCACCCCATCATGGGGACTCCGCCCTCTGACCTGATAACCTCCCGAAGGCCTCACCCCCCAAAACCATCACCTTGGGAGTCAGGGCATCTTCTTCAAGATTGATCAACACTTGACTCTGGGGGGCACACCAACACTGACCTGCAGCAGGGGCCCGGGTCAGTGGGGCCGGTGAGGAGCAGAGCCCCACAGCTGGCCAGGGGAGGGCCCAGGAAACCCCCGGAGGAGGAGATGCTGAGCCGGGTCTGGAACGGACAGAGGAGGGAAAGGAGGGAACAAGACGGACCGTGCGTCCAAGGCAGGCGTGTGGAGGATGGCCGAGGAACGTGGCCTCGAGGGCCAGGAGGAGCGGGCTGTCCTAAAGGCACATGGGGCTCAGACCCCATCCACAACACCGGAAGCCACGGAAGGCGTGGGAGCGATGGAGTGACATTATCAGATCCGTCCTGGGAAGCACCATTCCGGGGCAGCAAGACCACAGGGGTGGCTGGAGGTGGTGAAGCCGGTGGTGGGGCTGCTCAAGACAAGGTCACATAGGTTTCAGAAGAGGCCAAGTCCAGGCCAGTTTTACCTGCTGCCCAACCAGAGCCCTGGCTTGGGCCAAAGGAGTCTTTTTTTTCTGTCGCCAAGGCTCGCCCCCTTCTCCTCCTTCCTTGTCTTAGCCCGGCTGAACCCCCTGCCTGGGACCCCCTGTCCACACCCTCTACTCCAGGTGCACTCAGATCTCTGCCGCCCCCAGGTTGGTTCCCAGCGCTTCCCCTGTGCCATGCAGAACAGGTGGCCTGGCCCTGCATGCCCAGCTCCATGCCCATCTCTCTGCAGGGCAGGCTGTGTCTCCGGGGCCTTTGTGTTCCCAGGGACAGCACACAGTAGGTGCTCCATGATTTCCAACAGCTGAATGAATGTGTAGGAAATTAACCCTCCTGTCCTTCCACAGTCGGAGTCCTACACACAGTAGGGACCCACAGATACAGAGTGGCTGGCCACCGCAACACGCTGGGAGGCAGCCCTGGGGCTCCTCAAGCCCTGGCAGGCCTGTGCCCAGCTTCATGCCTGTTCGTGAGGCCTGGGAGGGTCAGCAGCCCCAGGGCCCAGCTGCTCACACAGTTCACTCAGCTGACTCTGGCTCAGCCTGGAGGCCGGGCAATCCACTGGGACCTGCCGTGGGCCCTGGACATCTCATGACGCAGTCCCATAGAACATACCTCATGCTGCAGAGGAAAGGCCCATGATACGCAGAGGGGCCAGCAGGGTGCCGGGGGCTTCCACCTGGACCACAGCGAGGGCCATGCAGGGGCTGGGACTGCCCCATCGGGTCCCCAGGACTTCAGCAGAGTGCCTGGCACACAGATGTCTGCTCCACAGGTGTCTAGCCCGGGGAACAGTCCTCCCTCCACAAAGTCAGGAAAGCCCAGGGAAGGGGCCCGCATGTAACTGAGCACCGACCGCATGCTGTCTGCCAGCTCACTGGATTCTTATCATGCCTACACAGGGTTGAAATCACGGTCCCAATTTTTGGAAACTGAGGCTGAGAAACATGAAGCCACCTGTCCAGGGACATGCAGCCAAGGAGTGGCCCCTGCAAGCCGGGTTTAGGTATGCTTTCATCCCGGTGCAGTGACACCAAGACACCACAAACTGGGGCTTCCGACAACTGAAATGTATTCTCTCTGCGTCTGGAGGCCGGAAGTCCACAAGGGTGCTGGCAGGCTGTGCTCCCTCCAGAGACCCTAGAGGAGGTCCCTCCTGCCTCCCCAGCTTCTGATGGCTCCGGGCCTCCCTCCAGTCTCGCCTCTATCTCACATGGCCTTTCCCTGTGTGTCTGTGTCCAAATCTCCCTCTTCTCATTAGATTAGGCCCCAGCTGCTCCGCTGACCTCCGCTCAGCCAGGTCGCATCTGCAAAGGCCCAATGCTAAATAAAGTCACTGTCACGGGTTCCAGGCGAACACGAACTCTGGGGAACACAGCTCACCTCAGCTGCAGTCTCCAAGCCCCACGCCGCTTTCTCCCCCAGGCCTTCCTTCCCTGACAAATGCTGTCACTTCATTTCCCAGCGAACCAACAGAGCCTGCCTCACTCTGTTCGGGCCACTCACGTGGAAACAGCGCTGCCAGGACCGGAGAGCTCATCTCAGCCATGCCTGACAGCCGCCCCACAAAGGCTTTCTGTCTGGCTCTCCCAGAGCTCCGAGCTCTGAAGGCCCCCTTTCCGGAGCTCCTACAGGCTCACGTGGAGAGCTAGCAACTCTTGCAGCATCCATTTCCTCCCACAGCATCTGGAACTTTCCGGAACATCTGGAGGGGAGGTTTTTGGCCAAGGAGGAAGCTGCTCACGTCTACCACCATCCACAAGGGAGTCGCACCTCACAGCCGTGGCCAGGCCAGCTCTGTGAGGCTGCGTGGGATCTGAGCCCCGGCCTCCAGCCAACCTTTCTGCAGCCCCCGCAGACCAGGAAGGTTCTGGAGTCTCTCAAATGAGCCCAGGGCATGGGGGTGCATTCGGGAACTTTGCCCAGCACACAAGCTCATTTCTGCCAACTTCTTCCTACAGAGGACAGAAGACAGATGCTATGCGGAAACAGGAAGACCCTGTCTACCAGGCTAAGGGCTGCAGTGAGGAGTAGGGGAGGGGCTCTCCAGGGGACCCTCTGCACTCACATCTGCTGTGACACAGGCGGGAGCGCCAGCCTGGGGACGGTGAGACCAAAGAAGGAAGGCCTGGGTCTTGCTGACGCCCGAGGCAGGTACAGACGAGAGGAGGAGGAAGGGGTGGCGTGAGAAGGAGGACAGCAGCTGGAGTGGGGGCACCGGAGTCACTGTTCCCCATCCCAGGGAAAATGCACGTGGGCACCCGGCTCTCAGGTGGTGCGGGCCCGAAGCCATCAGCCAGTGGGGTTTCTCAGGACCCAGCTGGGGACCGACGAGAGCCCAGGCGAGAGGACATTTGTCGGCCATGTCCCCAAAAGAAATGCACGAGAGGGAGAGCTGGCAAACTGTGCTTCAGAATGAGACCCTCCCGCTCTTCAGGCAACACCGTGAAGAGAGGGGAAGGGACAAGCTGCACACTGGGAGAATATCCCAGCAAAGCCATACTGTGACAAAGGACAAGCGTCCTGCGTGTGTGACCCAGGAACACGGACAAAACCAACAACCGAAAACAAATGGACAGAGGATTCCGACAGATGCTTCCCCAAGACAGACAGACACAGGGACAGACAGCAAAGAAGCAGAGAGATGCAGGCTGCCGCCACCCTCAGGGAAATGCAAATCAAAACCCCAGGGAGACACCTGCCCACACCTATTCCAGCGGCTCCTTCGAAGACAAGACGGGCACATCCAGAGCTGGGAGGGTGGGGAGGAGCTGCAGCTGTATGTGTGACAGCCAAACGCTGGAGGCAAACCGCCCGGCAGCAGGCACAGGGACCAACCACTTATGGTCTATCCCAGTCGCAGGATGACAGCACGAAACCACTGACTAGAGCGCGCAGAACACGGATGAATCCTAAGTAACCACGAAGAGTAGGATCCCACTGCATAAAAGTCCAGGAAAGACAGGCTGCTCTGCGGCGACAGGGGTCGTGTCCAGCTGGAGAGCAGGCGGGGCGACCAACAGGGGATCTCAGGGACCCCAGGCAGCTGTTGGGGTGATGGTGTGCCCTCTCAGGCAAGACAGCTTCACAGGTGCACACGTATGTCAGACGTACCAAGTTGGACAAATATGTACCACAGATTGCCTATCAGTCACACCTCAGTAAACCCCTTTCCAAGCCCTGTGTAAGGTCAGCCTGTCGCTCTAGCTCACACAGAGCCCTCTACCCTGTACCCTGGAATACACTGAGCGGCATTAGACTCACAGAGTGGCTCCACGCCCATCTTTCGTTCTGTAGATTTGCCAGGCTTCCTGTTAAAAGCCCACCTTTGCAGCCCCCAATCTTCATAGACCACGGCAGGGTAAGCTCATACCAGAAGTCAAGGTCACAGAAAACCCCCGATCACCCAGTTTCTGTCTGCCCTTTGCCCCTGACCTGGGATGCCCTTGCAGGAGGCCATTTCTTCGCACTTCTGGAATAGGAGCCTATTCAAGTCGGGGGGGCCCTCAAGGGTCCCCCAGCCCAGTGGTTCACAAACCATTTTAGACTAAAATCTTTTGCAAAATCTGACCTCTAAAATGGACAGAAGTCGTGCTTAATTAGCATGGAAGTTTATTTAATAAATTCCGTTTTTAAAGCCAATCAGTGTAGACAGGGAGGCTGCCCCGATGAACATGCATCTCTGGCGCCTGTCTGCACCACCCCACATCCAGGGCCCCCTGTGTATTTGGAGGAAACCTTGACCCAGAGCGGAAAGGTACATCACTTGGAGAATCCTCCCCAAGAGAGGCTCGCAGGCCTGAGATCCATTAGCTCTTAGTCACAGGGCGGCAGGTGTGGGCTGAGACCCCCACCCCGACGGCCGGAGGAGCTTTCCTGCACCCCAGTGGGCCAGGGTGTGCATGTATCTTCACTGGTGTCTAAATAGTCAAAGGACTTTTAAACCGAAATTCGAACCAAATGTTTGTGGCATTCCTGAAGTCCCCCTAAGGAACCCCAAGCTTTGGAGCCACGTTTCATGTACACACCCCATTTTGTCAATGGGCGGCTAGGCCTGGAGAGGCCTCCCCCAGGGGCCTGCCTGACGTCTGGGCAGCAGGAACAGGAACCTGGCCTGGGAAGGATGCCTCAGGCCCTGCTGGGCTCTCCCAAACTCACTCCCACTAGTAAATGCACTGAAGGAGGGTCTGCGTGGCAGCAAGTTGCCTCCGGCCAAGCCAAGCCCTACCTTCATTCAGGTACTGGGGCAGGAGCCAGGGTTCAAATCTCAGCCTACCACTTAGTAGCTGTGTGGCCTCGGACAACCGACTTGCCCTCTCTGTGGCTCCGTTTCCTCATCTCTAAAATGGGGGGACAGTAGTGCCTACGTCCATGAGTTGTTGGGAAGATAAAGTTGTAAAGAAGATAAGTGGTGCTACAGATCTGCTGCTTAGCTGGGGCTGGGCCAGGGTCCCTGGGAGCTCTTCGGGCCGGGCCCCTGGCCCCACTCCTGCCGCCACGCCTGATGCTTGAATGCCTTTCTCTCCAGCACAAAGTTCACTAACCCACCCATCCTTAGCCTTCTCCACTTCATAGAGTGGAAGAACCATACATTTTGAATCTGAATCCCACCAAGATGCCGTGATCGTGGCTATGTCAGCCCCTTTCCCGAAGCCCATCCCCTCCCTGCCCGTTGGGGATGACACCCGCAGTTGCTAAGCTGCTGCAGAGAGGGAACCTCTTTCTAGTGCCTCCCGAGACACGGAGGCCGCGGCGCTCACAACCTCCCACTTCTGTCTGCCCCTCTTCCCTGGACTGAGCTACACAAGGCTGGGGCTGATCCTCTGCCCCCCACCCCCCGCAGTACCCCAGCCAGAGCTGAGAGAAGACACATCGTGACCTTTCACTGAAGGAATTCAATTCCCACTGCTTTGCAGCTCCATTTCCAAACTGAAAAAGAGGAAAATATCTTTAGCAGCAGGCTCAGTTCACACACCCATTTCAAATGTTTCAGAGAAGGAGTCCCCCGGCCCCCGTCTGTTCTCCTGCTGTCAATGTAAAGTCCAAGCAGGCTCCTGGCCAGGGCACGGTATGCGGAAGCGGCCTCACCTTTGGCTGCAGGAGGATGGAAGCCCCTGTGTGGCTTTCAGGTGCACAGAAAGTGCTCTAATTCTCAGTCTCCGTTGCTAGGAAATGAGTCCGGAAGACAGAGCCCTAAACCCCAGCGCAGAGGTGCCTCCGATTCCCCCACTCCCTGGGAGCCCTCGGCCATTCTGGGCTGCGTCCACGCTCCCACGCAGGGATAAAGATCCACAGATGGCCATGCACCCAAGTGCACAGAGTACTGAGGTGTGGAAATGGCGGGTCCAGCGCTCTGCGGAGCTGCTCCGCACCACCTCGGCTGGTCTGTGGGTTGCTCCTAGAGAAGCAGAAGAACAGAGAGCGGGCGGAGGGCGGGAGGATGAGATGTGTTGCGTGGGTGAGGACCTGGTCCTGCCTGGGCAACCAGCCAGAGGACTCCTTTAAGAACAGAGACACCTCCAGCCCCCTAGGTTGCTGGTGTGTCTGCAGTGTAAACCCCAAATGCAGTGCCCAGACCCAGCCCAGGTGGGCAGGGCTCAACCCTACTTACACTAGCATGCAGGTCAGAGGAGCCCCAGCTGCCTGCTGGTGTCCCCAGAAGGTGACCGGGAGCTGCTCACGCAGAGCCCCGAGGCCCCCAGGGGAGGCTGGTAAGAGTCTGGAGTGGGAAGCAGGCCGGGAGAGAGCTGAGGAAACCCAGTGGAGTGGCTGTCTGGACACCCGGTGTGGGGCAGGGGCTACATTGAGCAGAGAAGCCGGAGGGGATCCAGACGTGGCTTGTGAATTAAGAAAAATGGCAGAAGCCCACTCCCCAGAGAACACATGCATACAGACACGCATATACGCACACACAGCACACACGTGTATACACACACGTGTACGAGCACACACACACCCCTGTGCAGCGCCTCGCCTGCCCCTCGGCCCCCCTGAAGTTCTGTCCCTTCCCTGGTGTTTACAGACCAGTTGCCAGCCCCCACCGTCAGCCGTTTCCCTCTGAGGGAAACTCAGAAACCATGAACAACACAGAAACCAAGGAACAGGGCACAGCCTGGTGGGCAGGCACCTGGCCCCAGCCTCTGTTTCCCCTTCGATGACACCAGGGCACGCTGCCCCACCCCGGGGGCACCAGAGGGAATGTCTGAGAGGACAGACAGGAAGCGGTGCACATCCAGGGGACTGGGTTGTTTTTTTCTTTTCTGGATGAATTAGTTATGGAAAGAACTTGCAGGCTGCTTGGAAGGGAAGGAAAGGAGTCATCCACGGAACCTTCCGGAGCCCCTCCCCAGGCCTGTGAGCGTCCAGGCACAGCACGGTCTTTGTTCCTGAGAATGGTTTGGGGAGGGCTGGGGGAAGGAGGGGCTGCGTGGCTGACACGGCCCCAGACTCGGCCAGCCTGGCTTCTCTGCCTCTTCCTGGGACTCTCTGGTCAGGCACGGAGCCCTCCCCAGCCTCACTCCCCGATACACAGCAGCCCCCCCTCCCCGACTGGATTGTCTCTGGAAACCCAGGAGTAGGGCAGCGGGACCTTTCAGACCCGCCCAGGCCCCAAGGCAGATCTGACCCGCTGTGGGGGGCAGGTCAGACAGACTCCTTCTTTGCCAAAGGACTAATTCCAGGTGCGGGGTGTTGGAAAGGTGTCTCGGCCCAGCCGCACCCGCCCTAGGCGTCCCCTGCAGCCCTGCCCGCCGCCCCCCTAACCCGACAAGCTGTCATGCCTGCTTGCCCTGTGCCCGCACCCCTCCTGACGTGCTGCCCTGGACTCTGAGCGGCTCCACGCACTGTCCACAGGCCGGCCCAGAACACATGCTACCCCACTTCTGCCACGGAGCTTTCCGGAGCCAAAGGCAACTCCCGTGCACACCCCAGCCCCAGGAGCCCCCTCGTGGGCCATGCTTCCAGTGTTTCCAGGCGGCCAAAGGCCCCGTCCAGCCCTCTGTCCTGCACCTGCTCTGTCACAATGCCTTCACCGCATGTCCCTGCCCCCTACAAGTTGGGGCCCTCCCCCTGCCGTTCCTTTCCCGGCCTCCTGCCCCCCCCTCAGGGCTGGCCCCACCGCCCCAGAAGCCAGAGCCCGGGCCTTCACTGGAGACGCCCACCCTCCCCCCCTCAGCCAATCAACAGGCCTCCCCAGCACTTTCCTCCACCCTAAGTGCCAAAGCAAGGGGTGCCCCCCACCCCAAAGCCCACAGCCATGACCCAGCCGCCAACAGTGGGCGCCAGGGGCCAGAGCCCAGAGCAGTGTGTGAGCCCCACACCGCCCACCGGGCCGGCCCCTGCCCCACACGCAAGCAGTGGGCTGGTCAGCAACCAGTGACACTATACTCAGGGGGCATCTGAGAGTGAAAGTGCTGGAACAGGAGGCCAGGGACCCCGGTCACCATGGGAAGCGACCACAGTGCGGAGGGACCCAAGTGTCCCGGGGAGGCTCTGCCCCAGCCCCCCGGCCCCCCTGCCCCCTGCCGCAGAGGCGTGCACAGCACGCACGGGATGGGGTCTCCCCTCATCATCCGCCCACAGCAGCCTCCAGCTGGGCTCTGTCTCCAGCTCACCCCCTCCGTTTCTGTGCCCCACAAGCGTGCAGCCAGAGAACTGGAGTCCACCCTCATAGTGCTGCCTCAGGGACCTTCCCGCAGGACAAATCCAACCAGCACAGGTTCCTGCTGAGACTAAAGCCGGGCCACTCACAGCCCGGGATGAAGGTGGGACCCACTGGCCACCCAAGGCCCCTGTTCCTGGCATCCAGTCACCGTAACAGCAACACAAACCAGGGAGCTTAGAGCGCAGAACTGTCTCCTCAGTTCTGAAGGCCAGAAGGCCAAGATGAAGATGTGGGCAGGGCTCGCTCCCTCTGAGGCCTCTCTCCTCGGTGTGGGGATGGCCACCGTGTCCCGTGTCCTCACGTGGCCCTCCCCGTGTGGCTGTCTGCATGCTAACCCCTTACAAGGACGCTGGTTGTGCTGCGTCAGCCCACCTCAACACCCGCACTTACCCTGATCACCTCTGCGACCGGCCCCGCCTCCCAGCGCGACCCCACCGGGAAGTGCTGGGCGTGAGGGGCTCCGCACAGGACTGCGGGGCACAGAGCCCGCCACAGCCCGTGGGCACCTGCCCTCCCTCTGAGCTCTTCTCCAGAGGCCGTGTTTCCTACTGGTCCTCCCCGGATCCTTTCCCATCATAACTCAGAGACACGGGTTAGCGTGTGGTCCAGGGTACAGGGATCCACAAGCAGAGGCAGCCGGCACCGTCCAGAGGCCTGTTCCACCTGGCGCGCTGGGGGGCTCTTGCTGCGGGCTGCATCAGGGGCTCAGAGAGGAGGGGGCTGAGGCCAGCCCACAGGCATGTCCAGGCCTCACAGACACCTTGGCACAATTATGCACACCTGTCTTCCACTGTCCACCAGCTGGCATCCAGAAGGACACCAGGCCCGGCCATGAACCACCTATAGAAGCCCCCAGCTGAGCACGCCTCTGGGCAAGAAAGGAACTTCTCTGTGCTAAGCCCCTGAGAGAATGGGGCGTGTTGCAGCTTCCCCAACAAATGCAGCCCCCACCAGCTTCGTCCACCACCTGCTGGACGGGGACCAGATGAAGGGAACTGGGGCCACAGGCAGCTGAGCAACTGGGGGACGGGACAGGGAGGGCCTGGCCCCCTCTCTATTTTCAGAATTGGCCAAGCCTCCCTCTTAGCAGAAGAATGTGCTGAGAAAAAATAAGCTTGAAGTATAAGTGGGACCAAGAGAGCACAGTGAGTTGGCTTGAGTGAGGAACAGCTGCCCACAGGGTGCCCGCAGGGTGCCATTCCCCCAGCCAGGAGCACCCAGGGGCCTGGGCGGGAAGCCTCAGCTGTAGTCCAACCTGCAGGACATCCCAGCCCAGACATGAGACATGCTGCCCTCACTGTGGTTCCCCTTAAGGTGAAACGGGGGACAAGAGGCAACGGCCCCCTCTGCTAGCAGTGGGGCTCTGGTCCTCCGCAGCCCCTGGGAGGGGGCTGCTTGCACCCCCACCCCTACTCCACCCGGCTCTCCTCCAGGCTGTCTGCTCTCTACCCACTCAAGGCCCAGCTCTTCAAAGTGGGATGACTAAGAGGGGCCGGCTTCCTGGAGCACGTGTGTCACAGGCCCCACGTGGCTCATAGAGTCCCGGGGGGCAGGGACGAGGCCCATGTTCCAATCTGGCTTCAAGAAACCCTTGTTCAGCAAACACACTGGACGATGGGGGAGGAAGGCCTCGCCCCACACTCCCCTCTTCTCCACTGGGTCTCCTGCCTGCAGACCCTGGAAGCGATGCTAAATAGATGTTTGTGAACCAGTGCATGGAGGCAGGGAGGGAGGGAAGAAGGACAGAGGGACAGAGGGATGCAGGAAGGACGTCTCCCTCCAACTCATCAACCAAACCTGCCCCTACTCCCAGCGAGAAGGAGGGCTTCCAGTCTGACAGACCCGCCTGTCTGGCCGCCCATCCTTCCTTTATCAGTTCTTGGTTTTCTCTGTTCCCCTCCCCCTACAGACAAGACTATAAGGCCAAAAATAAAAGTCAAGGTTTCGTTTCTGCCCTTTGCTGCCATCCACCTCCCACACAGGGGCCACGCGTGGCATATAGCAGGCGCCCAATTAGCATGTGGTGAATGAACGAATGAATGAATGAATGGACAGGAAGACACGAAGCCTTGCAAAGAGCCCGAGCACTGGTTTTCCTTCTGAACGAGAAGGCTGACACCCGCATCTCCCTCTGAGAGTTCGAGAGAACCCCACGAACTCGCACGCGCCCGGGGCCTGGCTCGCCGGGGCACCGGCTGCGGGGACTCCCTCCACCCTCCTGCCTCTGGCCTCCCTCAGGGCCCCCCCAGTACCCCCCAGTGAGCTCTGCGGCAGCTGGACAGAGACCTGCTCAGGTCTGTGCCCCGCACTCAGGCTGGTTTTAGATGGAGTTTTCCCACATTCATGACTCGGCAGATGAACGCTGTGCGCCATCTGCGTGCTGGCCCCGATCAAGCCTGGAAACGGGGAACAAGACAGTGGGTGCTCACTGCCTGCAGGGCTACTTGGACATTGGGACCACAGACCCGCAATTCCCACAAGTCTGGGGGGTACTGAGGTCCCCCCAAACGCTGAAATGATCTCTTCCTCAGAAAGATTCACAAAAGTTGGTTGTGGCACTAGATCACCCGGGTTGGTTTTAGAAGCAAACAAACAAACAAATAAAAAGAAGAAAGAACAAAAAGCCTGAGAGAGAATGTGTTGGCATCTGGGTGGCACCAATTCACACCTCATGCATTTCAAGAAGTAGAAAGAGACGAAGTGGAATTATGAAGCCGCAAAAAGTGAGAAGATTGTTTTCTCTTTAGAAGAGAAAGAACTGGAGAAGGCATCGAGCAGAACACATAAAAGATGTCGTCGTCACCCACAGGTAAGACCCGTTAATAGCTCCCTGAGACCCGCATCCCCAACACAATGAAAAAGCCCGTCTTTCCCATAATGAAGGTGGGGATTCCTCACTGACTTGGGTGCGTCTCCCTTGGGGACTCACCCCCAGCTGTGGCTGTCTCCCCCTCACCCCACGCCTGCTCCTGTTTGAAAAGGTCCTCAGGGGCACTAAGTTTGGAAAATCAAATTAGATTTGCTTTTGATTACCCTGGCTGAGCTCTGCTTTGTGCACACAGGGAAGGAGCCTGGAACGCTGGCCGCAGGAACATTCCACTGTGAACACAGCACCTCAGGCTCAGAGACCCTCGGCCACGAGGTTTGAAGGTAAATTCACGAGCTAGGGGCTCAGAAAATCTAAACTATTAATGACTGGTTAGGGAATCTGTGACGAGCTAATCAGATCATATTCCTATGTTAATTGACACCATAAAGTGCCATTCAATAGCCCTGTTCTAGTGTTTAAAGGGATACAAGCATACACACACACACTCGTGTACTCACACAACACGTTTATTGATTGCCTACTATGTGCCTGACACTGTCCTGAAAGCTGGGGACAGCAGTGACCACGTGGACAAAATTAATTCACATTTACTCATATGAGACATAGTAAACTAGTAAGTGTGATATACACATTATGCCTAAATGTGGTAAATGCCACAGAGAAAAATAAAGACACAAGTGTGTGGGGTGGGCGCCGGGTTGCAATTTTAAATGTGAGGTCAGGAGACCTCGCTGAGAAGGGCCACTGTATGACACTGCGCAGCGCCTGAAGGGGGGCAGCAGAGAGCCCAGCAGATGTTTTTAATGCAGGAAGTGTGTTTGGGCAGAAGATATGGTTCGTGCAAAGGCCCTGAGGCAGGAATGTACTAACAAGGAGGCCAGTGTGCTGGAGCAAGGAGTAATAGGAGATGAGGCAGGAGCGGTGCAGACCTTGGCAGCCTGGGAATGAGCCTGGTTTTCCTCTCAGGAAATCACCGTCCAGTGATTAGTTGTTTGTGTCTTTTCTCCAGCAAAGTGCAGGCTCATGGGGGCAGGGGCCACAGCTGACTCCCGCCCACACCCGGCATCCTTGCTAGTCTGCCTCATAAACATCAGGGACGTGAGATGGTGCATGCAATTGGGCCGTGGACATAAGACAGAGACAAGAAATGTGGTGAGCTAAACAAAATGCCACATATTTTGTTTTGTGCTGAGCCAGGAGAGATGGGCTGCGGGTGTAAACGGCAGGTGGAGATGGCTGGCCCACCCACTGCGCTGCCTGTGGGTCCCAGGCCACAGAGGTCCTGCAGGGGGAAGGAGAGGCCGGCAATGGAAGGAGATTGAGCTGATACAGCCACTGCTATGGTACTGTGTCCACTGGATTTGTCCAAGAAAGAATCAGCGGGAAGAAGAACTCTACGTGTTAACCACGTGCTCCCAGATTCAGGAGAACACAGTCCAAAAATGTGCAGAGTGACAAACCATTTGGGAGGTCAGCACAGCTGATGGGAAGAGCACGGAAACTACCCACTTTCACCTCATTTTGGTGGTTTCAGGAAACATACTCTCCTCTGGGGCCTGAGGATGCATGACACTCAGATCAGGTGGTTGAGGCAGCTGGGGGATTTTGGCCGACTCTGGTATCTTGGGCAGCAGCTAGGGCCAGCCTAGGCCTTTGCCCCGAGGGGAGGAGGGACAGCACGCTCTGTCCTCAGTGCTCCCAGGCCAGTCTGTATCCCTGCCATGGCCTGGGACCAAAACCCAGGTGTCAGCCTGGCCCCCGAGCGCTAGACTCAGTCCCCTGGGACATGAAGACCAGCTCTGAGCACTTGGTACGATGCTGACCCACAGCCCCTCCTCCTTTCACTCACGCAGGCGTGTCCACCTTCCAGCCCCCGCGGGGCTCACCACCCGAGCGTGGACTTAGGATGGTGCATTCAGCACATGCTCCAGTATGTCAGCTCCACGAGGGCAGGGTTGGCAGGGGTTTCTCTGTTTTGATCATTGCTGTAACTTGGTGCCCAGCACAGCACCTGGCATACAGTAGGTGCTAAACAAATATTTGTGGAACCAAAGAGGAGAGAGGATGGTGAATGCTGAATTCTGGGCTGTGCTGTGAGACCCAGAGGTGAGCCAGGTCGTGCCTGTCCCAGAGACAGAAGGACACAGGATGGGCAGAGGGAAACAGGGACCTCAGCGTCCAGGGGATGCTCCCCAGGAAGGTGATGCTAAACTGAGTCTTGAAGAAAGAGAGCCCAGCAGATAGAGGAAAGGCCACCTCCACCAGGGAAGTGGGGAGCATGTCGCCCAAGAAGAGGAAGCTCCTAGGATCTTGGAAAACCAAGGTGGCCACAGCCAGATAGACCCAAAGCAGGCTCTTCCCAGATGAGTGAGCGGAAGCCTCATGCCAGGTCAAGCTGGCTATGCAGAGGAGCTGGGCGAGGCCTGGGAGGCTGGCGGGAGGCAGGTCACAGAGCATCCCTTTGGACATTCCATGTGTTGCTTTAAGGGCATGGGTGCTGAGCCACCTGGATTCAAAGGCTGGCAGTTACTTCCCTTCTCTGTGCCCTAGGCTCTGCACCCATAAACAGGCCATCCTATCAGGACCTACTGAGCCATTACATATACAATGCTTAGAGCATCTCTGAGCTAGTCCTGAAATGCCATGGTGTTTCATGCTTGGAAGCCAGAGGCACAGGTCCTGACTTCCTGGGAAAGGCTCAGCAGGCTTTAGGGGAGAATGATGGAGAAGCGGGAAGCAAGGAAGCTCCTCTCTCTGCAGCCCCGGGCAGCACATCCACACAGACCCTCAGCATTCTCTCCCCACACCCCACGACCCTCCAGGCCCAAGCTCTCAGCTCTGCTGGGCCCCTGGGAAAGGTACCTCCCCTTTTCAGCCAGAATGCTTCCTGCTCCACCCCTTGGGGAGGACCCTCTCAGGTCCTCCCTCTCCTCCAGGAAGCTCTCCAGAACTGCCAGTGACTCTGCCCTCTCTGCACCCTCACCATGAGAATCTTGCTCAGCTCTTGCTCAACTCACCCATCAGTGGCTCCACAGGGGGTGGCGGTAGGGTAGGAGCAATGCTTCTCCCAGCTCGGCGTACGGGTGCAGCGGAGGGGCCATCTTTCCCTCTTGTCCTAATTCTGCCGCCTTCCCCGGCTGCTCTATCAGCCCTATGACTCCTACCCGTGCAGCTCAGAGGGGTCTCTGAATCTGCCTTACTGCTGCAGCCCTACACGCCTGCCCGGCTCAGAGTGCGGCCTGAGTCAGGGCACGGTGGGTGCCTGGGCTGTGGGGGAGGACGAGTCAAGGTCAACACCCGCTCTCTTGACTTGTGTGCCTGGCTGGACATGGGGCTGGCCTGTGGAGAGCCCAGGAACACATGTGCCTGAGTTCCAGGGGGCAGAAATGTACCCCCAGCACTTGGATGGGCACACCAGGCCCAGAGGAAGGAGATGGAGTGCAGGGGGTTGCCCAGGACGGAGGCTCTGGACCACAGCACTCCCGTGTCCCCCATTTTCAGATGGTAAAACCACTAGGGTGAGTGCAGCCTTTCAGAGCCCAGACCCTCGGCTCCCTTGCATGTACCTTTGGGAAGAAAGCACAAGAATCACCCGCGGAGAACATCCTCTGGGATCTGACATGCTCACTGCACAGACAGACGTGCGGGTGTTTTCGCCTTGTTTTAAAAGCAAGGGGAAAAGTTATCTCCAGCTGTTCTTTGATGTTCCAGGCCAGACGGTCTCAGAGAGATTTATCTGGAGCCATGCAATTCATACCAAAAGGAGCCCAGCCTTGTGAAAAGGCAGGGCCAGCTGAGGGGGCCTTTCTAACAGAATGCCAACGGCAGCCAGCTGACTGTGATCTGGGGCCCTGCGCTGCCGTTCCGTGGGCCTCGCCCAACTGGCAACACTAATTTCTCACTGGGGAATGGCCTGCCATCCACTCAAGGGCCCCCACCTCGCCTGGCTTCCGGCTGCCAGGGCAGCCCCCCGCCTCAGCCAGGCCTCCCACTTTGTCTGCAAAGCACCCCTATTCATCCTTGCAAAACCCTGGGAGTGATTCCCCACCACACTATGATCCCTTCTGCCCTCGTGTTTGCTTACCTCCCCCACACACCCACCACCGTTCAGCGTTTTACATGCCCAGCCGGGCGATGGGGGGGAACCCAGGAGGGGGCGGGGGCCAGTGTGACCCTTTCGTGTGACCTCTCACTAATGCCCCACTAATCCCCCAATTGCACGACTCCACAGCACCAGCTCACTTTTAATTATCTTCCTACCAGGCCTGACCCAGAGGACAGACACTTGTATAAAGGGAAGCAGGCTTCAGAAGCCACATCTGTGGCCTGATTTCTCTGGAGTCTCTGCAGCTGGACGCAATGCGGGACTCCAGACAACACAGGCCTGAGCCAGGCCCGTGTACCTCCAGCTCGCATTGGCTTCTGCCTCCAGCACAGCCTCTGTTTAATGAAGACATGGGCCCTGTTCCCTGTCACTCCAATGAGTGGGCCCCTTCCTCCCTCCCCATGACGCCGACAGCATGGTGGCACTGAGGCTGAAAATCCCCAGGGAGGGAGAGCAACCCGTGACCTTTGTAACTGCCAGGGGCGCCGAGAAACACGCTGTCCACAAAGAAACCCACTCCAAAGCTGCCAGGGCACCCTGGCCAGTGGTGGTGACCCTTGTCTGGGTCACCGGTCCATCAGGGAGCTGGAGAAGGCTCTGGCCACTCTCCCCAGAGAAGTCCGCATTGTTGCCCACAACTCAGGCAAAGAATCCTGGCTTCAGAACTCACGACAAGCCAGAGGAAGACCCCGGGAGAGACTGGCTGACCCTCTTGCCTCCCACGACACTCTTTCTAACACCACAACCCTGCCTCGTTCACCCTTGTTGGGGGCCCTCCATGCCCAGAATTCGCCCCGGCCTCCCCCTACCATGGGCAAAGCCCAGGATTCGAGTACAGATGAGTACCTCCAAACTGCTCCTTTCTCTTCCCGCCACAGTCCCACCCTGGACCCTGAGGAGCCTTGCATGCACATCATAGTTGTGCTCTCCTCTGCACCCACCCCTCCACGGCCCCCCTGGCCAGCCCCCAGGCTTCTGGATGCACACACCGGCCACACTCCTGGGCGCAGACGAGGTTTCTCAGGCCCTGGAAGCAAGCTCCAGACATGTGGGCACAGAATTACAGGGTCCCAGGTATCCAGACTGTGGCCTGGAAAGAGGACACCTGCTCCAGGGACCTCATTCCCTTGCCCTACAGGTTCTCTGGGTCTTGTGCAGGGTCACAGCCCAAGGAAAGCAGGGCCCTCTGCAGTGTGGGGCCAGGATGTGCTCTCACAGGGCCAGCATTCCAGGTCCCAAGGCATTTTGTGAGTCTGGGCCTCAGTCCGGGGCCAGCCTTGATCTGAGTCATGCAGAATATGTCCACCTCCACTTCCCTGGCTGCCCTTCTGTCCCCGGGCTGCAGGCCCTAATCTTCAGAAGCCTCAGACAGGAACCTGGGCAGTTGGGCCCGTGGACACAGGAGCCAGAAAGATCTCAAGTCACTGAGCACAACCCCTGGCCCAGCACTCGGCTGCGGGGGCAACGGGCAGAGCCCAGCTCCCCACTCCCAGCCCCCAAGGAGATCCCCAAGGAGGAGGCAGGGGCCAGAAGAACAAACACAGAAGTGAGGAAGGCGGCCTGGCTTCTTGCTCCAGCCCTGCTCTGAGGCCCACTCACTGAGTGCCATGGGGCACCCTGTGACTCCCACAGGGCCGTGCCTTCCAGGAAGGGGGAACACCCCAGCCCTCTCCACTGAGTGCAGAGCAGGGGTCCAGGGAGGGAGCCCAGGAGCATCTGGGGAAGTCGGGATGACCCCCTAAGCCCCAGAGGAGGAAGGGGCCAGCTGAGTCCTGAAGGCAGAAGCCAGATGGTCAATGCATGTGTGAATCCACCCAGGCTGGATGGTGCTGGGGAGGGGTGACCACAGAGCTGGTTCGAGACACCTCAGCCACCAGGCCGGGCATGTGGGCTTTACCCAATGGGGCCAAGAAGTGAGGCACGCAGGCCCTGCTTGCCCTCCGCAGACAGGCTACCGAAGGCCACCATGGGCACCAAAGGGAAGGCTCCCCTTTCTAGAGAGTTTGTTTTCTGCTGCTGACTTGTCAGAGTGCGTGGAGCATTTGCAAACATGAACTCATCCACCCCTTTCCAAAGCCCTGAATGACTGTGAGATGGATTCCCATTTCACAGGTGGGCAAAGTGAGGTTCCGAGAGATTCAGTCCACACCCAAGATCCACACTCCATCAGAGCAGTGTTCTCAAAAGGGAGGGAGCAAAAGAGGGGCCACTTGGGGTTCCAGGGCCCTCTCCGTAATTCAGCCAGCCCCCTAGAACCCCCAGCCCAGAGCCTTTGGAGAAAAGGCCACAGACAAGCCAGATCTTGGCTCATAAACCCTGCTAACTGGAGTGAGCTCCCCATACACAGGTGAGCTGCTGACACAATTGGAGAGAAAAACAGTCTCCACCTTAGAGGAAAAGATGCTTCCGGCTCCTAGAGGCCAGTAGGGGGCTCAGCAGGGGGTTCCCGAGTGGCAGAGGCCGGGCACCTGGGAGCACGCACCCCAGGGCAGGGGGTCAGCCCAGGACTGGCCAGCAGGTGTCACTGCAGCCACAGGGCTGGGGCTGGAGCCTGGGTTCCCATTCCCCTGGGCAGAAGTGAGGGGCCGCTGTCCCGATGGCGCTCAGACATGCTAGCCTCCAGGAAGGCCCAGGGACTCATTTCTCCTGCAAGCTGGGAACCACATTGGCCACAGGAGGCCTGGCATCTTTGCCTTGTGTTGTAACGGAGCACAGGCCTCCAGCATCCCAGCCCCTACCACCACAACCCAGGTGGGGAGGGGTGAGGATGCCACCAGACAGGTGAGGAAACTCAGGAGCAGTGCCAGGAAGGGCTCACTTGACGGTGGGTGCGTCACATGCAACACTGGGCACATCCCACCACCCCCACAGCCCAGTAATGAGGAAGGCTGATGGGAACACCTGGCCCAACACGTGTAACGGGCTGCTGTCCGCATGCCCCACACGCGGCCAGAGGGCCCCCAGACAGCCCCAGTGCTCTCCACTGGCAGCCCCTGGCCAGGGGATCCGGGGCCTCCTGACCACCCCCACAGCTGGGCACTGGGCCCTAGACTGCCCCACCCCCTGCCGCCCAGGCACCGTGGCGCCCAGCCAGGGGCTCTTCATCCTCAGACAAAGCCCCAGAGCAAACCACCCGGCCGGCTGCCCCAGCTCAGGTTGCCGCCGCAGCGTCCCGGCTGGGAGTCTGATTATTCATGGAAATCAGGCCTCCACCATGTTCCGGGGCTTCAGCGGGGCTGACTGTACAATCGCCTCATTGTGCCAGTGGCCATAATGGTGTCTTCAGAGGAGAAGGTGGGGGGTGGGAGAGGAGGGGTGGAGAGCTGGGGGAGGAGGGGTGGAAGGGGCAGAGGCAGGAGGAAGGGAAGGGGGAGGGAGGGAGGAAGGAGCGGGCCAGAAGCCTTCCCTGTGGTGCGTAGGGCAGGGAGGGCAGAAAATACTCCGCTGCAGGTGAGACTCACCACCACCACCAAGGGTGGGTGAGGGGCTCCCTCACCCAGGGCTCCCCGCAAATTGTCAGAGGCCATGTTGATGATATGGAAGTCTCGGCACCCCCTCCTGGAAGGCCTCAGGGGTCCCCATCCTCGGGAGCTGGGGGCACGGGGAGACAGATTCTGGCCCTCACAAGGTTTAAGCTGCAAACAACATGGTTCAAGATGGCCCAACAATTAAAAACCAAAACAACAGCCGTGCACCCAGCGAGCAACCAGACAGGGAGCCCAGGAACCAGTGCGGTCCAGACGATAACACCAAAGAGGCAGGGTAGGGGTTCATGTTTCCAAATGAACTTCAGGGAAATGAAATCAAGTCAGGCCAGGTAGCTCACTGAGAGCTTCTGCTGTTCAATTCAGAAACCAGCGCAGCTCCCCATCCTATGGAACAACCCCCCACCTATCCCCTCAGCATTCAGAGTCGGGCCCCTGCACCTCCCAGACCCTGTCCCGTCCTCCCGAGGTTGTCAGCCCCCACCTCACCCTGCCGTGGGCCTTTCTCCAGGTTTTTGTGGGTAGAAACCCCCAACGCCTACCTGCCAGCACAGGTCCCCCTGCCTCGCAGCCCACCCCTCCCTACCTGACACCACTTCATGCCATCTGCCTCATTGCCACGTATCAGCACCGTGTGTGTGCACATGTATGTACCCATGTGTAAATGCTCAGAACCGCTCCATTAGTGAGAATTTAAGTTAAATACAGCCCACCTTCCCCCACTGACTGCAGTCAGGCCTGACAGGAAGACAGGACTCTGCAGGACAGCGTGGAGCCTTGAGAGCCCATGAGCGAAAATAAAGCGGAAAATTAGCAGCAACAATTAGGATATGCTGAAAGTCTTGGCAGTAAAGTTAAGTTTCCAGCAGGCCAGGCCTTCCCAAATGGGACCCGATGGGTAAGGCCAGCACCAAAGTGCTCGTGAGAGACCCTGCCGTCTGCTCCCTCCAGCAGAGTCCTGCAGGAAGCAAAGGTGGGCTTTACGCAGATCCCAGGAAACGTTCATCCCTTCGACAAGTGCTTCCGCTTCTAGGAATCTTTCCTAAGAAAAGAATCCTGAATTCCAAAAATGGTATATTCATTCTCCTGGAGAGCTGAACACAGCCAACAGCAAAGGAACAGTTGAATAAATGTTGGAATAGCCACTTGATGGAAGCTCATGCCACTATTAAAAACATCCCCAAGATGGTAGAATGACACGGGAACGTGTACCACATACAGTGGCCGTGAATCAGGACACAAATGTGCGCAGTCAGGAACAGGGTTATGGGGACACTGACCTGCAGCATCTCAGCTACTGTCCTCCTTCGTCCCTCCTCAGAGACTAACTTCCAGGAGCAGGGCGAGCCTGACTCCTTCCTGGACTCCGCTCACCCACCACAGGCTCACACTGAGGCCCTTCCAAGGCCGCATCAGAGCCCCTGCCTGGATCTCCCAGAGCCCTAGTCCGCAAATGCTACGTGCATGTTCCTTCCCAGGAAGGGCCCCACCATGCACCTGGCATCCAGCAAGGAACCTGGGGCTTGTTCCGGGGCTTCACCTCTCTCCGCCCTCCAGCCCACTGCCAAAGTCCCCTTGGATTCTCTATTCCAGCCACCTCTTTTCAGGCCAGACCCCTGAACGGCAGCAGCCCCCTCACACCAGGGCCCAGCCTCCTTCCCAGGGTCCACTGCACCTAGTCTGCACCCTGCAGCCAGAGGGTCTTAGGAAAAGCAAGCCTGATCCCATGCCCATCCCACTGTTATCCCCTCTCCTGGCTTCCCACCGTGCTTGTCCAGTGGCCGTGTGGCCCTCATGCTCTGCCACGCTCCTTCTCCTACCCCAGCTGAGCCTCATCCCGTTCTGCTTCTACTTGTGTCCCAGCCTCCTCTGCCTTGAGCAGCCATGACCACTCCTGCCTCAGGACCTTTGCACATGCCGACCCCTCTGCTGGGACACTCCTCCACATCGCACCCTTCACTCAGCCACCTCCTGCCTCCTTTGCATCTCTGACAGTATATCCCCTCCTCAAAGAGGCCTTCCACAGCCCCAGCCTTCATTCACTGAGCAAATGCTGTCCCTGCTATCATCTCAGTCAACGAATCAACTCAGAGAGCCAGCCCGGCCTGCCACTCCCCAACACAGGTGGGTGCATACGCACACACTGTTACAGGAGACAGCAGAGGAGGAACGCTGGCCTGGGAGCCCCCAGATCTGGGTTCACATCTTCCTCTTCCCACTGGGTCACTGTGGTTCAAGCACGTCCTATTCCTTTCGAGGCCTCCATCTCCCCGTCTGACCAACACGCGTGCGGGGCCGAGGGCCTGCCCACAGTGAGCTTCCATCGGTGCTGCTGAACAGCCTGGGCAAGGCATGGCACTGGGGGGCCCCGCTGCATGGAGGATGCATCCCGACCCGCAGGAGCGTAGAGCCCATCATCCACAAGAAACATGCACAGGGTACGCGGCGGCCAGGGGGCCGTGGTAGAGAAGACTCGGTGAGGAGGGCCCACCAGCCTGTGAGGTGAGCAGGGCTTGACGCCTCCACTTCACAGAGGAGGGAACTCGGGCCCGAGTGGGGGCCTGAAGCCAAGACCACCCCTGCAGGCCTGGCCCTTGGCAGCCCCTGCCCGCAGCTCATGCTGTGGGAGTCCAGAGACAGACGGGTGGGTGGGGTCAGAGGTTGCGCAGATCAGGAGAACTGAAGGGAGGATTCTGTTGGCAGTGAGGAGAAGGAGAGGACATCCTAGAGGTGAGAAATGAACCCCGAGAGCAGAGCGTCGCCTGCAGCGGGAGGTGCATCACCCCTGGAAATGAGCATGCCCAGGCCCGGGGTCAGGTGACAGTGACCCTGGGGGACAGTCTGCACTTGTTCCCTCCTGCCCAAACAGCTGAAGTTAAGGCTTGGAGGTGGTGGGGCCACAGGGTGGAAGCGGCGCAGGTCCCCGTGTCACTGCCCAGCCCACGTGAGAGCGTTGTACACAGTCCCCGGGCCAAGGCGTTGAGATGAGCCGTTACAGCAGCTGGAGTCGGCTCTCCTGACTCATCCCCGCCCGACAGCATGAATCCTACCCACCACCAGGGCTCTTCCTATGGGCCCATGTTTTACAGCCCTTGCAGCAACTTTGTAGAGACTATTATCTCTGCCTTACAAATGGGGAATCGAGGCTCAGAGGGGCTGGGGGCTTGCCTGAGGCCTCGTGGTGAGCAGGGATGCTCTCCTCCATCAGCTGCTCTGCTCCACCATCTGTATGCACGGAGGACCACACTCACTCACTGAACAAGCACAAATATTTTAGAGTAGACGCCCAGGTGCACGATGATAAAGTGCAAAGTGGGAAACAGCTGTGGCCCATCACCATCCCCCACTGGTGCGGGTGAGCCGGGGCCCGCAGGGCATGTGGTCCGAAGCGGCCACTGTGCCAGCTGCTAACGTGCACTTCCTGAGCTCTCTCACCGCGTGCTGAGCCCTGGGCCAGAAGCTTTCTGTGCACCAGCTGTTCTAATGAGACCACAGTTCCCCACTATCACCCCAGTATCAAAAGTCACTTGACAACCTAAAAGTCTGGTCCAAGTTTGGGGCCAAAACTTCTCTGGCAGCAAAATGTGACACACCCCCTCCCATCCACCCAAAACGGGAACTGACGGGAAGGGAAGAAAAATGCCAAGATGCTGACGGTGGTTAAGAGTGGTACGGGGCCAGGAGATTGGTGCCTGCTTCTTATGAGAGTCTGCACTTCCCTGTTTCTCTACAGTGAGCATCTACGGTTATCACAATGACAGCAGAAAATTAGACGTTTTAAAAGAGCATCACCGGGTGGGATGCGGGGAGAAGCTGGTTCCGAGCGCATCCCCTGGAGCTGCGGGCCTGTAGTCCTGCTAATCTTGTTCCCAGTGACAGCTGGGGAACAAAGCCTAGCGGAATTCCCAGTGATTCCCACACAATCCCAGACATCTCGGCGTTAGACTGCCGGGCCATATGGAGTCGACCTGCCTTCCCTGGGTCAGCCATCAACTTACTGCCAGCCTGGGGTCGCAGCCGCCCACAGTCCCCACCTCGGCCCTGGTGCAGAGCTGCGCAGGGAGGCAAAGGCAGGCCCTCCCCAGTGCCGTGTCCTCCCCCAGGCTCCCGGGAGTCAGGGCTGCTCTTCTCTCTGACAGTCCAAGAGGACTCTGTCCTCCCCCCGCGGTCAGGAGGGTGGCTCCCAGTGAGAGCGGCAATGAGGAAGTGAAAGGGGCCTTTGCAGGCAAGAGCAGCATCTCGGGAGGACAGACAGGCACCAGCTCCCATCTCTAGCTGGGACGTACAAATAGCCTGTGTCCGCTCCCCCATACTGCCTTCTGAGCTCACGGCTTTTATCCTTGAAGTGCTGCTGGTAAGAGAGTCTGAAAAATGCTAATGCAAGACGAAACTTCCTGCAGAGTTATAATGAAAAGCTTTACATAAATTGTGATATCTTGCTAACGTCCCAGGCCTGGGAGGGCTCTATTAACTGCCGCCTGATCTTCCTGGCAGTTGCCGCTGATTTGTGTTGCCGACTTCAATGAATCCAATTCATCAGACATTTACAGCGTGCCCACTGGGTGTGAGGCCCTGTTCCAGGTGTGGGGGCGGGCTTCGCTCCATCAACAAATATCTACTGAGCACCCGCCCAGTGGGAGGCACGCAACAACAATGAGGGTGAGAGCCAGGCCTCGTCTGCGTGGCACTGAAGACAGCATGGTGGGCTCCAGGCGGTGTGCTCCGGAAGGCTACCTGGAGAGGACACTCCAGGCCGAATCCCAAGGAGAAGTGGGCCAAAGAGAAGGGAAGGAGGGCGTTACAGGCAAAGAAGGGGAAGGGATGGAGCCTCACAGAATGTCCAGGGAATCACAGAATCAGAATAGCTCAACTGCTAATCCTGAAAGCATTCCGAATCTCCAGGAATACTGCCCAAATGCAGCTGGGTTCCCCGGACGGGAGACACTGGTGTATCACCTACACTGGTTGGACAGTGTTTTCCCATTGTTAGCTCCCCAAAGTCTAACCTTCGTGCCAAGCTCAGAGAGCAAAGGACTGACCAGTAAAGTCAGCACAGAAGGTCAGCACAGGGCACGGTAGAAACCCAGAGGAGAGAAGGGAAGGCTTCCTGGAAGAGGGGGCACCCGGGCTGGGCAGGAGCTGCCCAAGCAAGAAGGGCTCATGCTCACAACTCTGTCGCAGACTGAATTATGTCCTCCCAAAATGTATATGTTGAAGTCCTAACCCTCACTGTGACTACAGGAGGTAATTAAGGATAAATGAGGTCATTAGGTGGGGCCCATAAGACAATGTCCTTATGAGAAAAGAGAGAGACAGTGGTCCCTCCATTGCATGAGCACACAGCAAGGTGACCGTCTGCTCCCGGGAAGGGGGCCCTTGCCAGGCACTGCGCCGGCCGGCACCCTGATCCCGGAGGCCCAGGCTCCAGAGGTGTGCAAAGCTACATCGGTGGCCCAAGCCCCCGGTTAGGGCATACCGTCCAACGGCAGCCCAAGTGGACTGAGGCAGACCCCCGTCACCCGCCCAACCTCCACATCCCCCCAGAACAGAAGACCCGCAAACGAGGGGGACGAGGCCTGAGGAGGAAGGTTCGCGTTCTCACGGCCCTGCCAGCTTCCCCGTTAGGTGCTCATCTGGAGAATGTGGGTGAGGATCCTGCCTAATTCATCAAGCTTTCCCGCGGATTAGCTGGTTAATTAATATACTGCACTTCTGAATTTTTAACAGCTGCCTCAGGATCCCGGGGACCACTGTCTGAAATCATCAGACAGAAGAGCCAAATGGCATGGATTGGCTTTCATAAAGGCCCCCCGCCCTCCCGAGCCGGATTAGGGAGCCGACAGCCCCCTCTCCTCGCGCACACCCGGAGCCCCTGAACAAAGCCGCTGGAGGGGCTCAAGAGGGGCATCTGATCGGGCTTTTATACGGCCGGTTTAAGTACTCTCCTCCAAACAAGAAACCATTTTCAAACCCAGCGGAAAAAGCGGCCTTACCTTCAAAGTGAAAACCACCTTAGATAAATCCACTGTGTCCTTCACTTCTATTCCCTAAGACAGGAAGCCCACAAGCCCACCTCCGCCTGCAACAAGAGATCAATACTGCTGAATTCCTAAGAAGCTGGGGTTTTATTTCTCTCAGCCAAGTGTCAAATTAAAGACAGTCCATACTAGTATTGTAGTATCTTTCTTAAAAAAAATAATCATCTATCGGATGAACTCTAAACCTGTGAAATGAGACTTTCTCTCCAGAGGCTGGCAGAGCGTGGCCAGCCTCCAAGCCTGCGCATTCTCGCACCTGCTAAATGCAAGCGGGCATGAGCCAGGGGCTCTGCGTGCTCCCTTCACACACCAGAGGAGAAGAGGCTCGTGTCCTCCCACCCGTCCAAAGACAAGGTGCCCCCAGCCCCTCGCCTCTTAGCATAGTCCAGCTGGGAGGTGGTTTCCACTCCTGATTTTTCCCCTTCTGGGTGGGAATGCCAGCCTGAGAGCCCGCCGAGGGGCCCGCCAGGAGGAGGAGCCCCCAGAAAGGCAGGAAGTGAGCTGCCGGGGTGCCCTCAGGGCCTCTCAGGCCCCCACCCTGCCCAGGGGACCCCGACCCGAGGTCCCCGCTGCAGAGCCTGCCCTGCATCCCCAGCGGTCCTTACCCTTCCCCTTCTCCTAGGGGGTCAGTCACTAAGGAGACTTCGCACCTGCCTCTGAGCAAGACCAGAGACCCCAAGAAGACCCCAATTCCTGCCCTGAGGGAGAGTGCAGATAAAGTCAGACAGAAGGCTGGGACCCAGGGCAGCACCCGCAGCTGACACCCAGAGGAGAGAGGAGAAGGCTTCCTGGAGGAGGTGGCTCCCCGGTGAGCCACAGACACCTGGAGCAAGAAGCGCCCCCTGTCTAGGAGCCCGGTTCCTCTCTCTGCCCCCCACAGGCCGGCCTCTCCTCAATCAGACCCAGTTCCAGCTGCCGAACTTGTTCAGATGCCGTCTTATCACCTTCCTGGGCCCCCCAGCCTGAAAAGCGATGCCCAGACCCCATGAGTCTGGGACCCGAGGACCCTCCCAGTCTGCCTGAACTCTCATGTGCTCTGCCCGGCCCACTCTGTCCCTGTCAGCTGAGGCCCAGGAACATGTGCCAGGCCCGAGGCCCAGCTCCGGCCAGGACCCCTGCACCCTGGGCAAGCCCCTCCCGGGCCTGTGTCCTCCACCAGTCCACTGCGGGGGCTGGCCTGGGACCAAGCCATGGCCGTGCCCCTTCTGGCCCCAGAATGAGCCCCAGCCGCCGGCCAGGCCAGCCCACTGCCCCTCATCCTGCCTGGGCCGGCAGCCCCCTAGGAAAGGAAAGCCTGCCTGGGCAGGTGACACCTCTCCAACCTCAGACCTCTTGGGCTGCTGTCCAGGATGCCTCCTTTCCCCGCACCCTGTCCCCCTCCCTGCTCCCTGCACAGCCCGCCTTCCCGGCCTGTCCCCGGGCTTCTCATGCAAGTTGGTTCCACTGCACACACATAGACCTGCTCTCCCCTGCAGCATCTCCCAGAAGGTAGGGTCTGCTGCCCCCACTTCACACAGGAGAAGACTGAGGGTCTGAGTCATGCAGGGAGGACACACACAGGCCTGGGTGACCAGCTGTCACTGGAGGAAACTGTTTGCCAGGTCACTGGCTGGGGGAGGGGACAGTGAGGATGGATGGACAGTGGCACCTCCCGAGGAGGGGCGCCAGGAGGAGGGGCGGCTGGCTCTCAGCCGGGCACAGAGGGGGGCACCTGCTCACAGAGAGGAGTAACAGCAGAGCCCACCCAGTACCAGGCCCCCAAGTCTGGGAGTGCCGCCAGGCCACCTAGGCCCCTAAATCAGAGCTGCACTGCCCTTCTAAGCAGCTCACCACCTCAGCAGGAGAATCTTTAATTTGTTCCCAGCTTCGCTTTCACAGCCAGAGCCCACGTACTCCCAGCCCCCTGGGACTCCACAGTCTGAGCCAGACCACAGAAAAGGGATTTGACTCGGGTTCCGAATGCTCTGGAGGGCTCTGCTGGCTGCCTGGCCTTCCCATGCAGAAGGAAGGCAGAGCCCCCGGTGAATGCCCGGCGCCCACCCCAGTGCAGCTGCCCCCAGTCACCAAGGATCCCCAGTCTGAGCTGCGTGCCCTGCCCCCAGTAGGCGCGCTGCCGCAGACTTGGAGAGCTGGCTGCAAACACACAGACTGCTTGGGGAGGAAGGGCTCAGGGGAGACGTCTCTCCACAGAAAGCTGACATGGATCCCTCCCGCAGCCAGGCCCTCCGTGGAGCTCTCAAAGGGTATGTGAAGTGGCATGCCCATGTGGTGGGCCGTATGGTGGCCTCCCAAAAGAGATGCCTACGTCCTAATACCCAGACCATGCAATGTGACCTTGTCTGGACAGAAGGGTCTTGGCAGCAGTTAAGAGGGTAGTTAAGGATCCTGAGATGAGATCACCCTAGATTACGTCGGGGGGGCCCTGAATGACAAGTGGCCTACAAAGAAAGAGACACACGGAGGAGAAGACCCAGGAGGAGGAGGCCATGTGAAGATGGGGCAGAGGCTGGCCTGAGGCGGCCACAGCCCCGAGGTGCCTGGAGCCCCCAGGAGCCGGAAGAGGCAGGGGGAGCCTCCAGTGAAAGCCCCATCCTGATGACACCTTGATTTTTAATGTCTGGCCTCCAGAGCTGTGAGAGAATGAATGTTGGGGGTTTTCAGCTGCAAGGTTTGTTGTGATCTGTTACAGCAGCCTCATAAATAGGCACAGCCGGGAAGCGGAGGGCCTGGGCTCTAGAGCCCACACTCACAGACGTGCCAGGGGCCTGGCATCTCTGGACCTCAGATTCTGCACTCAGAAAACATGACCTGTTCGGTCCTTCCAGCTCCAAAAACCTCCTGGATCAAAAGCTGTCCCTACCCGCCAGCCAGAGACACAATGGCCACCATCCACCTGCCGGGTTCTAACCCTGGAGCTCGCCCCGGAGCCCACTCACCAAGAAAACACTGAGTTCCCACAGGGTTCCTTGAGCACCTACTATGCGCAGGCACAGTGCTGAATGCTGCACACACCTTGTCTCTTTCACCCTTGAGCACAACCACCTCATGTTACAGGTGTGGAAACAGGTTTAGGGAGGCTGATAATGTCTCTCAAGGTCACAGAGCTAGTGTGACCCCAAGCCCATGCTCCTCCCCTCAGTACCTGACAACAGGTGATTCCACGGGAAGTCAGTGGTCCATCCTGGGTCACAGCCCACTACTTGTCCCATGTGAAGGCAGTCCGGGACAGCGGCCATGTGCTTTAGTTGGGAGGCCACTGTCCTGCCCCCTTCCTGTAGCTGTTCACAGGCCATGTGGCAGAATTGTGCAAGGCAACCATTTGACCTTGGAATGGCTCAAGGTCACACGCGGTGGGTCTCCCTAGCATCGTATGGCCCCCATCAGAGCTGCCCATGAGGATCCTGCAAAATCGGTTTCCTGGAGGCCAGAGCAGGAGATCCACAGCTTCGAGGATCCCCTCACCTCTGTGGCCCCAGTCCTTCCACGGCCGCCAGTACTCACAGGAGAAGCCAAAACGTTCGTTTCAGCCCTGCGTGCCTCTCCCACCTTCCCTCACCCTGGATGCTCCAGCCAGACTGGGTTCCTCCCAACTCTTGGGTATGCCTGACCTATGTTTGGTGGAAAGTGGGTGTGAATCCCTGCCTGAGCCCCTGAGCTTCAAAAACTGTCTTCGACTCAATGTCAAGCCCTGGTGGGGGTGGCGGGACACAGCACAGAGGGAAAGAGGCCACTCTACAGAAGTCCAGGCAACAGCCCGAACAACATGATCCACAGTGGGGCCCCCTTTCCTGGAGCCAGATGCCCAAGAGATGCCCCATCCGGGAGCTGGGAAGCTGGGGTCACCAACCTGCCCTCAACCTGCCACCCTGAGCCTGTGCTGCCCAATTTCAGAGGTCCCTCCATCCCTGATTCAATGTGCCCTCCATCCATTCATTCAGCATGCCCTCCATCAACATGCCTGTTAAGGTCTGAGTGTTTTTGTGCCCCCACTAAATATACATTGAAATCTAATCCCCAGTGTGGGAGGTGGGACCTTGGGGAGGTAATTAGGTCATGGGGTGGGGCCCCCACAGATGGGGTTAGTGCCCCTAGAAGCAGAGGCCCGAAAGCTAGCTTGCCCCTTTTACACCATGTGGGGATACGAGAAGTCGACCCCTGCAGCTGGAAGAGGGTCCTCAACAGGACCAACCATGCTGCGTCGGTGTCTCAGACTTCAAGCCCCCAGAACTGCGAACAAATACATCCCTGTTGCTGAGATGCACCCAGTCTATGGCATTTGCTATGCAGCCCAAACAGGCCGAGACAGTGTCCTCCAGTCACTCATTCAATAGACAAGCATTTTCTGAGGCCCCCTTAGCACCAGCCATTCTGTCTCACCTCCGCCTTCCCTCTAACACCCACTCACAGCTCCCCTCGAGTGAGTGAGTGAATGCATGAGTCAGTGAGGGAATTCTTACCTTGACTTTCCAGCCCAGGTACCCAAGCCCTCCATCCCCGCGGTCCTAGCAAGGACAGGCATGCTTAGAGAGTGGTGTTTGCTGAGGAAGCCCCTGCCGGTGTAGCCAGGCACTGGGAACCGAGAGCCTCAGGATGCACCCACCTGGGTGGGACCCCAACTCTACCACCTGCTGCTCACCTCTCTGATCCTCGTTTCCTCCCTGCGCACCAGGGACCAAAGCACCTGCAACCTGGGGGCCTGAGGCCGCTGGTGTGCTGGCAGCATCCACAGAGCAGCACTGCCGGCCTTGGGGCAGCTCTCACCCAGGCTCATCACCCAGCCAGTGGAGGAGCTAAGAACAGAGTCTCAGGTCGAGGCTGCTCTAGAAATGCCTATAATACACAGCCACATCCTCATTAGGTCAAAATAGTATGTGGCCCCAACCACCCAGTAATGCGAACTGAGTTAGCTTACACCCTGTGACCCTAAGTTCTTTGCATTTAGAACTAAGGAAGTATTATATGGGTTTATGCATGCAAATCTTGGTATTTTTCCCCAAATATCATAGTGTGATCTATTTTTTAAAGGGGTAGAGGGTGAGGTTCTATTTCATACATGTGTCCATGGTTTTACCAAAGCTCTGAGCCCTCCAAAAGGTGCCTGAATAATTATATGTTGATATTTAAATATGGATTGGGAGGTAAAGGCCCCCAGACCAAAGACGGAGGCAGCAGCAACTTGTGCTGGTAACATCTCCCCCTCAGCAACACCGACCTCCATCGGGCCAGGACTGAGTGACCTGGGAAGGACCAAGCAGCGAGGCCAGGGTGGCGAGAGCTAGCGCAGAGAGAAGGTGGGGCCGGCTCGGGATTCTGTCCAGACAGGGGCCCCTGGGCAGAGTGGTGCCCCACTTCCGCTGACAAGGCGACATCAGGGTGGGTGCCCAAGATGTGCTGGAGTGTGCCTGCTTGGCCAGAGCAGACCCCAGCCAGTGAGCCACAGTGCGTCCTCAAAGACAGGCACCTCTGCACTTTCTGCATGACAAGGGGCAAGAAGCCAGATGCCAGCCCCACTGGTGACAACGCTCAAACCCCAGAGCCACCTCCAGGCTTAGGTCGGGAGGATCCTGGCCAGAGGGAGGAGCCAGGAGGCGACCAGTGGGAGGAGCCGGCCCGTGATTGCCACAGAAGCCCGCCAGGCCCACAGGCTGCCCTCCCCAGGCCGGCCCACGCAAAGGGCACCACCAGGCTCCCGGGCTCTCTGGATTCGCAAGGACCAGCTGGCACAAAATGAGTGTGCCCGATAGCAGGCCCCTGAGGAAGGGGGCCCAAAGTTCCTACTTGGCTCTAGAGTGGGGGCAAGACGGCCACCCCGTGAGCAGCCAGGAACCAGAGGAACCCCAGGGAGGTTCACGTGCTCCGTGGCAGAGGCACAGAATGAAGGGACACAGGTTCCCAGTGGCAGCTGCAGAATTCAGACCTTCGGAAGTTAAATGATGTTCAGACCCAAACGTGGGGGCCACAGAGAAATCACAGAGGTTAGCAAACATGTCAGCCTTCTGCTGACAAGCAGAGACAGGCAAAACCGTCCGCCTGGAAGATAATAATTCCTTGGCAAAACAGCAGTCCCATCTCTAGAGCAGGGCCCGTGCTGACACAGAGTGACCCCCACGTTCCGACTCCATCAGTGAGACTGACAAGTAAAAATAGTTCTGGGCAGCGTGTGGGACGTGTTCTCGGCTGGGTTTGATCACGTGCCCCCTTTCACAGGCCTGTATGTCCGAAACGCAGAGATATTCTGGGCTGGGGACATTTCAGTGAGTGACATGCATTTGTGGTGTGACAGGGCCGTGCTGCTCGGTAGAGTACTGACACTCTCTCCCCGGGCTCTTTGGGAGATGGGAGGAAGGGCTGGTTCACTGATTCACAGGTTAGTTCATTTCCGCAGCTCTTCTGGATGCCTGCCAGGAACCCTTGGCCAGCACTTCCTGGGGGCCAGGTTGGGCTGAGCATTGTACGCGGGGCAAAGCACTCATTCCTCAGCACAGCGGCACGCAGTCAATACCAGTCATCTCTGCATTTCCTAAAAGGGGAAACTGAGGCACCAGAGGCTAAGAAACTTAATCCAGTTGGACTGGATCCCAGCCCCTGCCCTCCTCTCACACTCTGATCCGAGGTGCCTCCATGCATGCTGCCACGATGAATCGGACCCAAATATCACACTGTACACTGGCCCTCCCAGAATTACAAGCTGTATTTCCTCCAATTTAGGATAAAAGAGAGACAATGAGCGAAAGAGTGAGGGGTTATTCTGCTTTAAGAAGTGAGACAGAGGGAGTCCCTGAGTATCCCTGCTGTCTCAGTGTAATTAATAAAGACAAGTTCATATAAATTCTGGAAATGCCAACCACAAGCCCAAAACCCCAGGATTTTCCAAAGGTTAACTTTGGCCCAGCCTTCCCGCGTCAGCTTTTGAGCATGCAGTTCATCTTTAAAGACGTGTTTTCTCACCTGAGACCCTGTGTCACAGTCCCCCTCCCACAAGGAGCACAGAAATAAAAGGGTGACCCTCTGCGTGTCGGGTCCCTATTTTCCTGTGGATGTCAGGGGCGAGGCTGCAGTGCATGCGTTTAGGCGTGCCATCTTCTCTCTTCGCCGGAGTGTGGACTTCTTTGTCCTTAGGAAATATGAGTGACACCACCCAAAAAACAGGACAAAAGGTGTGCATTCCAGACCAATAACTTCATGGTGCCATAAATGTTTCAAAGGTGGCAGAGGCTGCAACAGATGGCCGCTGGGTCTGAGCTCAGCCAGTTTTCAGAAAGAAGGGGTTGAGGTCTGAAGGTTGAGGGCAGCTGGGGTGCTGATGTGACTACAGGGGTCTCTCAGGCAGCCACTGCCCGTTTGAGCTGAAAGCTGCAGAAGCACAACATGGTGGACTAATCAGGCAGGGGAAAGGGGTCCAGAAATACACATTTTTAGCTGAATTTTTATAGTGATTTTGTCCTATTAAGCGCAAATACAGATGTTACCCACCACGGGCGTTTGAACATACAGAATGCTTATTTCCTCAGTTTCTTCAAACCCACAGATGTGAGGTCCTTCGGCATCCGTTCCAGCCTCCTGGTGCTGGGTGGCTCTGTGATGCAGGGGCTGGAGACCTACCACCCACACGTCCTGTGCTACACAGAGTAGACGGCGTACATCACACCTGGACGACCAGAGAGCAGTGCCCTTGAACTGGCTGTCTTGGTTTCCGGCATTGCCACCCTAGGGAACTGGGTTTGGGGATTAGGCCACCAAACTGCATTTTTAGCCATTATAGGTAACAGTTGAATGAAACTGACCACTGTATATACTGCTAGAATATGGGATCGCCCCAACACCACTGATACCACCATTCGGTTCAGGAAAGCTCTCCTTGCAGCTGTTCAACTTTTCCTTTTCACTCTAGCTGCTAGGAAGCTCAGAGACATATCTGGGGCCCACCTAAAGCAATATGGCAAGTATTTTATGGGCTTAGCCTGTCTCTAGTTCCATCTTATTTTCCCCTCATTTCCTTGTGCATTTTATTTCTATGTTACTTTTACATCTTTGTAAGCTACATCAATTCCTCGTTTTGAACACAACCCTAAAAAAGAAGAGGGTGCATCGG
The DNA here is from genome assembly GCA_029783875.1 of Phataginus tricuspis. Taxonomy (NCBI): domain Eukaryota; kingdom Metazoa; phylum Chordata; class Mammalia; order Pholidota; family Manidae; genus Phataginus; species Phataginus tricuspis. The sequence goes on along the minus strand of JAQQAC010002594.1, from coordinate 88,675,428 downwards.
TAAACAAAAACCGTTTAAATACACTTCCAGGACTCTCTTGCAGCTGGGGATCACTTGATTCCAGTTCTCTGAAGCACTTGAGCAAAACTTAAGTTAGAAACTGAGTCCAGTGGAGAGGGAGGGGTGTGTGAGGGCGCTGCTCTGCAGGGATGGGTGGTGGCCGGCGGTGGTGGCTCGGAAGATGGGGACTTGCCGACTGCTGGCTGCCTGACTGCGGCTCAGCCAGTGGCTCACTCAAAGCCACTTTGTGGGTTTTTCTAGAAATTTAATCTTGGAAGATTCAAGCGGCAGCTTACTTTTCATGCCTCTCTAAGGATTTTAAGAGCAGGTAGCCCCCTTTCACATACACAGCCAGAAGGGTCATCTTTCTCAGCCACTGCACCCTGAGTGATCCATTTATTGGAAAAGAGGAAGCCTTTGGTGGCAGCCAAGGCAGAGCACAGCGTAGCTGCTCTCTGTGCCGTTAATCTCCCGGTCCCCCGTGAACAGAGCCACCCCAGGGATGCGAACGCCAGCTGGCACAGCAGAGGTACTCGATAAAGCCTGTTGAAAGCAGGGAGAGAGAGATGCCCCTGGATCTATAAGCAGATGCATGTTGGAACTTCTAACATCATAAAACCAGCACCTTGCTGTGTCTCAAATAGCCAACAGATAGCCTAGACCTGCAGAAAGGAAGGGCTAGGGGACCTGGGGAATTGGGGGCACCTGGAAAGGGTGAATAGCTCACTGGAGGCATTACAACAGTCCTGCACCCCCGCCTTTAGAAATAGCTGCAAAGCCAGTGTGCTGGCTGAGAAGTTTATGATTATGAAGACCTGTCATGTTCGGAGAATTAATTTCCAACCACACAAATACCAATATTGGCAAAGCACTTAGACTCCAGCTTGCTCAGGGGAGGGAGGTCTGCCGACAGGTGGGGAGTCACTCACCGTCAGCGGGCTGCAGCGCGGGGCTGAGGACTGATGACAGACAGGGGAGACATGCACCCAGGAGAGCCCTACAGCGCAGGGCCAGCAGAGCTCCTGGTTGGGAGCCCGGCTCCCACGACCTGCCATGAGCTGCTGACCTTCACTGGGCATCAGTTTCTTCATGTATCATAAGAGCATCATGACGGGGCGGGCTTCCCGATGGTGAGGAATGACTGAGTTACCTGAGCTGCGCTAAGAAGCAGCCTGCACATGGGGGCGTCCAGTGGGGGGGGGGGGGGGGGCGCTGCCTTTCCCGTTCCGGCCCTTTGGAGCGGCAGAGTGCCCGCGCTAGAGACTCTCAGCCAGCGGCAGACCGGAGCCCACGCAGCGCACGGAGAGCGGGGCCTGGAGACCCCGCCATACTGCTGCTCCGCAGGACGGGCTGGCAGGGTGGAGAGGCTGGCTCAGAGCTTCCCAGGACAGGCCATGGGGCTGCAGACCTGGCCCAGCGGGTGCCGTGCCCATGCCTCCCCGGGAGCCAGGGCGGGCACATTCCCAGCCAAATGCTGAGCCCAGCCACCACCAGGGCACTTGACTGGATTCAGAGGTCTCAGTCAGCACCTCTGCCAGGGTGCTGGTACTCAGTGGAGGTGGGGAGGACGCTAGGCTGGAGGCCCCAAGGCCACAGAGGAGACAGCGGGGCTCTGAGTGGGACAGTGCCGACTGCCACCTCAAAGCCAAGCACCCTGAGAGGGCCCCAGTGTCCTCGCCTGTAAAATGGCTATCCCAGGGGCCACTGCGAGAATGAACATGACATGGGGTCGCCTATAAAGTACTGCGTAAGTTCAGGGAAGTTTCCAGAGCAGCCGTTGGGCACAGTGGGGCCAGGCTGCCTGTGGTCACATCCTGCCCTTATCATTTACTTCCTGGGAGCTCGGGCAGAGTTGTGAAACATCCCCTAGCCTCAGTCTCCTCCTCCGTGAAATGGGAATAACACTAGACCCTAGAAGCAGGGCAAGTGCTCAGAGGGGATCATGAGCTGAGCTTTGCTCAGAGCGTGCATGCAGTCCAGCCTCCAGATCTAAGAGCGATCTTCTACAAAGGAAGAAAAACCTCAGAAGACAAACTCCTCCAGGACTCCCAGGAAGGCTGGGAGGTGTCATGGGAAATGGAACAGGTGGCAGGGTCCAACACCCAAACCCGACCCAGGGCGCGGCCACTCGGCCCCACAGCCTGGAGTTCTGGGCTTCTGTCCACCCTGGCCTGTGTGGTGGGCAGTGGGGGGCTCCCTGGCAGGGGAGTGGTGGGGAGGGGTAGGTGGGGCGATGGGACTTTTCTGCTTCCAGAAACTCAGGGCCGAGGGGGCAGGCGCAGCATTCTGAGCACAGACAGCGCCCAGACTGCCTGTACATTTTATCTACTGGGGTCTCCCTCCAACCAGCAAGCACAGCAAGTTTCTGCAGGGTAACGAGGCCTTGCTTTGCCCCAGGAATTCCAGCACCCGAAGGGTATTTCAGACCCTAAAGCTCCACATTCTCCCCGGGACTTACCTTTGGGAGCCATTCCCGTGTCTGCTCGGCAGGTGGGGCCGCACGCACACACCCACCCACCGTGTGTGGGAGGAGGTGGTGGGCTGCCTCACCCCATCGGCCGGGGCTGGTGGTGACCACTTCCAGTCAGGGTTACCTTTGGTTCTAAGGCTTTTTCTCCCAAATACAGTATTTACAAGTAAGAAAATAGGCCCCCTCCCAGGTCTGCCTCCACTTCCCCCTCCTGGTCCTCCGTGCCCTAATCCTTTCTCACAGCAGCCCAGTTTACATTGAGTCTTTGGAATCCACACATGCATCCACTCTCCACCCTCCACCTCCCACACACCCCCACCCAGCGGAGGGAGGCCCTGGCCAGCTCTGAGGCAGAGAAAACTTCCTGAAAGAGATGCCAGCTGAGCTGCTCCGGGAGGAGCTGTTGACATAACCAAGGTGCTTAAAGGCCCAGAGCAGCTACCAGGTATGCGGTCATTCCAGTCTGGACAGCACCACCGAGGGGTCATGGGATCCGACCCATCTGAGGGCCAAATGGCCTCACTTTCCATCCCGCCCCACTGCTCACAGGCTGGCCAACCTTGGGCAGGTCATTCCACTGCTCTGTGCCTCAGCTTCCCCACGGGTTGTCCTGAGGACTGAATGCAACCATACATGTAACACCGAGAGGTGCGTCGGGCACACAGGGGATGGAAGTGTCTCTCCTGTGCCAGGTGGGGTTGGTGAGCAAGTTCCCGCAGAGACGTGGATGGAGACGGCGTCGGCTCTAGCATGCCTTATCAGCCACATTCAGGAACCGGGCCCTCGTCTAGAAGTCAGGGAACTAGAAGGTTCCAAGCAGGAAAGTGACTTATACCCCTAGCAACCCAGGTTTCTAGACCACGCAGTGCCCTCCCTACCCCACCAGGATCACAGTACGGAGTCCGGGTGATCCCAGCACCTCCTGTGCCCGGAGCAGCGCCTACCCCACCGCAGCTGTTTGATAAATGACTGCTGATGGATTCATTTTTTAGCTTAATTCGGATACATTTGATCAGAAACTGCCCTGTGATCTGACCCAGCTGCAGAAGCCCTCATCCTGAAATCCCAGTTCTCGTCCTCTTGATAATGACCCCAAGCCCCAGAGAAAGAGCAGAGCCCTACCTACCCCTGCAAGTTTGTTTCCTGGGCATCTGCTCAGTCCCAGGTTACGAGCGCTCACAGCAGCCCACATACTAGAGACCCTTCTCCCCACTTTACAGATGAGGAGCTGCGACTCAACACCATGGACTGACCAGGACACACTCGGCAGCTGATGGAGCTTCCCCATTCCTCCCAGAAAATTATAGAAGACATTCTGGAAAGATTCTCATCAAAAATCCTTAAAAGAAAATAAACCTAATGAAGGAAGTGAAAGACCTGTACTCTGAAAACTACAAGACACTCCTAGGAGAAATTAAGGAAGACACTAACAAATGGAAATGCATCCCATGCTCTTGGC
>JAQQAC010002594.1:88654864-88666499 GCA_029783875.1 Phataginus tricuspis | reverse complement strand
AAAAGAAAAGAAAGGGTGTTAGCGCTGAAAAGGTTGCCCTTAGGTGCCTGGAGCTCACTGAACACGACCTGCATGTCAGGCAGGGCACACGCACAGCTCCACGTCAAAGCTCAGCGCCCCCGAAGTGCCCGTCTGCACACCCCCCGTGGAGATGAGGAAGCTGCCACTCTGAGAGGTGGTGGGCGTGACACGGAAAGGGGCAAGATGTTCCAAAGGGCCGGCCTGGCACCTCTCAGTCAGGAGAACATCGACATGTGCCGCAGCACAGCCAGGGGGAGCAGGCTGCACGCGACACTCCAGAATGAACGAACGGACAAACCTTCCCTCCTCCGTGACAGGTAAGTGAGGTGGACCCACCGGCCCACAATTCAAACCAGGGCCTCTGAAGTTCAGCATTTCACAGCCACTCCCAGTGGGGATAAGGCACCAGGTAATAAAGATGTTTTCAGGCTGACTGGGCAGCAACTGGACACGAGGGAGGGAGGGGGTGGGGTGAAAGGTCACAGGAGGGAAGATTCAAGTAAATAAAACCCAGGCCACAGGGCAGCAGACCCCCTTTCATTTGGGAACTTGGAGGGTAGTACTTTAAAGCCCCGCTTTCCAGGCGTAGGGGTTCTGTTCCACCTCGAAGGGGTCTATCCAGGCCAAGCCCATGGGCAGTAGGGACCAGGTGCTCCCACACACAGCCCCGCCTTCCCCAGGTGCTGACCAACCCCACCCCTCACCCCCCACGCACCAAACACCCCCAGCCTCCCTCACCAGCACAGGAAGGAGGCGCTGTGTCTGAGCTCTGTTCGCAGACAGGAGACTGAAGCTCAGAGAGACTGGGGCCCTACCCAAAGTCACACAGACTCCACATAAGGGAACCAGACTTTGTGCCCGGATGTCTGGTGCCAAAGCCGAGGTCTTATCCCTTAGATGAACTGCCACCTGCTCCCTACCTGGCCCACGCCGCAAACTCTGTGAGATCCAGGCACAGCCTGACTTTCAATCGGATGCCAGGGGGAACATTTAGTGGGAGAACTTTGCCACCTCCGCCCCCGGATCTCATTTGCTGGCTTTGTGATACTCAGAGCCCCCTCACATGCCCCCCCCAACTGCCCAGCACCCCTAGTCCCTCCACGGCCCCCGCAGCCTGGCATTCGGTGGGAGGCATCACACAGTTTTCAGTCGGGCTTCTATGTGCATCCCTGAGGCAGGGGAAGCAGGGCAGAAGATTAGCCGTGCCTTCTGTGTGGCACACCAGGCAATGAGCGCCCACGGCTCTTCCCTCTGTCCACCTGCTCAGCCTTCCGGGGAGGCCATGCAGGCTGACCCTGGTGATGCTGTCTGTTTTCAGTGCCGTGCACATGCTTCTGTTGTGCCTCTTCCTAAATACCCCTAAGAGACACTGGGAGGTGACACCGGAAGCTGCCAGCCAGATGCCCTCTTAAACAAGTCATCTCTCTGCCTCTGGAAATGCAGGTTCTGGAAGCTGAAACAGCACTGAGGACTAGCCTACCCGCACCCTGGACGGAAGCACCAGCCTCCCACGCCGAGGCTGTTCATGGGGCATCCCTCCACCCTGCACGCTGCCACACTGCCCAGGGCTCACTGTGGGGGAAATACCAGCCCTCAGGGGTGTGTAGAAATGATTACAGAGCAAAGGGGTCTTGGAGATCCTGGGCCGGTGGGGAAAGTTGGAACGGAAGTGCTCTGCAAACTTCTGCAGGTTTCTATTTGAACAAACATTCCATCCCGCCTCCTTAGGGAGGTCGCTTACTCCCCGAAGCAGCCTGATTGAGATTATAGAGGCAGCAGATGGCATTACTCCTTCTTAAATCGCCCATCCCCAGGAAATCTGCAAGCCCCATTTCACAGCGGCAGGGTGCCCCTCTCCCCACTGTGAAATGCTTCCCAGGCCAGGAGGTCACCCCTCGGAGGAAGCTTGCCTGCGCAGCGGCCAAGCGATTCATGGTCCGTCCTCGCACATATTCTTTGGCTCCCCAGAATGCAAATCTGACTGCATTTTTTAAAAGAAACGGGCCACATATCGGTGCATTCCATTATTACTGTATTCCACTGACTCCACGACCTGCATTTATTTTCACATTTTAAATTGAAATTGGAAAGTGGCTTATAGTCAATGCCATTCCTTAGTGGTGAACAAAATAATGATGCATTTAGCACACATCTGAGAGTGTTTAGACTGAATGACATACAGTATCTGACATGTTGGGTACAGCAAGCAAGGACTGCCCTTCTGGTTATTGCTGGCACCCCATCTCTCCTTGCCAGATCAATTCACCGCAGGCTCTATACCATCTCAAGGTAATGAGAATGGAGCCCTTTAAAACGGACATGCGCTGGAGGTAAGAAACAGTGCTTACTGGGTAATAAAAGGTAGCAGAGATGACTCCGGCAAGTCCAAGGCACCGCTCCTGCCCAGCCCTCCCCAGGTTCCCACACACACGCACGCTCGCACACACACACACACACCAATCCTGTTGCTTCCGTGCTTAAATGCCCCGGGGCCCCCTGTTGCCTGTGGTGAGGTCAAGACTCCTTAGCAAACACACTTGACCTCCCTCTGCATCCTCAGTCCCCCACCTAGGGCCCGTCCCTCCCAGTGCCCTGAACACATGCACTTTCCACCTCAGTCCCTTTGTACATGCTATCGTCCGCCTCTCTGCAGCTGGGAACTCATATTCACCCTTTAAGGCGTTGGGCCACTCACCATGGGATCAGCACCTGCCAGGCGCCAAGTCCTGCCCCAGTGAACAAGAAGGCAGAGCCCAGCCCAGCAGGAGTCTGTGTTCTGGCACAGGGGGCCGCAAGAAAAGCAGGATGATTATGTAAAGCAAATAACATGTTAGATGAACAAGTGCTCTACGGGGAGGACGTATAAGGGGCTGGGGTGCAGACATTTTAGATAGTGTCCAGGGAGACACAGTACAGACTTGGAGGAGGTGGGGGAGGGAGGTACGGCACCTGGGGGAGGGCATTCCAGGCAAGGGCGAAGCCTGAGACTGTGGCGTGCCTGGCAGCCTCAAGGAGCAGCGAGGAGGCCAGGGTGGTCAGGAGGAGGAGGAGCAAGGGGCGGGACGAAGAGAAAGGAAGACTGGGTCCTGTAGGGCTTTGTGGTCTACTGGGATGGTGTGCCTCTTTCTCTGAGAGAGCTGGGGCGTCCAGCGAGAGCTCAGAGCGGAGGAGTGGCCTCCTCAGCGCATGGGCTGATGTTTTCACAAGGTCCCTTAGCAGTTGAGTGCACAGCCCACCAAAGGGGCCAGGGCAGGAGCAGGGAGACCAGCAGGGAGGCTGGCACAGTACCTCTACCTCCATCACAGAGCTTCCCACAGCAGCCTCATTTGACATTTGACCTGTTGTCGTCATGGAAACACCCAATTCCCTTAGCAGGAACTGTGCTTGCTGTCCAGGGGTGTGCACAGTGCCAGGCATAGGCATGGATGGATGGATGGATGGTGAGTGGATGTGAAAGGACACAGTTGTTATGAACCAGAAAGCCAGCTGAGCTGGGAGTGTGGCCATTGCAGAGAGGCTGGGTTTGTAACCCTGAACCTCACCCCAGGTGTTGGCTATGGTTCTAACTTGGAAAACAAAGTCTCTCTCACCCGGATGTTTCAAGCCCTGAAATCCCTTTCTACTTATTATCCATTTGGTGAAGCACTTCACAAAAAAAAGACTCATCTCTATTTTGGTCTTCACCTCTTTGACAGTGGCTTTAAGGAGAACTGTTGGATATAGGAAGGATCTTTTTTTTTAGTGGAAAGGCACATTTTAATTTTAGGTTAAGTGTTCTAAGCAACAATTTTCTTAGCAACAATTAGTCCCTATACGTGACTTAAAAAACATCCAACTTTGCAGAGAGTTGGGGGTGGAAGCTGCAAGGGAGTGGGTGGGACACAGGCTGGCAGAGGGATGGAGGGATCGCGGTCCCGCACTCGAGGGGATGGGACACCAGGTCAGATCTAATCACCAGGCATCCTGTGGTGCAGATGGCTTCCCAATCAAACCCTCCCAGCTCACCCTGCAAGGGCGAGCCCAGCAGGAGGAGAGCGGGTTATTTCTGGCACACGGCGTGCTTGCGCGGGGCACCCACCCACGCCGGTGCACTCTCGGCTCCCAGGAGGGCTGCTCCGTGCCATTCACAGGCACAGCCCCTGAGCGTCACAGAGGTCTCTGGATGACATTATGAGGTTTAAAATCCACATTGTATGAGTTTCCTGTGCCTGCTGTTCAAATGACTAAAACTAGGTGGCTCAGAACAATAAACACTTCTTTTCCCCACAGGTCTGGAGACCGTAAGTCTGAAATCAGCATCATTGGGCTGAAATCCAGGTGCTGGCCAGATTGGTTCCTCCTGGAGAGTCTGTGCCAGGCCCCTGTCCTTGTTCCTGAGGGCTCCCAGCAAGCTCTGGCACACCTTGACTTCTGGATGCATCTCTCCTCTCTCCGCCTCCATCTTCACGCAGCCTTGGCCCTCTCTGTGCCTGTGTGGTCAAGTCGGGCATCGGGCACTGGGTTGAGGACCCACCCGAACTCCACAGTGATCTTATTCTAAGATCCTGAGCTTCATTACTTCCACAAAGACCCTATTTCCAAGTGAGCTCACATTCTCAAGTACTGGGGTTCAAGATGCGGACACATCTTTGGGGGACACCATTCAACCCATGTCACCCATGAGGATGGCGTGCAGCCACCCCTCGCCCTCAGAGCCCAAGCCCCGTGCACAGACCCAGCAGCACCCCGGCTGAGTCACCTCCCATGGATTACCTCGCCTCCGCTCCTCCCCACCTCTGCTCTCCTCTGCCAACGAGCAGGACGCCACCCCTTTGCCTCCAGAAGCGTCTCTGCCGGGCCAGCCTCCTCGTCTCACCCAGGGTCACTGCACATGCCCCGCCCTGGTGGCCCAGCTGCAGTCCTGCCTCCTCTGTCCTCTCCTCTGCCTCCCTGAACCCCTCCATCCTAAATACCGGGTTGTAGCCTCACCAGCCCTTCTTCCCCCACTGGCCCTCACTCAGCAGTCACTCCCCGCCTACACAGCCAGGCCCTTCCTCATGCTCACCCCTCTCTCTGAATGCCAAAGGGATTTTGTTCCCCTCTGAACACACTATAAGACACAATTCCAGCATCACCTCCCACTGGAAGCCTTCCTTGATCCTTCTCTGCCCGCCAGGCAGGGCTGGCACCTCCTCTGTGTTCCCTCCACCATCTTAGCTTCCCTCACTCACGGCCGGTTAGCTACCCGTCCACCCGGGAGTCCCCCGGGGCAGCCCCAGGCCTCTCCACACGGCCTCACTGGTAAGAGCAAAGGCATGCCTGACCCGGGCCCTCGGTCGCTGGTATTACTACACCACTGACTCTGGGCCGCCTTTGGACCCAGTGCCTTCAGTTAGTGGGTCGTCACCATCTGACAGATGGGCCGGGGCAGGAGGACTGACAGGTCATGATGCGGACAAACTGGGGCTATTTGAACCAGTTACTGTCTCCTTCCAGAGAAACGCCCTTCACCAAAACTCCAGGAGCCCCCACTAAGGTAAGGAGCTGTAGAGAAAAAACATCCTTTAAACAATGTGGCAGGACCCCCAGGATGTGCTAAAGGCTGCTGAGCCCGCAGCAGCCCACTCCCATTTTCAGCTCCCTGCCTTAGACGAGCAACTGAGTGCCATTGCTGGGCTCGAGGCCCCATAGCAGGAGACCTGAGGGGTCTGAGGCTCGCTTTGGGGTGCTCCAGGGGCCAGGCCCACTGCTCAGGTTGTGTTTCAGACTGTGTAGATTACTAGAAGCCCTCCCGAAGAGTTTTCTGCACACGGCCGGCTGCAGCTCACCTGAAGCGGGCAGCTTGCGTTCTTCCTGGGCATAAAGGCCACCTGCCTGTGGAGCTGTCACAAAGGCCAACCTGCACAGGCAGCAGCTCTCCTCTGTGACTTACTGCTGAATGGACTGACAGCCCTTGGCGCCCAAAACAAGCTGATCTTTTCATCTGTTCCATCTCCCTTTCCTTTATCCAGCAAGTGCCAGCCACAGGCAAGGGCTGAGGGGGCTGCCAGGGTGAGACCCAGGCGAGCACCTCCCCAGGGGGCTCGGGGTGGGGTGAGGGACAGGCCTCCTCCTGAGCAGGACAATCACTCGCTCCACACTCTGGGGCTTCTTCAAGGACCACAGGCTCTGCCCTTGATTCAGCGAGTATTTTGTGCAAAGAATTGGAAATAAACATCTGTGAATTGAATCCAGGGCTCTTTTTTGAAAGGGGGAAAATTCGTAGCTTGGTAATGCTGGAGGAATAAGGACATTAAAGCCTCAGGGGAAAGGCGACACCTGCTCGTGTCCAACCCTGGCTCCTCCATCCCTGTGGTCATAACTCCCCAGCTGCAGTAGGAAACAGGTGCTCGTTTCACCATTCGCTCATTTAATACACATTTACTGAGAAACTATTAGGTGCTTTGTGAGGGCCACAGCCCACGCTGGTACCGAACGCCACGCTCACCAGCACTCCATGCATGGCCCAGGACTGCCACACCTCCTCCCACCAAATCTTCAGGACACCTGACAAGCCCACCAGGGTGACGAGCCACATCTGCAGAAAGGAGCTGAGGTCAGGGGGGGTCATGAGCTTGCCTAATGCCCCGAACACAAGGGGCCAAGCTAGGACTTGAGTGCAGGCTGCCTGGCCAGGGTGTTGAGGCTGAGCACAGCAATACTGGACAAACTGGGGACGAAGACAGACAACCAGTGTCTTAACTGAGACCCAAGGCGGCAGAGCGAGAGAGGCATTCCCAGAGGCCCTGGGCCATCAGAGAAGGCCTCCCAGGGGAGGTGGCATCCCACTAGACTTGCAGAGTCCAGGAGCTAATACCCATTGGTGGGCAGGGCTGGTTCATTTCCATACCCTGGGAAACCTGGCCCGGGCCTGGCCATGACAGGTGCACAGAAAGTGTTTGTTGAATGAATGCAGGAACTGCAGATGACTGGCTGTGCGGAGAGAAGAGAAAGGGTTCTCTTTGGGTGGGAATGGCTGTTACCATGCCATCTTTAGGTGCAGGCCCAGGAGATGATCTGAGAGATACTGAGAAAGCTGGAGCGCAAGGTGTGGCCCACGGAAGATGCTCAACATGTTTCCGGGGAAAAGGAAAGAGCCCAGGAGGAGGTGCCTCCGTCTCCTGCCTCAGTCGGAGCCGCTCCCAGGCGAGGCCAGGTCTCGGGCAGGAAGCCCTCAGACACTTCCTCGGCAGAGGAACCAGAACCCGCTCCCACTAAGGACTGCTGCGCCACCTGGCCGCCGCTCCTGGGTCCTGGGAGAACGCAGGCTTTGGGGGAGTGAGCGCCAGCTCGTGGGCGGCAGGAAAGCCCTTCAGCTCTGCAGCAGCAGGACGCCCGGGTGAGCAAGGACTGGGCTCCAGCCAAGGGGAGGAATGCAAGCTGGGTGCCCCGAGACCAGCCTGTAGAAGTGGGGGCGGGAGGAGGAGGGCGCGAGGAAAGGGAGGAGTCCGTTTTCCTGCAAACAACTGCACCCTTGGTCCGAGGTGGGCCGATGCCCCCCAACAACATAAGTTCTTGTCCTAATACGGGGACCCTGGGGTGACCTGATTTGAAGGAGTCTTTGCAGATGTAGTTAAGGACCTCCAGGTGAGACCTTCCTGGATGGGTGGACCCTAAATCCAGCCAGAAGTGTCCTTATAAGAGACACACACAGAGGAGTGGACAGAGAAGAGGCCATGTGAAGGCAGAGGCAGAGGCTGGAGGCCCCCCGGGGCTGGCGGAGCAGGAAGGAGTTTCCCCTGGAACCTTAGAGGGGCTGGTCCTGCCCACACCTTGATTTCAACTCTGGCCTCCAGAATATGAGAGCAAACAGGGCTGCTGCTTCAACCTCCCCTCCACCCTGCCCACCCCCATTTGCTGTGACTTGTTCTGGGAGCCCCAGGAAACACACACACCTCCCAGCAGAACAGAAGTTCACGTGTACCCAGGGGCTCAGGGATGGGGGGGTCCAGGCCCCATCCTGGAGGGAGCGGCTCTCCAGGGAGTGTTAGAGAAACGGGCAGGTTCAGATGGACTCTGGCTGGGGTGGCACCAGAGCACAGCCAGGACAGGCCACCACCGTGGCAGGCCTGGATGCTGCCCCTTGAGGCCGTGGAGGGAGGGACCGAGAGGCAGACTGCTGGGCGGCCGCGGGGGGTTCCAGGTGGCAACCCCCCTGGCTCTCCTCTGCCTGCTCCCAACGCCCGAACAGCCGAGAGCTGGGGAGAGACCAGCCTCTTTTCGATCACAGAAGACTGACCCCTGCAATCACATGCCCCCCGCACTGCCCAGAGTCACACCACCGGGCCGCCTGTGCACACAGGAGCCCACTTCCCAGGAAGCCCTCCAGACGAGGGAAGGAGGCGCCCTGTGAGCCACCCCGTGCTCAGCCAGTCAGCACGGGAACCCCAAAGGGCCAGAGGTGAGGACGGAGGGCCGGGCGATGACGCCAGCAGCTCGGGCCCTAGAGGACGCCTGAGGCCAGGCCCAGCCAGGGGTGCCGGTACCCACACCCACAGTCTCACGCCCTACCCCCAACAAGCGCGAGGCCGGGGGGCAGTGGGGTCAGTGCCTTCACCCCTTACTGTCCAGATGGGCCGCTGGGCACCAAGAAACAGGATGTGGGCAACCCGTCCCCCATCCATTTCTCCGCCGGAGAAAACCTGTTCAGGAGAAACAGTGTCAGCTCCAAGGCCCCATCAGACACCGTTCCCTGGGCAGGGGACTTAGCTGGCTCCTCCTCTGAGCCCTGCCGCCCCGGGGCTCTTCCCCTCAGCGCGGTGCCCCTGGGCTGTGTCTACTTGTCTCTGCCCCCCGACCTGGGGCTCCCGAGGGCCCTGCTTCAGGCCTGCACATCCTGGGTCCCTAGGACATGTGCGGAGAATGAACGAAGGTCTCTGCCAGCTCCCCGACTCCCCCAGCCAACAGCGGAAATGCGACAGACCAAGGCCGGGGGCGACCTGGCAGACTAAAAGTACTGCACGACATCCTGGTGCAACTTGACCAGGGGCCCTTGTCCAGCCCTGGCCTAGGAGGCACTGCAAGGTGGGTGTCTGCTGTGGATTTGCCAACCCAACAGCCCCAGCACAGAGGAAGGTCGCCGGCCTTGCTGGGCGGCCCCAGGCCACGGCTGACCCAAAGCACTGTCAGCAGAGAAGACAGGTTTGGGGAAACCCGCTGCCCACAAGGCCCCTTGGCCAAGTGCAGGAGAAGCCGGGAGGGTCCATATGAACCCCCACCAAGGCCACACACAGCAGGTTCCAAGCCAGGTCAGGTCACACCCACACCTTCCCAGACGGGGAAGAGGGCAGACCCCCAAGGCAGCGCCCGCCCCATGTCCCACAGAACCGGAAGGGTGAGTGCTGTCCTGGCAGGCCGCAAGCCGCGCAGGTACGACATGACATCAGGGAGGGGGCGTGGCTCCGCGATCCCGCAGCCTATCGGGATGAGCTGGACTCCCCCAGCCCCTCCCAGTCTCTCCCCTCCTGGCCCAGTTCTTTCTTTACATCGGGGTTGCCCACTGCCGATGCCAACAGTGGCTGAAAGTCCTCTTACCAGAAATGTTCACGGCTGACACGGGATTTACAATAGTCTGGGTATTTCCCACGCGTGCCCTTGGCTGTCTCAGGCTTACTGCTCCCACTTCACAGATAAGGAAACTGAGGCTCACTGGGGTGGCGTGATTCAATCAGGCTCATACCTGGGTCTAGAATCTCTGAGGCCCTAATTCTTCCCTCTTTGGTGGTCTGCAAACAACAGATGACTGTAAGCATTACGATGAGTCCCCGGAACCCAAAAGGATCTGGTCATAGGACTTCCCAGAATGACTCCAGCCTGGATGACAAAATCCCACAACAGCTGGCTGAGCTCCACAATTATTTTCCCAAGAACTTCAGGCTGCGTGCTAAGGTTCAACACATGTCCTGACTCCCTTCACCTTCCCTGACACAGCCCGGGCAAGAACAGCAATGCCCCAAACGTGGGCTGGAAGGCAGAAAATGTCCCCGAGTGCCCAGGCAGGGCCTTGGTCTTGTCCCCACTGGACAAGGATGCCCTGGCTGCCAAGGATCTCCAGGACGGGAACAGGTTGGGGAAAATGCCCGGGTGCCCAGGACCATGGAGGCCCAGGTGTCCCAGCAGGTGAGGTTACCCGCCCCCGCACACACACTGACACAGCCTCCTTGGAGCTGCCCACTCAGCCTCCTGGGTGTCCAAGAAGCCCCCAGGCCCCTATGGCCTGGACGCCTGGCTCCTGCCTGAAAGCTGCATGGGCTGAGCCTGAAGCTTCCCATCTGCAGAGTGGGGCATTGTGCGATCCTGCCTCTCTGCCTCACGGAGGAGTGATGGGAGAATGTGGGCCGTGGCTCCGCAAGCCTCCAGCATCAGCCAGGGTGTGTGAGGGCTCGCGCTTCGCTCACCACGTGAAGGGACAATGAGTCCTTGCACAGAGTGCATGGGTGCACGGCTCGCCTCGGCCCTGCGCTGCCAGCTCAGCCCTCCAGCAGCTCAGCCAGCCCTCTTGGAGGAGACAGCCTCCAAGGGGGTCTCAGGACCCAGGCTAGGCACGGAAGGGCACCAGGTCATCTCCGGCAGAACAAGAGCAAAGTCCAGCAAGTGGGTTGCTGAGGGGGCAAGGCCCCCTGGAGCCCCCACTACCCGCTGGGGCACAATGGTAATGACTCACTCACTCACTGAGAGGGAGCTGTCCTGGGACGCCAGCACCAGAAGGCCAGGCCACAGGGCCAGCTGCAGAAGTGACCAGGGAGCTGTGTGGGCACAGGAGGAGCTGGGCTGGGCTGGGGCAGGCGACGCCTGCAGGGAGGACCCTGATCCATCATACGAATCTTGAAACACTTCCCTGAAAAGGAAGCTGAGGCTCAGGAAGATTCCAGAACACATCCAAGGTCGCTGGTCAAGGAGTGGAGGGGTGGGAGCAGGTTGCCCTTCCTTCACATTGCATGGCCACGAGGGGCAGCACTGGGAGGGGGACATCCCTGCTGGCTCCAGGACAACCCAGAGACTTCTCCCTTGGTCTAGGGATCCGGAGGGGTGGATCCAGACCCTCCCACCACTGCCGTCCCTGGCCAGTGCCGATGCTCCGGCTGCAAATGGTCCCAGCCTTGGCCAGATCCACATGGCACGCACAGCTGGACCATCTCTCTGGTGCTGTCTAGGTTCACTTTGCTGGCAGACACCCAGCAAATCTGCCCACCTGAGGGATGTGATAAGCCACAGTCACGTGGCTCCCATGGCCAGTTACTGAGGGACATCCTGTAAGTCATTGTCACAATGTGCCCAGTGGTCCCCCCTGGGATGGCCACACACACTCAGCCTCCTCCTCAGATACCCTCCTTGAACACCCCACCCAAGTGCCCCAGTTACGATCCAGCCGATCACTTTCATTTATTTCCTTGGTGGAACCTTTCCCTACCAGCAGTTACCTGGGAATCCTATTTGTTGACCTATTTCTGATTTGAGTATCCCTCATACCAGACTGGAAGGTCTGAGAAGATAGGGAACTATGTCTGTCCTGTTACTCCTCTGCCCCAGTGCTTAGACAGGAGCCTATGTGGATGGATGGATGGATGGATGGATGGATGGATGGATGGATGGATGG
>JAQQAC010002594.1:88632682-88654854 GCA_029783875.1 Phataginus tricuspis | reverse complement strand
TGGATGGATGGATGGATGGATGGATGGATGGATGGATGGATGGATGGATGGATGGATGGGAAGACAGACGGACAGGTGGATGGACGGATGGATGGATGGACGGGTGGATGAACAGATGGATGGATGGATGGATAGATGGATGGATGGATGGACAGATGGGCAGACGGGCGGGTGAATGGATGGATGGACGGATGGATGGATGTGTGGACGGATGGATGGATGGATGGGTGGGTGGGTGGATGGATGGATGGATGCGTGGATGGATGAATGGATGGATGGATGGATGGATGGATGGACAGACGGACGGACAGACGGGCAGACTGACAGATGGGTGGTTGGGCGGATGGTTGGATGGACAGGTGGATGGATGGACAGATGGATGGATGGATGGGTGGGTGGGTGGATGGATGGATGGATGGATGGATGGATGGGTGGATGGATGGGTGGGTGGATGGATGAATGAGTGATGGATGGAAAGTCGGAATAGAAGGAAGGCAACATCAGCATCTCCTGTTCTTTGCAAAGATTAAAAACAGAGTGCTGGACAGTGTCAACAGAAAGAGAACTCGCAGGAGGTGGCCCTTGAGATGGGCCCTGAGTGCTTGGCACAGACTGGCCAGGTGGAGGTGGATAGGTGCGGTAGGACCCTGCACTCCTCTGCGTCCTTCTAGAGTTTTCACAGTCACCTTCCCACTGCATTAACACCATTTTTATAAAGTTAATTTCCTCACCTACATCTCTACTCCTGGGACTCCTGTGTCTTCCTCAAATCTATTTTGTATACACATAAAATGTATTTATCAATATTGTTTGGTTTTTCTCCCTGGAATGGAATGCAAATTGCATCTCATACATAATACAAATTCTCCAACCCACACAAATCAAATGAAAAAGACCTTGGTTGGCTGGTTTGTCTATTTCTCTCTGAAGACAGGACACAGGGGGGGCACACACTATGGGGTCCCGGCCTGGCCCCAGCTTCTGCTCCCTCTGTCACCACCAAGGAATGCCATTGTAAAGACCAGTTCAATGGGTGTTTTCTTTCTTTTACAGCATCTCAGGCAGTTTGCTGAGGAGCCTGACACCCAATCCACTGGAATTGAATAATCAATTGCTGCTTGTTTAATAACTGAATTTATTAAGTGCAGAATATATACAGCTGATCATTCAAGGAACTAATTTGCAAGTCAGGGCTTTTGAGGGATTGTTTAAAGAGAAGATCCATATGTTTCATAAATCTGGGATGTAGAAGGAGGAGGCAGTAACAGCAAGACAGGGAAATAAATTTCTGTGGCATGATTTGCATTCGATAAATATAATCTCATGCTTTGGCCAAGGAGGCCGTGGCAGACAAGTGGTACATTTACTCATGACGCAGCACAGTCTGCCTGGGCCAGCAAGCTGGAGGGGGCGTGGTGTGGCCTTCATGGACCAGGTCTGAGTTGCCTCGGGAGCCAGGCCCTTCCTTTCGAGGGACCTCCTAGTGCCGCCTGAAGTCCCCCACGTGGGAGTCGCCAGCCCCCACGGCCTCCACAGGCTGGACCAAATGCCTGCCTTACAAATACAATGTTAGCCGACAGAGCAGGTCGCATTCACCGTGGGAGGCCACAAGGGGACAGAATGCAAGAGAGCGCCCAGCTAGTTCCCATGCCTGTCACAGAGCCTGGCACGTCCACGAGGATGGGCGGTGAAGGTCAGCTAGGACTCTCTTCAGTAGGTCAGCTTTTCCCAAACGGCTAAGTCCTAAGGATGCTAACAGGCACCCTGAGGCAAAGCCAAACCAGCACCTAGGCTTCCACGAACCAGGAAGTTTGAAAACACTTAATCTTTTCACTACAGGACTTGTCAGAGCCTTTAAAGGCTGCTGGACAAGCTGAGGCTATGGGACAACCCCCACCAGGCCCTCCTCTTCCCTTCCCAGCACCTGTGTGGAGACCCCAGCCCCGCTATTCCTGCAGCTCAGCTCAGGGAATGCCCCTGATGCTGGGGAGACCCATCTCCCTCAGCCACAGGATGCTTGCTGTCCCGGCCACTCCGTCCTGCTCAGAGCAGGCCGCACTGAGGACTCTGGGGAGGAAGGCGCCGGGAGCTGGGCCACGCCAGGAAGCTCCATCTGCTGCTGACCAGCCAGCCTGGGCCCTGGGGGCGGATCTGGGCATCACACATCTGACATGAACTGGGGGCCACAGTGAGGCCAGCCTCTCCAGAGGCTGGGAAGAACACAGAATCACTAACCCTGGTAAACCCTCCTGGGCACAGGAATGAACAGCCAGCCCGAGGCGCCCCCGCTGGGGGGCCAAACTCTGGAGCAAACCCAGGGAGCCCACCCAGGCCCAGCCTGGAACGCAGCTGGCGCTGTGCTGGGGCCTCCCTCAGGCCTCCTCCATGGGATTCCCGGGGTCAGGGGCCCAGACAAGCTGAGGCAGTGATCACACGCACAGAGCTGTGCCAGGCCTAGGTTGGGGCAGGAGGGAGCACAGAGGTCAGGCCTGACCCAGGTGTAAAACCCAGGGAGCCTTCCTGGAGGCTGTGTGAGGGGCAGAGCTGAGGAACTCAGAAGCTCATGGCCACCTCGGCACGCCCAGTTCCCGCGGCCCCTCACACCCCTGCACATGCACCGCCAAACCAGGCTGCCTGCCACTCCCCCGCACTGGCTTCGCTGTTGCCTCAGCCAGGAGTGCAATTCCATGCATCAGGAACCTTCAGGGCCCTGCAAAACGCCACCTCCTCCAGGAACCCTTCCTGGCTCTACCTCACTCCCCGTTCCCTGCCGTGGGCTGGGGCACCTCCCCTGCCCCTCCTCTCCTGACTCTCTGTGCCTCTCCTGCTTCTGCCTGGTTTAGGGCCACTGTGCTGGTGCACCACCTCCAGAAGGGCCCGCGGGTATCGGCGGTACTGATGGGCACACGCTGGCCATGCGCTCACTTGCTCGCTCACTCGGCAAACGCCCGTGGAAGGCCCACGAGCGCTGGGGACCCCGTGCCGAGACGCTGATGGCCGTGCAGGCGCGGGGTGAGGGGCTTCCCTTGTCTTGCTCCTTTCGGGGGCACAGTCACCCTGTGAGCAGGACCTGGGGCCCCTTTCACAGGCAGGGGTCGTCCCCGTGACCCTCAGGGCCAGAAGGACTGGGATGCTTGCTGGGCAGCCGCTAGGCCAGCCCATCAACCAACGCGCCTGCGGCAATCTGTGCCCCAGCGTTTCAGGGAGGGGGCCTGGCGCCTCAGGGGCCTGAGGGGGAGCCCCTCCCGTCCCTGGTGATAGACGCGCGGAGCAGCCTCCCATGACACAGGGCGCTGGGAGGTCTGGGGGCACCCAGAGGGCAGCCCCTGAACCCCTCTTGCCCTCCCACCCAGGACAAAGGTAAGTTCCCGCCCCGAGGCCACCTGTGCTGAGTCCCGAGGGCAAAGGCTGGGGCGTCCCATCCTACCTGAGGCCAGGAGAGGGGCCGCAGTGCACAGAGACGGGACCTTCTGCCTTCCCCCAGCTCCAACCTGGGCAGCAAGAGAAGCCTTCGTCCCACCCCATGGGCCTCGGGGCCCAACGGAGAACACGCAGGCTCCCCGACCCACAGCCCAGAGTCAGCCCCTGCAGGAGAGAGTCTGTCCCTCCTCAGCGACACAGGTGGCTGGCTGCTCCTCCAAGTCTCGGGTGGTCATCTGACGCATGGGGAAGAAGCAACAAGTCCCTGGGGCGTGGGGTGTCTGTAAGACCATGGGGAGGAGAAAACCAGGAGCCCTGGGCAGCAGCGTGAGCCACCTGCTTGGATGCTGCGGGCTCCGGGGCACCTGCCCGGGGTGCAGGCTAAACATCTCCCCCAGAGCGGACAGGCCGGGGCAGGGCACGAGACACCAGCAGGCATCTGGAGGGGCGGCCCCAGGCACACGGGGCTGCTGTGGCCTAACAGCAGGGACACACCCATCACCAAGCAGGCCGCTGCCCTCGCTGGAGGGACACGGCACGGCAGCCACGTCCTAGCACCTCACATGCCTCGACACTTGTGAATATAGCCCCTCCGAGCCTATGACCCAATCCGTGGGGACAGTTCCTGTGAGTGCCTCCTATTGGCCAAGACAAGAGGCCCAGGTGAGTCAGCATGGCCCCTCCCAGGCCCAGAGCAGGTGGGGGACGAGTGGGTCTCGTGTAGGGGAGTGACCCACACAAAGAACAGAGCCCCCAGCACCCCATGGGAGCTTCCAACATGGCCACTTGTCTTATACAGGTGGCAAACCTTGGGCTCAGGGACATTAGGAGACTTGTCCCAGGACACACTCCCTCCTGGAGGGCAGGGGAGCAGGACCCCAGCACAGGCCCCCCTCTTCTGAATGAGGGCTCTCACCGCGGGCGCTCTAGGATCCATCCTGCGGGTTATGTTATGCCATGGGCAGGAGAATCTGCGTGATAATGTCCCTCTGCCCTCTGGCCAGCTGCCGGCCTCCCGGCCTGTGACTTGCACATTCTAATAATATCCTGCTCCCTCTCCTGCCCCTCAGGGCCCCGGTGTTAAAATATCACATCCCACTCTGCTCCAGAAGGACTGAGAAGTCCCACTGAGCTTCTCGGATCACCAGCAAATGCCCTAGAGTCACAAATCAGTAACAACCCCGTGGATGGGTGACAGAGCAGGCTGTCTCCATGGCGCCACAATGCCCACAGTCTGCCTGTGAACACTGAGAAACACACGAGACAGGGGCCACCTTTGGGAGTAGCACGCAGCACGGCGAGGGGGCCCCCAGTGAGGGTGCAGCTTGGCAATGCCAGGGGGCACCTCCCTGCCTCCCGCCTCTGCCTCCCGGTGCAGGCCGACAGCCCCGTGAAGCAGACCCCCCCACGGGAAACGCTGACTGGCACACGGCACAGCCACGGCCACCAGAGCCAGGCGGCCTGGGCTCAGGGCTTGGCTCTGCCACTTGCTAGCTGTGTGACTTGAGGCAAGGTGCTTTATGTCTGCATGCCTCGGTTTCCCCATCTGTACAATGAGCACAGTGACCACGGCACCTGGCCCACTGAGGCGGTGTGAGGGTGAAGTGAGCCCCTCCCACTAGGCCTGGCGCACACTGGGCACTCAGTAAGCATTAGTCGTTGGCATGGTCGTGTCCCCCTAAGCTTCTGGTGTGCGTAACTGCAAGCACGGCAGGAGAGGCTGCCAGAGGATTCAGGCGTCAGCCCCTAGGCACTTCGGGCCAGGACCAGAAGTCGCCTGCGCGGCACCCTTCTGGAGCAGGAGTCCTCGGCCACAGCACTGCCGACACTCTGGTCCGACCACTCTGTGCTATGGACTGCACGGCGGCATCCCAGACCTCTGCCCCCCGATGCCGGGAGCCCCCGCCAGCTGTGCACCCTCCATTAGAGGAACAAATAAGCGCCCTCCACAGCACTGCAGAGCACCCACTGCTGCTGTCCCTGCTCCGCGGAACCTCGGGCCCCAGAGACCCAGTCACTGCCCCAGGCCCACGGGCACCTGGACCCGAGGGCACAGAATTCCCACGGCCCTGCCCCAACACTGAACAAGCTGCCCAGGCCTATGTCACAAGGAAGCAGAGCTGGGCTGCGGGAAGGCGCTCGTTCCTGTGGGCCTAGGGACTCCTGCAGCAGGGGGCCTGGGGCCTGGGGGGTAGGCTCCCTCCTGCTGGAGGGGGCGGGGGTGCCGCCCTGCCAACATTTCCTCACCAGGTCTCCCAGGAGCCGGGCAGCTGTCACCCTGGAGTACGGCCGCCGCAGCCCAGCTCACGTCACCGCCTCTCCAGCATCCCTGAGGCCCCCAACGGTTGTCTGGGAGGAGCTGCTGCCATCCTGGGCCCTGCCTGGTTTCCTCGGCCTCTGGGGTTCAGTGGGGATCCCACACACCCATGGGACAAAGGAATGCATGAAAGGTGATCCTTCTGGGCCCCAAGGACCCCTTGGAGGACAAGGGTCCCCCTCTGGAGCTCATCCCGCTGGCTCTGGCGAGGACAGGACAGCCTGGTGCTCCCGCTCAGCATGAACTGCACACGTCATTTCCAGGGGCCTGGGGAAGGCGGGATGCAGGGCCCCGCTGGAATCTTCGGGCCTTCACCCATCCTGGGCCCCACCGCCCCCCACTCCTGCCGGAGGCCTGAGTGTCTGCCGCAAACCTCGCAGGCAGGGCCCTGGGACAGGGAGCTGGGTTTGGGGAGGTAGTATGGGCTGCTCGGGAGGCCCACGGGATGGGGAGAGCAAGGGCTTTGCTGTTGAAGGGCTTCATTACAGTCGAGACCCCCCCACCCCAGCTTCCAGATGCTGTGGGGTCTGCCCAGCCGGGGGAATCCAGGCGGTGCAGGGGGTCCCAGCTGGCGTCGCCATCCAGAATGCTGGCGCTGACTTGGGACCAGCCACGTGACCTCCTGAGGTTCCATCTGGGAAACAGAGATAATGGCCCAGCGATCTGCTGGGGGGATTTTCCATTCGACTGTTCCAAATATTTCAAAACGAAATGCAGTGACTATTTTAGGTTGCCACCCTTGAGGAACCAGGCTGGCTAGAGATTTATGTGTATAATAATTTTTAGAAATCTTATCTATTTGGGGTTTGCTGGGGGAGGACCATTCATCTCTGCACTGGTACCCGCTCATGCCCACCATCCAGGGCATGTACTAATCGCTCCGATCCTTTCTCAGAGCGTCCTGGTTTGGGTGATAAAGCGTATGGTCACTATGGGTTTCATGAACATGGAGCTGACGGAGAAGGGATCTCTCTGGCAACAGATACTCGGTGAAATATTTAGAGCCCTAGAATTTACTTTTTAAAAAGTAAAAATCACTTTACTATTTATTTTTCATTAAAAGTAATACATGTTCAGTGAAAAAGTTCCACCATTATAGGAACATTTACAGAAAGAAGTGGGGTGGAGGCAGCTGCCAACCCCCCCACCTGGTGGGACATCACTGCAGAGACACAGCTCTGGGCCCCGGGCTGACCACTCCGCCCTGCCCATCCAGGCCCCCACGCCCCCCGCCGGCTCCCTAGCTCCCAGACACACCTGCCTGCACTCCGCTGACAGCGCTGCTCACTGCCCACCACAGGGCCTTTGCCCGGGCAGCGCTCTCTGCAGGGAAGGCCCTTGCCACCCCCACCCTCTGGTCTCAGGCCTCACCTGGTGAGCCCTGGCCTCCTCCCAAGCAGTGGGTCTCAAACTCCACGAGCAGCAGTGCCCCCGAATCAGTGAGAACATGGACTCAGCAGGGCTGGGGAAGGGCCTGGGAACGTCCATCCCAGCACATCCCCAGGCGATGCTCAGGCTGCGGCCCAGGGAACCCCACTCTGAGCGCCTCCCTAGAAAGCCTTCCCGCCCCCTCCCACCTTCATCCTGGAGTAGAGGAGGCCCCGGGATGGGCATATACCCCACCTCGCTGCCAGACCAGCACAGCAACTCGGCTGCCGTGTAGCCTGGACCGCCTCTGCCGTGGTCGCTGCTGGTCCCAGGACCGGGTGTGGTGCAGAGTGGGGCAGGTACAGTGACAGCACTTCTCAGAGCGTGTTCCACGAGGGGGACCGAGGGGTGACTAGAAGAGTGTCTCATCGTCACGTGAGTTTGGAAGATGGACGGTCAAGTCGAGGAGGGCTGTTTCTTTACAGGACTTCTCAGGGCTTTGAGTGGCAGTGGACTTTGCACATCTCGAAGCAGCCACAGGAAACACTCCCCACATGTGCATGCGTGAGGATCCCTTTGCCCAAAGAGCAGCTCGTGGGGCTCCTGTCCCGAGGGACCTGCTGTTTAGAAGGGCCACCGGCCCACACTCACAAGCATAACGCTTTACATACACAAAACAAAACAAAACCAGCTTCCACCATCGGCGTCACATGCAGTGACACGGAGGCCCACTTCCCCCGTAGAAAGTCGCCTGTGCTGTATCACAGGCTGCAGAGACATCGCTTCCCTAAACAGTCCCCCATGGGGAACCATTTAGGTCATTTCCAACTTTTCACCATCACAGGCAGTCACGAGACGTGTATTCTTCCGTGTGTGCGTTTGGTCCCAGGCCCAGCTGTCTGTGCTGCTCTAAGAATTTCATCACATTGAAAGGTCCTGTACAAGTACATGAGTTCAGACACAAACTGAAATACCAGGCGTGCCCTGGGGCCATGGCATCCAGATTCGTCAATGGACCTTGCGGATCACTGGACGCCTGAGACCATACCCACAGCAGAGACGGGGCGTCACCACTTTTAGTGAATTCTCCAGGGAACTGAGGGCCCCCACCAGGGAAGCCCCACCCTGCTGCCTGCCCTGGTACCCATGGGCCGGCTGCTTCCCGGCTTCCACCCAGACCCCAGTCCAGTCAGCCTGCTCACACAGACAACAGGGACAGGTGACAGTGTCCTCAGCCTTGAGGCCTTCAGAGTGCCTGTGACCAACGGGTGGGCCATCTGTCGGCTCAGAGGAACTGGTCCTTCCCTGGGGGACGGCAGCCCCCACCCTCTCGTCCTTGCTGCTGGGCGTCTTGTGGGGGGTCCCTTCCTTGGAAACTTCTGGGGACAGCACCCCGTACTCACCCCTCCTCTCCCAAGGGCCTGCTGCACTCGGGTGGGGTCTTTCCTCCTTCCCCATCCATCATTCCACCCCAGCGCTGACGAGTCAGCTCTTGGAGGAGCCCATTTCATCTCATCCATGGCCGGCCGCAGACACAGCCAGTGATGGGGCTGTCACAGAAATGCTGATGGTCATGGGCTCCCTCAGACGGCGCTCGAGAAACTGGAGCCCTGAGTGCAGCATGACTGTGCAGCCCTGAGTCTGCAGCTGACGGGCAACAGGCGAATCTGCACACACCCTAATTCCTACCCACTGCACAAATGAGGAAAAGGAGGCCCCAAGATGCCACGAGCCTTCCTGAGACTATGCAGCCAGGGCGATGCCAAGCTCAGGGTCTGCAGGGCCCATCTGACCCCAGGGAGCGAGCTTTGTCTGCCTGGGGATGCGGAGGAAGGTCTGGGTGGGGGGCATCAGGGCTACACCCTCCCATGGGGTTGGCCACAGAGCACCCCCGCCAGGGGGTCCGTCCATCCACACGGGCTGACGGCCCGTGGCCCCAGTGCCTGCACCCTTCACAGGAGCAGGGGATCTCAGTTCTGAAAGGTGGTCTCGAGTCAGGAGACGGTGTCACTGCTGAGGATGGCATTGTAAGGGGCAGAGAGATGGGTGACACAAGGCCTCCCTGCCCCGCCTCCAGCCTCACAGGTGAGAGAAGTAGCAGAACATGCTCAGGCAGGGCCTGGCCCACGGGGCACATTTGATAAATACACTGTCTGCCCCCAGAACGTGGGTTACCCAGTACCCACTCTCCCCTCCGTCCTTACCAATCTAAGCCGATTCTGTCCTGGAGGCCATGTGCTCAGATGACATACTGACCCTCCCTGACTCCCGGGGCTCTAGGGTTGCCATTTCCAGTGACCCAGGCCTGCCCATGAACACGTAAGCACAAGGCACTGGGTGGGGCGTCTGGGATGGCTTTTCAACAGAACTCACCTCTGTGGGGGCTCCCCTTTGCTCCTCGTCTCCCTACCCCTTCCCTCCTGCCGAGAATGCAGACACGACGCCTGGAGGTATGGCAACCACCTTGTAAACCTAAGGATGAAGCCACACGTCTAGGGCAGCAGAGCAGGAAGGCTTGGAGCCTGGGGCAGAAGCCGCCCCCCCAGCCCTACGGGGATAACCCAGACGCCTTCTAGTGTGGGACACACACACTCCCGACCCGCTCAACCACCAGTGGCCGATGCTCCCTACAGCAAGGGGCTGCCCCGACTTCCAGTCAGGTAGACAGGAGGCAGCTGGAAACTAATGCCAAAGGAGCCAGAATGCTTCGAAAGACAGGTGTCAGGGAGCAAAGAGACACTGGGGGAGCACTTGCTGTCTGAGTCTTCCCTGCAGGTGTTCACGCTCCCACCGAGGCAGCGGTAGTAACAGTTACCTGGTTACAGAAAAGGACGCTGAGGCCCAGGGAGGGGAGGTCTCCCACCCGGAGTCACAGAAGTTGAGAACGTATCAGAGCCGCACTCAGCGTCCTGGTCATCTTGGCCCCAAACCTTCTCCCCATGTGTTATGACCACCCCTGGTCCTGAGACCAGGGGGCCATGATGGATGGCGAGGCCCCTGTACACCATGAGCGGCGATGCCCCAAAGAACGGGCGGGGCACAAAGTCCTGGTCCCACAACCCACCCTCGATGCTGTCAACACAGCTATATCTAATTCTTTTTTTTTTAAAAAAAACTGTTTGTTCAATTCCCTAGGAAAATTTTATGATGGTTTCTCACAGAACAAATTCCTCCAGAGCAAATTCTCCACTTAGCAGAGCCCAGAAATAGTGCCAGAAAAAAGGGCAGAACTCAGAAGACATCATTTGAGTCCCTGGATCTACCCCTCAAATGTTCTAGTCTGCAAAGTCATACATCTTTTTTTCTAGTTTGAACTGGGCTTCTGTCATCTGCAAATGAAAGGATATTTACCCTCATGCACCCATTCTACAGATGAAGAAACCAGGGTCCAGACTGCTCTGTGACCCCGGGGCACTCAGCCTCTGGTGGCAGAGCAGGGATAAGAACTCTGCAGTGCAAACTCCCAGCCCAGCGTCCTCACCCACATTCCAGCCTACCCTGGTGCCCCGGCAGTCCAGGCAGCAAGCCTGTATGAAAGGCCTCCTGCGAAAGCCTGAGTGTCTCTTATTAGGCAGCAATGCAAAAGGGAACTGGCTGTTCTTGGCAGACATACACTGACTTTTAAACAGCCTCGACTGCAGATGCAAGAGCCCCATGTGCCCAGATGTTTTTCAGCCGCACCTCTTTATCCCCTGACAGCTCGTACTCCTTGAGTACATGAAAGACCTGAGGCTGGCTGCACCCACCCCGTATTTCATGCACAAATACCCTCAACATCTGCCTTTAGCTGGGGACACCTGCAGAATATCAGGGGACTTTTGGAAGATAATTATTCCACAGGATCCAAAGATATGTCTCGGGGACATAAATCTTGGGAAGTCTCTATGGAAACACACAAAAATGCATGTTGTTTTTATTAATACTCACAACAAAATGTCTCTGGAACAAGCCGGCTCACTTTAAACCACACCAGAATTGCCAGCATGTTTCCTGTTAAAGAGGATCTGTGGGGCTTTTTTATTTATGGATGGAGCAGCCTATAGAAAAGAAACCTTCAAAGTCAAGGAGGCCAGGTGATGGGATAATTGCTGGGTTGAAAGAGACCTTCGCCCCCTTTCTTATATAAGACTCGCCCTTGCCTGAGCCTACCAAAGGCAGAGTCCTGTGCCCGGGGCCCTGCTCGGGATGTGCAGAATACGTGTCGGCTGGTAAATCCCACTCCTGCTGGAGATGAGAAATGTGCACGTCCCGGTGCACACGCATCTGCACTGCAGCTGGGAGGGAGTCCTAGGCTCGAACCTGGCTGCCCCCCCCACGCCCGGGGAGGCCTTGAGCAGGATGCTTCCCCTCTCCACCTATATTCCTCAACTATAAAATGGGGACATAATAGCGCCTGTCTCCTAGGATGTTTGGAGGCTTAAATGAGGTGAAAAGCCCTCAGCAGAGTATCTGGCACTGTAAGCTCCCACAAATGGTGGCTTAGAAGACTGTAGATGGCCACAACTCTTTGCCTCTCCTCCCATTAAAAGGTGAAAGCTACGTGCCCTCCTGGAACCTGGGTACGTGACTTCCCTGACCACAGACGACGGCTGAAGGGACACTGGGCCAGTGTCTGGTTCGAGGTTTAGGAGACCTGCCACTTCCACTTTGTGCCTTTTGCAGCACTTGTTCGGGGACCGCCATGCCACGAGGCAGCCCACACCACGTGAAGAGACCACACAAAGGGAGTGGCAGCAGCAGGCCCCCAGCTGCTCCACATAGCCACCAACACGGGCGTGAGGACCCATCATGAACACCCAGCCCCGTCGAGCCCTCAGCTGGCCCCAGCCCCACCATCTGACCGCCAGCAAGCAAGAACCAGGTGGGTCCAGTCAACCCATATAACCATGAGCAATGATAATAATAAATGATTTTTAAGCCACTGAGCCTGGGAGCTGCCTGTCACCATTATCTAGTTATCCTAATAAAACCTCGTCACCCCACAAAACACTGCCGAACCAACTTACAATAAACATTAGGGGCCCGGGATGTTTCAGAAGGTGATGGCCTGATTCAGAGGCCCACCAGTCCCCTCCACCCAGCCTGGGACACAACCTGATGATCAGGGGTCCCGCCTGCTTACCTTCATGCCCGGGCCTAACACCAAGGCTGCTGAGACCATGAGCAGAATTCTCCCCCGACAAAGTGCCTCTCCTAAGGCCACGAGGTGTTTTTGCAAAACTGATTAAAATGTAAGGCTTCAAGTGAGTTAAATAAAACTGTTAGATAGTAAAGGAATTACCCTTGAACCTTTGGTAACCATGAATCTAAAGTCTGCAAGGCAGTAAGTACATACCTATTGATAATCACCCTAAATGTAAATGGCCTGAATGCACCAATCAAAAGACACAGAGCCGCTGAATGGATAAAAAAGCAAGACCCACCTATATACTGCCTACAAAAGACTCACTTCAAACCCAAAGACATACACAGACTGAAACTAAAGGGATGGAAAAAGATATTTCATGCAATTAATGGGGAGAAAAAAGCAGGAGTTGCAGTACTTATGTCAGACAAAAGAGACTTCAAAACAAAGAAAGTCACAAGAGACAAAGAAGGACATTACATAATGATAAAGGGTCAGTCCAACAAGAAGAAATAACCATTATAAATATATATGCACCCAACACAGGATCACCTACATATGTGAAACAAATACTAACAGAATTAAAGGGGGAAATAGAATGCAATGCATTCATTTTGGGAGATTTCAACCCACCACTCACTCCAAAGGACAGATCAACCAGACAGAAAATAAGTAAAAGACAGAGGCACTGAACAAGGTATTAGAACAGATGGACCTAATGGACATCTACAGAACACTCTGTCCAAAAGCAACAGGATACACATTTTCTCAAGTGCACATGGAACATTTTCAAGAATAGATCACATACTATGGCACAAAAAGAGCCTCAGTAAATTCAAAAAGATTGAAATTGCCTCAACCAGCTTCTCAGATCACAAAGGTATGAAACTAGAAATAAATTACACAAAGAAAACAAAAAATCCCACAAACACATGGAGGCTTAATAACATGCTCCTAAATAATCAATGGATCAATGACCAAATAAAAACAGAGATCAAGCAATATATGGAGACAAATGACAACAATAATTCAACACTACAAAATCTGTGGGATGCAGCGAAGGCCATGCTAAGAGGGAAGTATATTGCAACACAGGCCTACATCAGGAAAGAAGAACAATCCCATATGAACACTCTAAACTCACAATTAATGAAACTAGAAAAAGAAGAACAAATGAGGCCCAAACTCAGTAGGAGGAGGGACATAATAAAGATTAGAACAGAAATAAATAAAATCAAGAAGAACAAAACAATAGAAAGTATCAATGAAAGCAGGAGCTTGTTCTTCAATAAAATAAACAAAATATATAAACCCCTTAGCTAGATTTATCAAGAAAAAAAGAGAGTTTACACACATAAACAGAATCAGAAATGAGAAAGGAAAAATCACTACGGACACCACAGAAATACAAAGAATTAGGAGAGAATACTATGAAAAATTATATGCTAACAAACTGGATAACCTAGAAGAAATGGACAACTTTCTAGAAAAATATAACCTTTCAAGGCTGAGCCAGGAAGAAACAGAAAATCTGAATAGACAATTACCAGCAAGGAAATTGAGTTGGTAATCAAAAAACTACCTAAGAACAAAACTCCTGGTCCAGATGGTTTCACTGCTGAATTTTATCAAACATTTAGTGAAGACCTAATACCCATCCTCCTTAAAGTTTTCCAAAAAGTAGAAAGGAGGGAATACTCCCAAACTCATTCTAGGAGGCCAACATCACTCTAATACCAAAACCAGGCAAAGACACCACAAAAAAAGAAAATTACAGACCAATATCCCTGATGAACGTAGATGCAAAAATACTCAATAACATATTAGCAAACCGAATTCAAAAATACATCAAGAGGATCATACACCATGATCAAGTGGGATTCATCCCAGGGATGCAAGGATGGTACAACATTCGAAAATCCATCAACACCATCCACCACATCAACAAAAAGAAGAACAAAAACCACATGATCATCTCCATTGATGCTGAAAAAGCATTCGACAAAATTCAACATTCATTCATGATAAAAACTCTCAACAAAATGGGTATAGAGGGCAAGTACTTCAACATAATAAAGGCCATATATGAGAAACCCACAGCCAACATTATACTTAACAGCGAGAAGCTGAAAGCTTTTCCTTTAAGATCGGGAACAAGGATGCCCACTCTCCCCACTTTTATTCAACATAGTTCTGGAGGTTCTAGCCACGGCAATCAGACAACACAAAGAAATAAATGGCATCCAGATTGGTAAGGAAGAAGTCAAACTGTCCCTGTTTGCAGATGACATGATATTGTATATTAAAAACCCTAAAGAATCCACTCCAAAATTACTAGATCTAATATCTGAATTCAGCAAAGTTGTGGGATACAAAATTAATACACAGAAATCTGTTGCATTCCTATACACTAATGATGAACTAGCAGAAAGAGAAATCAGGAAAACAATTCCATTCACACTTGTATCAAAATGAATAAAATATCTAGGAATAAACCTAACCAAGGAAGCAAAGGACCTATACTCTGAAAACTACAAGACGCTCATGAGAGAAATTAAAGAAGATACCAATAAATGGAAACACACCCCGTGCTCATGGATAGGAAGAATTAATATTGTCAAAATGGCCATCCTGCCTAAAGCAATCTACAGATTCAATGCAATCCCTATCTAAATACCAACAACATTCTTCAGTGAACTAGAGAAAATAGTTCCAAAATTCGTATGGAACCACAGAAGACCCCAAACAGCCAAAGCAATCCTGAGAAGGAAGAATAAAGTGGGGGGAATTATGCTCCCTGACTTCAAGCTCTACTACAAAGCCACAATAATCAAGACAATTTGGTACTGGCACAAGAACAGACCCACAGGCCAATGGAACAGACCAGAGAGCCCAGATATACACCCAAGCATATATGGTCAATTAATATACCATAAAGGAGCCACAGACATACAATGGGGAAATGACAGCCTCTTTAACAGCTGGTGTTGGCAAAACTGGACAGCTACATGTATGAGAATGAAACTGGATTATTGTCTAACTCCATACACAAAAGTAAACTCAAAATGAATCAAAGACCTGAACGTAAATCATGAAACCATAAAACTCTTAGAAAAAAACATAGACAAAAATCTTTTGGACATAAACATGAGCAACTTCTTCATGAACATATCTCCCCAGGCAAGGGAAACAAAAGCAAAAATGAACAAGTGGGACTATATCATACTAAAAACTTCTGTACAGCAAAGGACACCATCAGTAGAACAAAAAGACATCATACAGTATGAGAGAATATATTCATAAATGACATATCCGATAAGGGGTTGACATCCAAAGTATATAAAGAGCTCATACACCTCAACAAACAAAAAGAAAATAAGCCAATTAAAAAATGGGCAGAGGAGCTGAACAGACACTTCTCCAAAGAAGAAATTCAGATGGTCAACAGGCACACGAAAAGATGCTCCACATCCCTAATCATCAGAGAAATGCAAATTAAAACCACAATGAGATATCACCTCACACCACTAAGGATGGCCAACAGCCAAAAGACAAACAACAACAAATGTTGGCGAGGATGTGGAGAAAAGGGAACCCTCCTACACCGCTGGTGGTAATTAAGTTAGTTCAACCATTGTGGAAGGCAGTATGGAGGTTCCTCAAAAAACTCAAAATAGAAATACCATTTGACCCAGGAATCCTACTCCTAGGAATTTACCCTAAGAATGCAGCAGCCCAGTGTGAAAAAGACAGATGCACCCCTATGTTTATCACAACACTACTTACAATAGCCAAGAAATGGAAGCAACCTAAGTGTCCATCAGTAGATGAATGGATAAAGAAGAGGTGGTGCATATACACAATGGAATATTATTCAGCCATAAGAAGAAAACAGATCCTACCATTTGCAACAACATGGATGGAGTCAGAGGGTATTATGCCCAGGCAGAGAAAGACAAGTATCAAATGATTTCACTCATCTGTGGAGCATAAGAGCAAAGAAAAAACTGAAGGAACAAAACAGCAGCAGACTCACAGAACCCAAGAACGGACTAATAGTTACCCAAGGGAAAGGGACTGGGGAGGATGGGCGGGAAGGGAGGGATAAGAGGGTAAAAGGGGCATTACGATTAGCAGACATAATGTGGGGGGGCACGGGGAGGGCTGTACAACTCAGAGAAGACAAGTAGTGACTCTATAGCATCTCACTACGCTGATGGACAGTGACTGTAATGGGGTATGTGGGGGGACTTGATGATGGGGGGAATCTAGTAACCACAATGTTGCACATGTAAGTGTACATTAATAATAGCAAAATAAAAAAATGTAAGGCTTCAAATATAAATGCTGCAAAAGAATTACACACTTGGAAAGGGCAATAAAATTTTAAATAGGACAGGAACCTTTAAAAACCAACTGGTCAAATCCTGTCCTTTCACAGATAAGAAAAGTGAGAATAAGACAAGCCAGGTGCCTGCCCCAGGTCACACAGCAAGTGACATTGGTATTTCCCACCATTCATGAAATGTTATCCTTATGCCAGGCACCTCAGGGTGTACTCACAATTGTCATAAGAAACCATCAAAGCCAGGTTATCATTCTCTTTTCCACAGTTGAGGAATGGAATGCCCTGAGAGGTTAAGTAACCTGCCCAAAGTCACGCAGCTATGCCACACACCCAGGGTTTGTGATGGTAAAGTCTGAATCCATCCAGCTGCCCCACACTGCTCTGTACATCACCGGAAGGAGGGTTTGGGCCATAACCTATCTAGTTTGCCAATTCACAAAACCTCCTCCACGCACACTTTCCATCCGGCCCTGCTGCAACCCGTGCAGCTGTGGAATTGCACTGACTGACGAGCACCTTGGGCCTGAGGAGGCTCGCTTGCCTGCAGCCACACACAGGGAACGCCGCGCCAGCACCTGAGCTCAGGCCTGGCGACTCCCTTCTTGGAGCCCACGGCCTCCAGCTGTGGGATAGCTGGGGCTCAGCTCCCGAAGCTCCCCCTTCTTTAGGGGGCCTCTTCATGTAGCATGTGGACTGATGACTCGGGCTTTCTAGGTGACCGGGGGGAGGGCCCCTTGGGGACAAAATAGAACACACCCTCCCAGGGTCTGGGTTCTAGTTATGAGAACATGAGCCGTCAGCGAGGGTTTGAAAAGCATTTTCCCACCCACCACTCTATGCAGCCCGAAACAGTCCTCCAGGTGGGTTTCCAGCTGCAATGACTGGCGTCTCCATTTTTCAGATCAGGAGACCAAGGCCCAGTGAAGGAGGAAACCTGGCTGCAGACCCGGGGCCATCTGCAGCCAGACCTCACCCCACGGCCTTTCAGACCAAGCCTTTGCTATCAGCCTCCAGCACTCTCTAGGCCTCCTGACACCCTAAAAAGAGAGAGCTGCCTCACCAACTGCTCCAGCTCTTCTAACACTCTCTATGTTTATGTCCCAAATCCTCAAAAAAAGAAAAAAAGCATATACATACATATATATATATATATATATATATATGAAATGTCCCCATGAAGACTCACAAATTTGCTTCTTCATTTTGTTTTATGAAGACATTTAGGGTTCGCCAAACAACCCAAATGCTTCAAGTGTTGAAGAAATGTTTTTCATTATATTTTAAAGGAATGTTTGGGTACAAATATTGCATTGTTTATTCATTCCAATAATTTTCTTTTTTAAGTATTCCACTGAAAACCAGATAATGGATTTCATTACCC
This sequence comes from Phataginus tricuspis, assembly GCA_029783875.1. NCBI lineage: Eukaryota > Metazoa > Chordata > Mammalia > Pholidota > Manidae > Phataginus > Phataginus tricuspis. The sequence goes on along the minus strand of JAQQAC010002594.1, from coordinate 88,636,895 downwards.
AGGAACATTAAAGTTTCCAATAAATGCAAAAATCACTGAAGACAGAGGCATCCGCTTACAGTATGCAATTCTTAGTCAACCACATAAGGCTCCGCTGGAAAAAAAATCCCCAGGCAAAGAAGCCTTCCCATTTCTGCATTCAGGCCACACACCAACCACTGCACGCACCCGCCGGCCCTAGGCTTTCGCTGAGGAATGGACCTCAGTGCTCTCCGAGAGTGACCAGGAGCATGCAGACCTGAATCGGGGTCAGGGCAGGCACACTGCTCCTCTCACCAAGTATCTCTGGCTTTCAGAACAGGGTTCTTGCCTCTGCTTGTTTGGCGCATGCTCCCTGAGCTCTTGCTGTGTGTCCTGTGGAAGCTGGGAGATGGGGAGATCAGGGCAGGCTCCCTGGAGGAGGAAGCCATCGGGCAGAGCCTGGAAGGATGGGAGGGTGCAGCCTGTGGAGACTGTGAGGTGGGAGGCAGACGGCGCTGCAGGCAGGAAGGAACATCGTGGCCACACAGACGCTCAGCATGCAAACCCACCACGTGCTCACACTGGAGGGGCCGAGTAACTGCGCACCCTGGGCGTCCTTGTGGGGCGGCAAGGGGCTCCACAGGGTCCCAGAAGAGCAGTGCCAGATCCCCTCCCTCCCCTGCCCAGCCCTGGCCCTCAGGCTGCCTGAGTGCCCACCGTCCCGTCACCCCCGCCTCGAGGGAACACCCATCCCAGGCGCCAACACTTCGGTTCCAAGCGGCTGACAGAGCCTGTGGGTTCATTTCTAACAGCGCCCTGGAGGAACCAGAAGTACACGGTCAGCTCGCTGACCAAAGAGGAGCAGCAAAGAGCTAGGTGGGCAGCGTGGCACCAGGAAACCTTTAACCTCTGAACCTGAAATCCAGAGTGGACACAAGAATGCAGGTTCCGATGAAGACGAGAGCAGGTGGGGCCCCTGAACAGATGCGGCCGAGCACCCTGCACGCGGAGGGGGCGCAGAGAGCCCAGGCGGTGGGGCCTCCCGGCGCTGCAGCCCACTGCTTCCTGCACGGCTCTGGCTGCCGTCTGCATTTGCCCAGGACTGAGAAGACCCAGTGTGGAAGCCTCAAAACGGAGTTTCAGGGAATTCCCAGATCCCGTGGATTCAGCACAAGCCCTTTGACTCCAGAACAGGGTAGCAGGCAGCAGGCATGCCGTCATGGGCCTCAGGCATGAAGCAGCGGCTGTCACCCAAGCCCAGGACAACATTCTGCCCCCAGCTGGGGCGCCCAACCTATGTTTCAAAAACCAGGGTGAAGTGAGCATCACAGACCGTGGCTAACATTCCAAGCACTGAGCATAGCCTACGGGCTCCCCAGGCCCAGGAGTCAGAACCCAAGTGGCGCCTCCCCTACCACCTTTGAAAAAGTCCATGACTTCTTCATGACTCACTTTACCCATCTGTAAAATGGGACACACACCCCTGCTGCCCTGCCCCACTGTCCCCACCAGGTCCCACAGGACAACAGGATAACCACACTTCTCAGAACGTGTGCCACATGTCAGGCCAGCATGTCCACTGTGCCCTGTCACCAATTACGATGACAAAGTAGGACAGTCACCCCTATCTGCCAGACAAAAATGGGGTCTCAGGCACAGCAGGACTTGAGCCCTGGTCTCTCTGTGACCTGGACTCTCCCACTGGCAACACTGGAAGCCACTTCAGCGTCCCTCTAATGTCTGGGGACAGGACATCCTCACTGGCCTCAGAGCACTGTAGGCACATCAGAAGCAAAGCTGACTGTGGCCATAGGGGGATCCGCATCCTGCTTTCAGCAGACTCTCTGCAGCCCTGATGGGGTCTCCCAGGGACAAAGGTCTCCCCAGTAGAGGTCACAAATGGGGTCCCACAGGCCAAATCTGCCCACAGTTGGGCTTTGTGTGGCCAGTGCCTGGTCTTTCTTGAATTTAGGTGTGAATGCCTCCAAGCTTCACTCATCTACGTGACCTCCCACCAGCCTCTCAGGAGCAGCCCCTCAGCTACGACCCCTGCCAGATACTGGCATGTCCTTAGAGGACTTCTGGGAGCTATGGGTGGGGACCCTAGTCCTTCAGCAGCTAGGGATCAGGGCAGCTGAGGCATCCACGGCTGCTGGCAGAAGGGCCTTTTCCCTGAGGCACTGGTGGCGGTTTCACCTTGCAGTGACAGCTCAGGGCTTGGGGGTGGGGATGGGGGCATTCGTCACATGCACTACTCACTGTAAAGCCAGTGCAGACACACAATCATGTCTTGAGTGCAAGTGCTGGCTCCACGGCTACCATCTGCAGGTTTGGACAAGTGAGTCTCAGCTTCCACGTCTGTACAACGGGAACAGGAAGAGCTCCCGTTGCACCGGGTCCCCAGGAGAATAAATGAGTTGATGCTTCTCCTAGCATTGCCCCTGGCACAGAGGGAGCGCTGGGTGAGCACTCTCTGACAGTCCGGGGTTTGGGCTGACACTACGCCAGGACACAGGCGCCAGGAGAGCAGGGCCGGAGTGCTGTGCCCCGCGGGCGCCCCCGGAAGCCCCCAGCCTTTCCTAACATCCACGCAACATGGATGCATGGATGGTCCAGCTTGTGTGACCCTGACTTGGGACTTCACTTCTCAGGACGTTGGCTTCTTCATCAATAAATGGGGGACACCTCGACCCCCAATCCCAGGGCCCTGAGGACTAAATGAGGTCCTCGGTCCATGCTGAGTCTCTGCTGAGCACACAGCTGGGGACCCAAGCTCATTCTCTGGTTGGTTTCCAAAGTCCTTTTCTAAAAACAAGTTTTCTTAGCATAAGGGACTTGAAGCCTCCCACCCTCCCCTGGGCCCCAGGGGCCCCACGTGAATCTCTAAGTGAGGCCCTCGGGCTTGGCCAAAGCCACTGGGAGGCTCAGCCACACCTGGGAGGGAGCAGGGCTGGTGGTCGGGGTCTCGGAGCCCCGCCCACACCGTGTGTCCCCTCACCCCATCTCAGAGCCCAGGGTTCCGGGAACTCCTGCTGGGCAGGCTGGCATCCTCACCCACTTCCTGCTCCCCACTTGGTGGTCTCAGGCCCCACCCCCAGTAACACACCAACCTCTTGGACGCGTGTTCTCCTCCAGGCAGCTGTCCCCTTGCAATGGTTCCATATGTTGCTGGGCCTGCTCCGGGGCGTTGAGCAAGCCCTGCTCTGTCTCCCTTCCTCTCTGAATTTAGCTGCAGAATTTTGGATTCCACCAAATGTGCCCTCTCCAGACCATGCGGTCCCCCGATCGCTTGGCTCACAGAGTTCCAGGGTCCCCACAGGCAGTAAAGGCTAGGGTCTGAAAACAAGGGGGTCTCCTCCTTTCTTTGCTGCCAAACTGGAGACCTGGTGGTCTTTGCTGTCACATCTCCCAGAGTGACAAAGGGAAAGTACCACTCATGGGACCTACCATCATGGGAGGTGAAGAGCTCACTAGCCTCTGAGACTTGGGGAGGCCCTCAGAGAGGAGGTCAGGGCCACAGGGTCTACAGGGCTGCAGGCAGATGGCAAGGTCACCCCCAAGAGCCCCTGATCCTCAAGGACCTGAAGAGACCCTGCGTCTCAAAGAGGACGCACTTCCAAGCTGAATCCCAGCCCAGGCCCGGAGGTGCAGCCTCTCGCAGCCGCCGCTACGGGCCCCCGCGGCTGCCTGACTCAGAGCCAGCCCTTCCGGCCTCACATGCAGCTCCCGGCCTTGCCGACCCCACAGGCCCGGGTGCAGACTCCAGGGCAAACTCGGAGCCCTGGGCTTCGGCATCTGCCCCCACTGTGAGAGAGCCACTGCCCCGTACCTCCTGCGCATGGAGCCCACGTGCTGGCCAGAAACAGAGCTTTGGTTTCGGCCAAACGGACAGGGGTTGCACATGGTTTCTAAACGACAAGGAGAAGCCACCCTGGAGTCTCGGGAAAGTCTGAGCCTGTCTCCAAGTAAGTGCCTTTTGAGAGCCTTAACTATGCTACTTTGTACACATGGTGCGTGGTAGCTAAAGGGGGGCCATCACACAGCCAAGCGGCAGTAACTGAGCAGAAGCGTCCGCTCACTAAATATTTACCGAACACCTGCTGAGCGCACACTCCGAGTGCCAAACACTGTCAGCCTCGTCGCACACAGGCTGGGAAGGAAGCAGTAACATCACCTTCGCTGCACCCCCCAGGCACACCGGAACTCTGGGCACAACATCACCTTCGCTGCACCCCCAGGCACACCGGAACGC
>JAQQAC010002594.1:88595191-88623252 GCA_029783875.1 Phataginus tricuspis | reverse complement strand
ATGGACAGATGGGTGGGTGGATGGATGGATGGGCAGATGGGTGGGTGAATGGATGGATGGATGGATGGACGGATGGACAGATGGATGGGCAGATGGGTGGGTGGATGGATGGATGGATGGATGGATGGATGGATGGATGGATGGACAGATGGATGGGCAGATGGGTGGGTGGATGGATGGAAGGGTGGATGGGTGGGTGGATGGATTGACAGATGGATGGATGGATGGATGGATGGATGGATGGATGGATGGATGGGTGGGTGGACGGATGGGTGGGTGGATGGATGGATGGATGGATGGATGGATGGATGGATGGATGGATGGGTGGGTGGATGGATGGATGGGCAGATGGGTGGGTGGGTGGGTGAATGGATGGATGGATGGATGTGGGGATCGATGGACAGATGGATGGGCGGATGGGTGGGTGGATGGATGGATGGGCGGATGGGTGGGTGGGTGGGTGGATGGGTGGATGGATGGGTGAATGGAAGGGCGGATAAACCAGGTGTCCTTGTTTCCTTCCTACACAAGCATGATGGCACTGTTCCTGCCCTAAGCCGTCACAGATTTGGCCGTGGCAACATCATGTAAATCAAACACCTATGGCCTTGGCCAAGGCTCTTAGTCCATTCTGCCCTCAGTGTCCTGAGGATAAGCCAGGTAAGATTTGGTTTAGATCATGACAGGACGGATTCTGGGCAAGCTACCAGAAGAGAAGCTTTCAGACATCAATGCTGGGAGGTGGTGGCCACCTTCACTGGGTATTTTATCTGGGAAGGAAGGCCAATTGTTAACAAGATGGCAGCTCTGTTTCTGGAAAGGTTCTAGGTCCACCTGGGCAGGGTAAGAGAATGGATGTCTCCAGACCCTCTTGTTTCTGAGTCCTGGGGGGCGCCTAAAACTTTGGCACTCAGAAACGTCCAGAGTGGGTGGCTCTTGGCAGCTGAGTATGGGAATCTTTAGGCATCATGGCATTGCAGAGTGGGAAGGATTTTGCTTTGTGGGAATCAAGGGAGGGAGGGCACATTCTGGAGAGAGGAAGCAGTGTACACAGAAGAAAACAGGGCCGTTCTGGGAGGAGAGGACCTGAGCAGGACAAACCTCCCCCTGTGCCCAGAAAGCAGAAAGGATGTCCCACAGACAAACCCACGGCCAGGTGGGTTGTGTGTGTGAAATGTGAGGGCACACACATCACAGCATCCGCCACGGATGTGTCCCCCTCAGCTGCAGCCCGATGAGTCAGTGACCAGGCCTGCTAACTGCAAGACTGTCATTCGGTGCAGATGTTTGTAATGTTGGCAATAAGGAGACCCAGAGGCAAGAAAATGAAAGCAGAAGCCCAGGCCCTGGTACTTTCTGCACATCCTCGAAGATGTGGAGCAAGGGTGACTCCCACCCCGCCCCTCCCAGGAAACTGAGGAGGTCCTGGCCATGAACTCCTTGTTGGCAAGACTCCCTCCCATTGTAAAGCTGCCATGTCTTACCCGAAGCTGTGCCTCTGGGTAGGAGGTGGCCTTTGAAAGCAGGGACAGGTGGCAGTCTGGATTAGTGGGTCTCAGGGGAAGGGCCCAATTTTCTTTAGCTTGCATGGCATCTAGCAGGCTGTCAGCCTGCAGAACCACAGCCCTGTACCCTCCACCTGTTAGGCATGAATCCCACAGCACACTTCCCCTGCTGGGGCTAGCAGACATCACACTCAACCTGTCAACGAACGGTTCAGCACTGGCCTGTGCTATGGGGAGCGTGCTGCATTCCACACAGCTCCATCGCCTCCCCTACCCCAGGCCCTCTGCCGGAGGGACACACGGGGGCTGAGCAGGGCCAGGCCTGAGGTCAGACGGACCCAGTTCAAACCCAGACTTTTCTCCTTGGGCTTTGCAACCTCATCCCCGTGGCCTCCCACGCCTCGGCTGTAAGGAGGTGAGTGCTGCCCACCTCCCGGGGCTGAGGAGTGGAGACGTTCTGCACGCATGGTGCCTACAGCAGCACATGTTCCATAAACAGGGGCATTGCAGCTTCCGACCTGCCCACCCAGTGGGGCCATTACCAAAGAATCAGAGGCCCTGGACTGCAGAGGTTGTTTTAGGAATTCAGACCTGCCACCACAATGATTTTTCACCACTGTGCTTTTAAAATACAACCCCAAATTCTTTGACTTTGCTCCCACTGAGAAGAGTGACCTACATTCCCTCCCCTGAACCTGGACATGCTTCTGATAGGTCGACAGTGGAAATGACACTCCATGGCCTCTGAGGCTGCATCATGGAAGGCCGCGGGGCCTCCACTCCTCTGCAGGAGTCCCATGCTGGAGCCCAGGACCACCGCATAAGCAGTGCTGCTGCTCGGAGGCTGCCATGCTGGGAGGGAGCTCAAACAGGTCTGCAGGCTGTGGAGGGGAAACATGTGGAGAAGCCCTAACAGCACAGGACAGGAGAAGCATTGGATGGTCCCCGGGGCCCAACCCCAGCTCCTGACTGGCTGCAACCTCATGACAGAGCTCAGGCCAAGGCCACCCCACTGTTCCTGAACCACAGAGGCGCCAGGGCGCCTCTCTCTGCCCCTGCCCAGGACTGGACCCAGCACACGCATGGTCCCCCCAGCAAACTCCAGGCTGGCTGGGCCACACTGCTTCAAACAACTAAGGGAGGAGAGGCAGGGTTGGGGTTCAAGGAGATGAGGCGGCCAACACTCCTGCCATAGTCTAAGTGTGGCCAGATGCTGCTGTTGGCGCTCCTTTCAATTCAACAGGCTGACTGCAGCCCCTTCTTAGCCAAGAGCAGTGCCATGTGTGCAGCATGCAAAGATGAAGAGGCCTTGGTCTCTGCTGTCCAGAGCTCCCAGTCTGGTGGGCTAGACACAGAAGTCAAGGAACCGTAAAAAAGGCCCACCAATGAGGAAATGTGTGTGCTGCAAACCAGTGCCAGCAACCAGCATGAGGAACTCTCTCCAAGGGAATCAGGAAAGGCTTCACAGAGGAGGCAATACCTCACTAGGGTTTTGAAGGGTGAGCAGGAGTCTGGCAACATATTTTGTATAATTGGATCATATTCTCCCTCTCCCCCTCACTCCTTCCCACCCTTTCTCCCTGTCTTCGAAGCATTTAATGAACAGAACATTCATACATTGCTCCTTATATGGTAGAGGAAAGATTGCTCTGTGTACCATTCTTTAGAGGAAACAGCAAAGCAAAATGTCAAATGTCTTGCTTGAGACAAAATGCCATTGAGGAAGACAACACACAGTGAGACTCAGGGCCCTCAGATCAGCCCGTCCGGCCCCCAGCAAGCCGGTGGGACAGGATCACAGCCTCAGGACTGTCCTGAAAGGGAAGGGGGGACACAGGGGTGACCTCCAGCCCCTCCTGATTTCGTGCTTCTGCCTCTCCCAGCCATGGACCACCATGATCACGAGGTGCAGGCAAAAGACGCTGACCGAAGAAAAAGACCCAAAGGCAAGGTTTTTTAAACCAAAAGAGCCAGCTGCCTGTGCACTGGTGCAGCCTCCCAGATCCACCATCACAGCCCCGTCTCCCACTCATCACAAATTATTAAAAAGTAATTCCACAGTCTCTGTTTGGTGCCTTAATGGTGCATTTGCCTTCACACTCGAAGAGGAACAGGCTGGAGGGAGTAGACTTAGAGGAAAAATTAACCACCTTCGACTCGCCCCGCCGAGCTCCTAGGGCCACCTCTGGGGCTGAGCCCTGCGAGGCTCCCAGACCACCTGGCCAGAGCCAAGCTTCCGGAGCTTCCAGCCTCCCAGCAGGTAGATCTGCATCGGCTTCCCGCTGGTGGCACCTGGGGGGGCCCGGCTCTGTGACAGCCACACTCTCTGTTAATTTGCTGATACAATTAATAATAGCATCAAAGAGCCATTGATTTCCTACTCTGTGCCTGGTAGCTACCAGTAATCCCACTGAACAGGTGAAAAAAACTGAGGCCCAGAGAAGCTACCCACTTCACACGCTGCTTAGAAACACAGCCTCAAAAGTGAGGGGCCAGGTTCAAGTCCCAGGGGCAGCCACTGAGCTATGTGATCTAATACACAGTACTTAACTCCTCTGTGCTGCAGCTGTTCCATTTGCAAATGGGGTGAGAGAAGCCCCTGCCTCACAGGATTGCGGTGCAGGCTGAATGAGTTCATTCATGGACACCCTAGCACAGACCTGCAGCAACTGCCCACTGGTAAGGACACGGGGGAGCCCCCAGCCCACAGGCCACCCCATCCCACCTGGAGCCCGGGCCCGCCTCCTTCCTTGGGCCCTCACCCCAGTCCCTGCCGCAGCCCAGATTGTGCCCCTCCCCAATGCCCCCACCTGCGGACACCATACTCCTGGCCTCTACAGGGCCCTCCTGCACAGGGCGGCTGAGGGAAGGCTCTCGCTCTCTGTTCCACGTGCGAAGCCCCTTCTCAGAAGATCCCAGCCTTCAGTTCAGCAAGTGTGTCCAGCAGAAGCCTGCAGTTAAAGAGCTTGTACTGTCTCTGGTCATACTTGGAACCAGACACAGAAGCACAGGCCACGGCCAGCCCGCCACTGCCTCCCTGCTCCCATCCCATCTGCCGCCCCCACCCACTCCCGTCCTTGCTGTAGGCACACAGGTAGGAGGAAGGGGCAAGGGTGCGTGTGTTTGTGCCCAACAACCACCCACCCACCCCTTACCAACTGTCCAATCGAGTTCAGTTACCTGTGGAAGCCAGGGACGCACACAGGGGTCCCGCAGAACCACAGTCCTCCCAGGACTCCGAGCCAGCCGAGGAGCCCCACACACAGGGCGGGCCATGGGGGAGCACGTGTCCCCGGGGCCCTGGTGGATCGCCGGCATCCCCAGTGAGGAGGACACTGGCTAACCAGGCACGGACCGACAAATGACTCCTGAGAGACACGTCACGCCTGAGTCAAGCCAGGCGGCCCCACTGACCAGCGCTTGGAAAACTTCAAAACACCAAAGAAAACAGCTTGAAGTTTCAGCTGTACAAGCAATAAAAGCTTTAATTAAGCAAAGATTCTGTATTTCTTTTTTAATCTTTCAATAAAACTTTGGCAAAAACATGGGGCTGGGGAGCAGGGTGAGTGAGGTACCCGCAGCTGCTCTGAGATCACAGGAAAACACTCTGGGCTGGCTTCCCTTCCCCAAGGAGTGGTCTCTGCTGAACGCAGGCGAGGCCGCGAGTTCCACCCACGTGCAGAAATAACCAGCCAGCGGGAGCCACAGGTAGTCCTCAGCAGGCTGGGCCCACACAATGCGTACAAGTGACACCACGTTTTGCATATTCCCTCCATCCCCTGGGGGGACCCCTCAGCTTTGGGCCCTTGGACCCTCACCTCCTCAGATAAAGGTGTCTATGTTCCAGCCATCAAGACTTTGACCCCACCATTCCAGAGTGGGGCCACGGGCCAGACCACGCATCCTTCTCAACCCAACCCGTCCAAGGCAGGGACCTTCTCAACCCAACCCGTCCAAGGCAGGGACCACCAGAGGGGCCTTCTCACAGCCTTCTCAACCCAACCCGTCCAAGGCAGGGACCACCAGAGGGGCCCAGGTGACACCAGTAATGGGAGTGTGATCACACACAAGGCACGCTGTGATTCTGGGATGCATCCATGGATCCTTCTGGAAAACATCTGCATGACTAAGCATCCAGTGTGTTCAGGGTTTGTGACCATTTGACATGGTAACTCCCTTTCAGCAAATTTGTTCTAGAAAATCATCAAATATGTGGATAAAGCATTACATCCAAAGGTGCTGATTTGATTCATCTGTGTTAATATGATCAGCTATAAAAAAAACAAGCATCCTTCCAAGGATCCGATAGGAAAATGGTAAAGAAACGATAGTATAGTCACTCATAGTTCTCAAAGCATTTTCACTAGCACAGGCAAAGGCTCACAGCAGGAGTGCACATGGGTTCCATGCCGCAGCTGGGTCAGGTCTGTGCACGGAAGACAGGAAGGTTGCACATGTGACAGTACCCTGCAACCATTCAGGGGGCACGAGTCAGTGGTTGTCAGGACATTCCCAGAGTCGTGCAAACACCTCAAAGAGAACTGATACCCCAAGCTCACCCCTCCCTGGCCTGTACAACCAGCTGAATTTTTTCCACTGTTTCTAGGTTTTGTGTCCCTCTCCCCTGCTAAAATATAAGCTCCATGAAGGAAGGAATCTGTCCGACGTGGTGGTCACTGAACCGTCCACCCCCTAGCACAGAGAGAGAGGCTCGGGGCACTCAGTTCTAATGTGTTTGATTTAATTTGATTGCCCAAGTCGCAGGGAAGCACCTCTTCTTCCAGGAAGCCTGCTTTGACCCTCACGCAGAATGCCTGCCCACTCCTCTGCTACAGCAGCCCGGGCAAGTGTTTACTTATCCACCTGCTCACTGGGACGGGTGCTTCCCGAAGGCAAGCTGCGTCTCTCTCTGTCGTACATTCTCTGGTGCTTATTAGATGCTGGGTGAGTTTTGCCAAAGTACCAGTCTCCCTGGCATCCCTCCACCCTGCTCAGAGAATCAGGCAACTGGCACCCCCCCCAATCTAATTCACATTCTCACACACCTTGAATTGGAGGGGCACTGAGCATTGACTCTGGCCACATGGGAAGCCACTGCAGAGCCCTCTGACGCCTCTGGACACACTGCCCGAGAGAGGCGCTCCCACAGAAGTGCACATCAGACAACCGGAGAGCTCGAAACGCAGGTGCCACCGACTCCCACCCTGACATCGCAGGTGGGCTCCAGCCCCCATCTTTATAACACGCCCCCCCAGGAGAGCCTGATCCACACCAAAGTTTGGGAATAATTCCTCAAAGTTCAACAGCTCAAAGAAAAACAAACAACAAAGGTAATACTATTTGTCCATGAACCCTGGGGACATCCGGTCAACCCCAGGGAAGGTGGCCAGTTCTGTTAAGTGTGAAAGGGAAAGTCGATGTGATTAGATGTTTAACCGGGTGCCTCCATGGAGCTGACACTTTTGCTCACGTAAGTAATCATGATTTATGAACAGCATTCTGCTTATTAAAGCTTTCTTCTCTCTCTCTGACAAATCATTGGGGCATTACTTTGTTTTGAAAAATCATGCCGTTTTTAAAACACTGCGTAGGTGCTGCTTAATTAATCATTCACTTTCTAGAGCAACTTGGAAACATAAAAGAAATTAAATGTGCAGTGTGCTGAAACAGTTTGCTGAAAATTTCACATCAGCTCACCCCTTAAATCACTCGCACTGCACAGTGACCACGTGTGCGCTGGGGAAGGAGCCCAGGCCCCAGCCAGCGAGGCCACCCCACGGCATGAAGGAACAGCCCTGGAAAGAGGGGCAGATGGCACAGAATGGGGGGTTCCACCGGCCCCAGTCCCTCCGAGCCGGACGGCAGCCCCACTCCAGGACTGGGTCACTCCCACCCACCAAAATCACTGAACAGATAATTTCCAGAAAATCGATTTGAAGGGACACCAAAGTCTGGGCCTGCCTGGGACATGCCCAGGGCCCTTCTTGGATTTAGGAATTCAGAAACCAGGCCTCTTCCTTCTCTCTGCACTCACGTCTTTTCCCCAATCATTTCCTGCAGTCCTCCTTCCCCAAGCCTTGAAGTAGGTATTAGTACACAGACACCAGTCAGACAGGTCCCTCTTTCCAGTGTCACACCCTCCAATGGCAGCAGGTGACCCCATAACCAATACATGCCACACACTGTACAGCATGGCCTGATCACCTACTGTCCCCAAGCCTCGGTGTCTGCTCAGGAGCCGGGCAAACCCAGAGCGCCGAGCCGGATCTCCTCACTGCACGACTGCCCCCCACATCAGAGGTGCAACCCAGCCGGCAGGAAGACGCAGGACCCCGAACCTGCAGCCTCAGCCCAGCCCAGCGCCAAGCCCGCCGCTCAGGGGGCCGGCAGTGGCCAGTGCTCTACTCTGTGCGCGTGGTTGGCCGAACTCATTCTGAAGTCCGTTCCTCGTATCTCTGATGCCTTAAATCGAATGAGCCCAACACACCTTATTTACACATGGGCGCATTAGCGTGAGCGCAGTGTGGTGGCCCACGAGGGGCCAGGGATGGTGCAGGGGCTGAGGGTGGGGTAGCTCCTGCCTCCACATCGGGGTCCAGTCCACCTGCAGGGCCTCCCAAATTCCCTCCAAACTCCCGCCCATGACAGTGGTTCTCAAACGTGGCTACAGGTTAGAACCATGCTGGTGCCCAGGCCTCAGCATAGACCAATTAATCCAGGCTCCCGGGGGTGGGGACCAGGCAGCAGATAATCTAAAACCAAGTCAGGGAGCCCCAGATCTGTGGGACTTCAGCCCCTGGCTGTCCCACATGACACCTCAAACTCAACGTGGACTGCAAGTCTGCCACTGATCCTGCCTTCAGGAAGCTACTATTTCTGAGAAAGACAAACCCATACACACACAAAGAGTAAGAAGGCAAAAAGATAAGCCAAAGACAAATCATGTCATATAATTAAGGAAACAAACGAGAGGTGCAGGTTGGAGAAGAGCAGGACACATTTCAGGAGAGCGACCCAGGAAGGCTTAGCTGAGGAGGCCCCAAAATGAGAAGGAACCCAGCACGTACTCCAGGCCGAGGCAGGAGGCTGGACACAGACCCTGAGGTAGGAAGGGCCCGACACCTTCCAGAAGCTGAAAGAACACGGAAGGCAGAGCGAGTGCAATGAGCAGGCAGACGGTGCGGGTATAGCTGGCGGGGTGAGCGGAGGCCAGTCAAACAGTCTGAATTTTTCCCAAAGTGCACTGGGAAGCCCCACGACGGTGCTTCATGGACATGAACGTGGGTGGGTATATCCGTCCTACAGCCACGCTATCACTATCGGGATTAATACTCACAATACTAAAGGGTTGCCTTCCTGATCTTTACCATCAAATTCCTGCTGTCTTCAGATTTGAAAACACACACAGAGTATGAAATCAACCTTTAGTTAAATATGGAAAAGGTATCAAGTCATTTTTAAATTCCCCAATCTCCTATTTCCATCCCATACACTAAGCAGAGATAAAGAAAAAGAATATGCATTATGTTTAACAAGGCACAGCATTTTAAAAGTCTTTAATCTCTTGAGGGAGGAATTCTTTCAGTGGGCTAAAGCTGATATCTATAATTAATATCTGTGAAAAGTTGAACCCAAGAAAAAAAACTTGTCCAGGCTAAAAATCCTCATGTGATTTCTAGGTAATTAACAGTTTGGTCTCCAAAACGGTAAAAATAGGCTTCCACCTGAAACTAATTTCCTTTTTGGCTACCGAGCTATTCTCTGAGTGGCGGAGAAGAAAGCTATTAGAATTCATTTATGGAGCTCAAATAGGAGGTGAGGCTTGGCAGAATGGGGGCGAGCTAGCCGAGCGCGATGGGAGCACAGACTCTCCTTGCTGGGATTTCCTGAATTGTCTAATCTGACCTTCCACTTCAGCCAAGTCAGACGGCTCACAGACCTCTGAGATGCACCTCTGCTCCTGGGAGGCCCTCTGGCTTGGGCTGGTCCAGAGGCTCAGGCCACACTGGCCACCTGCTCACTTGTGCACGAGCAGCCAGGCCACCATGAAGTGCGATGATCTGCCCCCGTCCCTTAGCTAACCAGGGGGAGGCAGAGCAGCGCCCTGTTCACCAGGACCCACACTCAGCTCAGTTGTCCCTTCTCTCAACCATCCCCAAATCCCTCAACCCTCACCATCCCAAAACAACAGGCATCTGAGTGAGACCATGAGCCCCTGAGCCCCTGCCCGTGTCCCCAACCTAGCCACCCAACCAGCCTTCCTCATAGCTTCTTTTCCTGCTCAGTATCTAACTGCTGTGAGCTTTTCCTTTCCCTTCACTTACACATTTCTGTTACACACCCCCACGCACAACTAAATAATACATCACTTGCGAGCAGAAGCCACAGGCCTTGGACCCTTTTTGTTCTGGACACAGAAGCCTCACCCCCTGCCAACCCCCTTCCCCCAGGAAACTACCTTCTTCCCTTCCTAGATGCTCTAAATACTTGCTGATATGATACTGTTCAAAGGTGGCCAAATTTTGCCTCCAAGTGGATGAAAAACCTTCATCTTAAGTAAAGCATGCAGACTGAGACTCATGTGGCCACCTGCCTGCCCCACGGGACCCCCAAGCAGGTCTATAGACAGAAAGATGGGCCGAGAAGCCGAGTGACAGGTAAATTGGTTAAATTTGCTTTAAGAATATCTTTCACTTATCTGCAACTCCAGTATGGATGCTTGCAATCACCTGTCCTTCTCAGGAACCTTAGGGCCACGGCACAAGTAAGGCTGCGGGTCCTCAGGCCCCAAGGGGGCGGAGTGCCCTGGGAAGGGGGCAGGCGGGGTATTATGATCTCCAGTGTGGGCTCTGGTGGGTGCACAGCAGGGAAGCCTAGGCTGGAAAGTTCCAGGCCAGAAAAGGTGGTCACAGGTGCAAAGGCCAGCGAGAGAAGGGGAGGAAGGGACCTGAAACAGCTGGTCAGGGCTGCAGCCCAAAGGCCAGGGTGGCTGGTGAGAAGAGGGCACAGCAGGCTGGTAGCCCCCAAAGATGCCCACATCCCAGTGCCCAGACTGGGGCATCTGTCACCTTGTAAGGGAATCTGCAGTGGTCTTCGAGGATCTTGGGATGGGGAGGCCTCCTGAATTATCTGGTAGGCCCGCTGTCATCACCAGGGTCCTCACGGAAGGAGGCCTCCAGAGGGAGATGGTCGCAGGCAAGGCCGTGGGAGAGGAAGCAGAGCCTAGGTGAGCAGCGGTCTGACCACCAAGGACTGCGGGCAGAGTCAGAAGAGGGGGGATACAGAAGGAGAAGCTGAGGTCGGAGCATTGCGAGGAGGGGCCATGAGCCACGGAGCGCCTCCAGCAGCTGCAGAGGCCAGGAGACAGGCTCTCGCTGGACCTCTAGCCGGAGCCAGCCTGCTCGCCCCTCCACACTAGCCCGGTGCCACTGACCTGGGCCTTCTGACCTCCGGAGCTGTGGGAACCATCTGTGACGTTCTCAGCCGAGTTCCCAGAGGGGCCGTGACAGTGGGAGTTAACACCGGGAGACGTAGCCTTTAGTAAACGGCCCCAGCCGCAGACCCCACCCCTCTGCCATCGCCGGGTACAGGTGGGCCAGTCCTGGGCTGGGTGGTTCCCGCTGGTGACCCACCCTCATGCTCACCATCACAAGCCCCAGGCAAGCTGATCTTTCCCTCCCCTCTGCTTGCTAGCGTTTGCCATCAAATGCTTGCCGGCTGGGCCCCCAGCCATGCTCAGCACCAGCCCCGCTCTCCCTGAAGTTCATGAGCAGAACAGACTTGCAGCTCAGACACCCACCAGCACAGGCATCCTTCACATCCACCCGGGTGACCTGCCCTGCTTGCAGTATTGTCTTCTCCCCACAGCCTCAGCGCAATGCTGACCTCAGCCACTCAGCACAGACAGCCCGGAACGTGCTGTCTCAGGAAGGGGGTGAGCCTCCCATTGCTGGAGGGATCCCAGCCGTGACCTCCAAGTGCCCTGGAAACTCTGAGACCCTGTGAGTCCATCCTGGGGCTCTCTTTGGCCACCATCCTGCACACAGTAGGTGCCCATGTGCTGCTTGCTGAATGAGTCCATCCGGGGAGCCTTCCCACCCAACAGCTACGCTTTTGGCAGCAGGAGCTGTGAACAGAGGCTGGCTTCCTCCTTGGAAGACAAAAGGAGGCCCATCTGTGATTCACCTTCTCCTGCGATTCCTGTCAGACACCCAGGGCTGGAGGCTGGAGGCAGAGGCACCAAAACAAAGACTCAGAGCCAACTTCCCGGCAGAGGGCAGCTTGCCCGCTGCAGGCAACATCACCAGTCAGCCCTGGGAAGGCTGTTTCCACCTCCCCAACTCCTGGGGACTGCACCCAGGGCTGGCTCGGGCATCCAAGCCTTCCCAGGGCTGTGGCCCAGCCTCTGGGTCTCCACCTGGAAAGAGCCCTGGTCTGAGAACGTGCAGACCCAGGCTAGACCCTGCTCTGCTGCCTCTGCCGTCCATTCAGACCTCTCTGCCTCCCAGGCCTCAGTTTTCTCCTCTGTAAAATGAGACCAGGCTCTAAGACTCCTTGCAACACCCACACTCCTGGATTTAACTCAGTGGCTCTTGACTTCTTCAGGCTGAGATACTGGTGGTTCACTCAAAGGCACTAAAAGACTCAAGTCCCCACAAAATGAGGAAGACCCCAGAGGTCTGTCTCCAGGCAAGGCCACGACACTCAGTTACTGCACCGTTTCCCTGAGCGCCCTCAGTCTGCCACCATATGATAGGGCTGCTTCCAGCCCTGCCCAGGACATCCTGTGGTCCATGTCCAGCCACAAAGCCTCAGGTGTCCCAGGAAACATTCACCCTTGCTGGGGTGGCGTCCAGCCCCTCTATACTTCACCCCACAACCTGTCACCACAAAGCTCCATCTGCTGTTCTTGCCTCAGTGAAGCCATGGGGCATGCTGGCCACAGGACAGCACAGCCTCCTGCTGAGCAGTGTCACAGGCCATGGGGAGGTGCAGTGGGCGCCACACGCCAGGGGCCTCCTTTATGCATGAGCTGTGTCGACGTGGACATGGCCCCAAGCAGAGCCAAGTGGCCCTGGTCAGCCAGGCCTGGGGCTTCATCAGGAGCAAACCATAAGAAGCAGACAGGAGGGGGCACCGGTTTGACCCTGCCCACGGGAACAGTGATGGCTCTGCTGCTACTCCAGTGGACATCACACGGCCCTGGACTGAGCCCGCCAGGAGCCCAGGGCGCTGGGGGCAGGGGTGGATATCATCCAACGGCTATGGGTGTTCTCCCAGGGCAAGAGGGGTACCCTCTGACAGCAAAGCCAGCAGAGACACAAAGTTGCTCGGGCCTCTTCCAAATCCCCATGTCGCCTTCCGTAGGGTCCCTCTAAAGCCACTCTTATACCCTTGGTCTGAGTGAGTCCAGGGTTGGACACAGGGGCCTGGCCTGGAGATCAGCACTTTGGCCCTCAGGACGTGATGGGCTCAGGGCAGGCATGTGAGCCATGTAGGCTGGTGGATGTCAGTTCTGGACTTCCGCTGGCCAGCACTGGCAGCCCGCAGTGTTCTCTAGCCTCAGGTTCTCAAGGAGCCATGACCCAGGTGGGCTGTCAGAAAAGGCCAACACCTGGAGGAGGGGAGTCCAGAGACAGAGACAGACTGAAGGCCAAGCCTGGTGTCAACACTGGGCGCCCTGGAGCCAGCCATGCCTGAAGTCAGCACCCTGGCCTTTCTGGATCTGTGAGCCTATGATTCTACTTTTTCACTTAAGCTAGTTGGAACCAGGTTTCTGTGACTTGTAACCAAGAATCCTGTTTAACAAAGCCCCTCTATGCTGAGCATTCTGAGAGTTATGGAAAAGACAGGAAATGGGAACATGCACCCACCCTCAAATAACCCAAAACCTAACCTGGAAAATCTAACCAACGGGCCAGAACACAGCCAGGTAGGACCCTATGGCATGGGTGACACCATCCAGTAGGGCTCGGACAACCCAGAGGGGCATGTGATTGGAGTCAGCTTCCCAGAGGCAAAGACTGAGAGACATCACCCCTGGGCCCCCTGCACCTGGCCCCTTCTTTTCCCACAAGAATTCTACCCCCCGCTGACGGGACAGGAATTCCAGGCCGGGTGGCCACAGATTCAGGCCCCAGAAGGGGATCTATACAAACAAGCCACAGAATGTTCCTGAGGGAATCATGCACAAACAGACACCATCCATCATCTACTTGCACAGCTATGAAAAAACTGCCATCGCTTTTTGGTCCAGGCGGAACGAGAACAAAGGATGAAGGATTAGCCAACAGAGTCTTCCGCCTCGTCACACCCACCCGCTTCCTTCCTAAGGGCCTGGTAGGACAAGTTCGCACTTGGTGGAATTTCAGGTGGACTGTCCAAGCCTTGAAAAGATGCTATGACAGATGGTGGGGAACGGACTGTCCCAGCGCCACCGCCTGGCTCCGCCCATGGACCCACCCTTCTGGTTCCTGCCCGGCTCCCAGACTCACCCCCAAACTCACTGAGCTGCAGCCCAGCCAGGGCTTTGCCCTCCCTCCCCACTGTCCCTGGTCCCCACCATCTCTGGGAAGCCTTCCCACATTTCTCCACAGGGAGGCTTGGGGGCAGTGTTTGCTCCGACAGTAGGACGGGGACTCCAAGTCAGAATTCACTGATTCAGGAAAAAATGGCAGATGTGAGCTTTCTTGCACAAGGGAGTTTGTGGCCTTGACTCAGCCCTGCTATAAACTCCTGGGCGTTCTGCAGGGCCTCAGGAGCTCCTGGTAGAGCCCTGGGGTACCACCTGCTCCCTCTCCCCAAGATGCCTCTCTCACTGCAGGGTCAGGTGTATCCAGTGGGGCCAGGAGGTAGGGGACCTCTGGGCCCCTTCCCGGAATAAGAGTTGCTGGTGTACTGGGCACGAGGCTTGGTGACCAGCATGTACTTGAATTGTTTTAACTAACAGCCATGGTTGTGTGACGATGTGGGCCCTGGGGAGCCCATTTTACAGGGGGACTTCCCTGGGAGAGGGCAGGCAGCTACGTGCAGCAAAGCCACCACCCACCCCAGGCACCCCATCCAGGTCCAGAGCAGGACCCGCATGGACAACAGGCCGGCCTGGGCACTTACCCTGAGCGTGTCCTGTCCCAGCCCTATACCCCACTGCCAAGGTCACCTCCAGGCCTCCAGGAAAAGCCATCCTCATCTGGACCCCTCCTGGCCACAGGCCCTCTCGGGCCCTTGCTGCTAGATGCCCTCCACCTGCACGTCCCTGCACAGTGTCCCTCGCACCCGCTCCTGTCCTCAGGTCCCCACCACTGTCTGCCCCTCACTCCAGGGACCACGCTCCCTTTGGGCCCCCTACAGCTTTCACCTGGCAGGGGAAGTCTGGCCTGCAGCAGGCTCTCCGCAACTGTCAGATGAACAAATCAGCCGTCTCCAAAACCTCTGTGAACCGCCCTCCAGGGCCAGTGCAAGTTCCCACCAAACCCCCACAGGCATCAGCAAAATCTCCAGGATTCCCTGATGAACAGGGTCATCCTGGCCTTCTGCCCTCCTCTGATTGCTGGAAATAAGACCCAAAGACCCCACAGGGGTGAGATTAGGACCCCAAACACCAGTCTGGAAATTATCCCAAACCCTGGGACCAGCGCCTGCACAGCAGCCAGGGGAGAGGCTCAGCGCCAGTCAGGGAGCTCTGCCTTCCACCTCTCTGAACGCGCACCCACCCAGGGCTGAGCTTGCACAGAATGTCCCAGGACACCATCCCGCTTCAGCCAGGAGCAGCCTCACACTGGCCCCACTCCGGCTTTCTGGCCGGCTCCCTTCCTGCAGGAAGGCTCGGAGGCTTCTTACAGAGAGGGGGCATGTGGACCTATACCCCACACGGCCTCCCCAGGCCTCCCACCCAGAGAACACCCCAGGAAGGGTCAGCGGGGCCCAGAGTGGAGGAAGGAGTTGGAGGCCCCAGAGACGGAGGTTGGCGAGGTCCAGGGTAAGGGAACACATCCCTGAAGGACAGGGCAGTGTGGCGAGAGTGGGGAGGCGGACCCTGAGGAGCAGCTAGCCGTTCAGCCCGGAGCCGAGCCCTTCGCGTGCATGGACCTTCAGTCCAGAGCAAGGCCAGGGTCAGCCTCCTTACCCCCTTGAGGATGGGAAAGATGAAGTGCCTCCAGGTGAGCAGCTGGTCGGTGCACACACAGCCAAGAGGCGACAGAGCAGAGGGGACCTCAGTGGGGGGGGGGGGAGTGTGTCAGGAGTAGGCAGGGACCATGGGGTGACAGGGGCCAGGCTGCTTTGGGGGAAGGAAGGAGACACCCTCCATGCTCTGCTCTTCCCAAGCCAGGGCCGGTGGGCTCTCGGAGGCCTTTCAGCACTCACAAGACAGCAGACCAGGGCATGGCCAAGCTCATCTGTGGACCTCGAGAGAGAGGGCGCCAGTGACCAGGGAGACAGGAGATGCAGCCCCACAGGAACTCCAGGGGCCCTGAAGGAGACACAACACGAGGTCAAGCCCAGCCCTGGTGCTGCTGGGCCCAGGACTCAGTCTGGAGGGACAGAGCCACCGCCTCTCATCCTTAAACTGGCCACAGTGAGCCCTGTTCATGGGCCTCAGGGGCTCACAGGGAACAGTGCACACATGGGCTCTGCCAGCAGCACACAGCAGGAAAGACTCCTGCCCGAGTCAAAGGACAGGTGCCCATGTCAGCGTGGGTGGCAGGCTGGGGCTTCCTGCAGACAGGCTGGTCGGTCTCTGAGGGCAGGGTTGAAATGGGCAGCTGTCCAGGGCCTTGGCCACCTGGGGATGCGGCGAGCAGGGTGGGTGGGCTCAGCCTAGAAGCTAGAAAGCCTTCTCAGCCCAAGGTGAGGACCTGCGGGTATTTACGTGATGAAATCCTGCCGTTCCCAGAGCCTCTGTACTGCCTCTCTCCAGCTGCCACCGGCCTCCAGCTCTCCGTGAGGCTGAGAGCCGTGTGCGCCAGGACTTTTGCTGCCCCATGCGCAGCGAGCCCAGACCAAAGCCTGGCACATGGGAGGGGACTCAGGCAACGTGTCCACAGAAGAGGGAAGAGGGGTACAGGGCAGAAGCTCAGCCCTGCCTGCAGCCCCCTCCCACCAAGACCCTGCCAGGCAAAAACTCCCCAGACTTCTCAGCAGACACTGCCTACCAGGAGGCTGTCTGGAAATGCTCGGGAAAACAGGACACTTGCCTGGCTGGGGTAACTGAGGGCAAGTTCCTTCCTTTCCCACCATGCCATGTGGAGGGCCCCCGGCCTCACCCCTCTGCCAGCTCAGAGGTCAAGGTGGCACCAAACCGGGCAGGTGTCCCCCCCACCACCCCAGGGGCTGAGGCGGCCAGGGCCACTTCAGTGCGCAGGGCTCCCCTCCTTGCTTTGGGGCCTTGCTGAGGCGAAGCCCAGAGTCCCTTTCCCTCCTGCTAGACCAGCCCTGCAAGACCACAGGTTTCGGATTTCCTTGCAACTGCCCAGCCTCAGGCGAGACGGAAAGAAAGTCTGACTTGATCTTAAGAGGTGAACATTCCAGGCAATAATTCATATCAGGAAACTTGTGAAAACCAGACGTCAGCGAGAAATACTTTCTTTAAAAGTAGACCCACAGAGCCAAATGTTTCATGAAATACTGCTGGGCTTTGCTTTACTTTAGCAAACTATTCAGGAAATGGGAAGAAAATGTAGCCACATAAAATTTCCTTAAAGGGGGCAGATTCTGAGCGGTTTTGAGCACAGTGTCCCCAGGATGGTGCCAGCTCAGTGCTGAGGTCGCCTTCCAGGCCTCGGGGAGTGGGCCACGCCAAGCTGTTGTCAGCCTGGGCCACACGCACCTCTGCCAGTTCTTCCGTCCCTCAGGGGGAGGGCTAGTCCCATCAGCCCCTTTGGGGATGAGGCCACTGAGGCCCAGGCCGACAGAACCCCATCCACCGCAGAAGCCCGTGCCCCCCACTGTGCTGGACGCCGCACCCCCGCACATCGGCAGGCCTGGCCAGATCTGGGAGGGCTCTGAGACCTGCTTACCCCTCCACCCAGCCCAGGGCCTATGCAGGAGCAGGGGGTGCTGGTGTAAGGGGCAGCGAGTACCCCAGCCACAGGCCCCCAAGGTACCTTTCCAGTCTCCCCAGAGGTAACGTGCTGGTGTGACTCTCAACAAAAGACATTCGAGGACACAGAACTAAGGGGCCAGGGACAAAAGCCATTTTCAGGAGCTTCCTACCCAGGGGGCACCCTCCCCAGGGGGCTCCTGAGAGTGGAAGCTGACCATCCATCTGGGAGGCTGGCCCGAGGATGGCTCAGCGCAGCTCTGGCAGCCGGATGAGACAGGTATGCAGGCCCCTCTGAAGGACACACACCTGGAGGCCGGAAATGAGGATGGGCCCCCAGATGCTTTAACTATCCCAGCTTAATTTTGGAACTGGTGTTTCCTCAACCGCGAATGCCCCAGCTCCTGGCGGACCCTCACAGGCCAAAGGGCAGCGGCCAGGCCAGTGGGAGCTGTGGGGGCCTGGGCCTGGCTGCAGAGCCACTGCGTGAGTCGGAAGCCTCCGGAAGGCTGTCCCCTCAGCCTCCTCTCATCTGGGGGCGGATCTCTGCATCTCTCCAGCAGCTCTTGTGTCTGCAGAGAAGGCATCGGGGCCCTGTCGACACAAGGACGGGGGCTGATCAGTGCTCTAAAGAGCACCCATGTGGACAGGGGGCCCACTCCATCCCCATGTCAGCAGCGTGACTGACAGCAGGCCCTGCTCTGGACTCCCCAGATCTTCAGCAGACAAGGAAGCCTTGGCAGCCCTCAGGCCAATGATCACCTCCTAGCCTGCTTTTTGATAAGTGGCCAAATGTTTACTGAGCATCTAGTAAGCACCAGGCCCTGGGGGACAGCAGAGAACAGACACACAGAAAACCCACCCTCCCTAAGGCAGTACCCTTGGGGTCCTGTGGGGGCCCAGGAGGGGCAGGGGCCTAGGGGAGACAGGACCCTGGAGGCAAAGGCTGGAGACTTGGGGACGGAGAGGGGGAGAAATCATTCCCACCGGGGGCTGTCTGTCGCCCCTTTCCCGGGAGCCACGGCCAACCTCACATTAGTGTTATTTCTATACACTGACTGCCTGTGCTACAGCCTGACCATGCAGCACCAAAGAAATTCGTTTTAATATTTTGATAACTTTATTGCCATAAAATAGGTTTCCTTTTAATCCTACATATTTTATTCTATGCTCATTATAAAAACTACATTCTGACAAAGTTCCATGGGCTTCTCTGGACTAGGGGTGGGAAAGTCTATGGCACAGAGAGAGCTAAGCACCCCTTTGCCTAGCTGGGGAGCCCTCCGTGCGCACCCGGGCAGCCCGCAGTGCTCGCCGCTAAGCACAGCATACAGCACCACCTCAAATCGCAGACCAAGAACTTCTGCAGGGATCCAAGTAACACCCAGAAGCCCCGCTCAACAGTCACAAGATAAATCAGAAAATAAGCATGGATGAGGTTAAGCGGTAGTGGTTGGAATAAATTGGGAAAAACATAGGATTTTTCATTGAGTGCTTTATTTTTACAGAGTGAAAACTGAATTACTTAAATGGCCAGTGAGGAAGACAGTTGGGAAAAGCGCCTAAAAGCAGGGAGGAAGTGAAGTGTGCTTGCTTAAGACACCAACTGCGAATCTCAGGAGAGGCGGCAGCTCAGGACCGCACCTCCCAGGCCCTTTGCCTCTTCCCACCCTTGGTCGGGCATTGGACCAGCCAGCCGAACCCTCCCCTTCCACCCCCGACAGACCTGGATGTCCTGGGCTCCAGACAACAGCCCCCTCCCTGGGGGCACATCGGACAGAATCCAGGGTTGTCAGAAGAGAACAGAACAAAAGCAACTCCCACTGCACCATCTCACCACCGCGTCCTTACGTCTAATGCTGAGAGTGTTTCTCCTCCAACATTGCGGGACGGCAGATGTTTCTGGGGATCCCAACGGTGCAATGAGGTGGCAAGCGGGCAAAACTCAAGGCTGGCCCGAGAGTAGTGTCTGCTGTGGTGAGGACCACGGGCTGGATCAAAAAATTAAAATCAAATTCCCGTATGAGCCAGCAATCCCACATCTGGGTATACACCCAGAAGAACTGAAAGCAGGAGCTTGAACAGGTATTTGCACACCCTGTTCACAGCTGCAGTGTTCACAACAGCCAAGAGGTGGAAGCGGCCCATGAGTCCATGGATGGAAGAATGGATAAAAAAAAATGTGGTCTGAGCATACCATGGAAGATTATTCACTCTTAAAAAGAAAGGAAATTCTGGCACAGGCCACAAGGATGAACCTTGAGGACATGATGCTAAATTCAAGAAGCCAGTCACAAAAAGACAGACACTGTACGATTACACGAGGTTCCTAGAATAGTCAGATCTACAGAGACAGAAAGTAGAGGGTGGTTTCTAGAGCCTGGGGCAGTTAGTGTTTAATGGAAACAGGGTTTCCCTTTGAAAAGATGAACAAGTCCTGGAGATGGATGGGGGCGACGGCTGTATGACATGAACGTACTTAATACCAGGAGCTGGACGCTTCATGATAGTTAAGATGGTAAATTGTTATGTTATTTGTACTTACCACAATTAAAAAATAATAATAAAGAAAAAGAATAGACATACTTCTTGCACTAAACAAGAAAGTGCTCGGGCTCAAGAGTGAAGGAATGCAACCCCCGCCTAGAACCCTGGTCGGCCCTGTGATGTGCTAGTTCCCCCACTGCTCTGAGCCTTACTTGTCTCGTCTAGAAAGTGAATGTAATAAGCATGGGGTTATTATATATATTAATACTCTGCGGGGCTGTTTCCAGAACTAACTGCAGTGACACCTGTGAGGTGCGAGGTGCTCGGAGCAGCGACGGGCACACAGAGGGAGGCAAGATGACTGGCGTTACCATCACTGATCAGGAGCTCTGGGTGAGCGACGAGGAGCTGCATCGGGTACAAAGTCACACCAGCAGCAGCAGCGCGGAGGTGACCCTACCTGACGAACGCCATCTCCCCGGCTGAGGTCCCGGAGATGCTGTCTCTACTTCTGACACTTCAGAAACAGGCATGGCGCAGAAACCTCACCAACAACCCTTTCTGAATTAAAACTGATCAGAATAGAAGCGGCCACACTGGGCCTGGCTCTTTTCTCACTTTAATTTGAACTTAATTTATCTCTGAGCATCAGGAAATGGCGCCTGTGCAAGAGACGGGCCCTGCTGGAGTCAAGGCGAGCTCCACATTGCAGGAAATTATCTGCTCTTGCAAGAAAATTACTAAGGAAGGAGAGCATTGTTATTTTAAGATCTTTGAGCTGGTGTGAGGAGAAACTAATTAAATGATTGTAATTTTCTATGCAAATACAGTAACCGACTTCTGGAGAAATGCAAAAGAAGGAGCTTTTCTACCTCAAAAGAACATCGGAGTTTGAAGTCTTTTTTTTTTTCAGTTCTCCTATGAGCTCACATTCAAGTAGCCCTATTAAAATTTTTAAACAACAAATGGAACTTCATCGAGATAAAGATGATGAGTGTGATGCACGCCCTGTGGGGTGTCCCCAGATCACGGGGCTCACGCAGCAGCGATCTGGCTGCCGCCCTCAGAGGGCTGTGTGTCCCTCGCCAGCTCATGAGGAGGCTGCCAAGGAGCTGGGTTAAGCCTCTGCCTCGCCAGCGCCTGCGGGAACCTGCTGCGGGGAGGCGAGCAGGGCAGCCAATCCCCATGGCCCAAACCGCAGGATTCACGGTCTCGGGGAATACAGCGCGCCAGCCAGCATTCATGCCTGGGGGACACCTGGGCAGCTCCCTGCTCGCGGCATTTATTCTATGCACGGAATCCAAGCTCATATTCAGGACGATGCTTCCAAAGGCTTCCCGCAGCAAAGCAGGCTGTGGCCAGACCCACAGGCATGCCTTTCCCTGACTTTGTGGAAGGAGGCCTTTCAGTTCCCACCCCGAGAGCCCCGGTTGCCCTGCTCCCTGGGCTTCCAAACCTGGGAGAAGGCGGCCAAGAACAGAACTGCAGCCCAGCTCGTGGCCCCGCGCTCCCTAAAGCCCCCATGCCAACTGGTCACACGGAGGGGCGAGGTGAAAGGGGCCGTCTGTAAGAATCGGGGAATAACTCGCTCTCTGGAGGATGAGAAAAGAAATGAAGGAAGCCCCAGGCAGAAGGCAATTTACAAGCCTCATCAGAGCCGCCCTCAACTGGAGACGGCAGCGGGACACTCAGTGTTCTCCCAGCGCATTTTCCAGTCATGCCGAGTCCATACTCCCAGGGTCATGCTCGAGAGTCTTAGTCTGCCTCTGACAAATAATGATCAAAATTTTTAAATAACAGCAACTCTTTAGAAGGGCTCCGCGAGCACCGGGCCACATTCTCATCTGCAGGGTGTGCACACGATGGAGTTCATTTATGACCTCTTTAAAATGCTCCCAGGGACCCTCCTGCAACTACAAATTAAATAGCCCCTTTATTAAAGTAAAAGTAGATTTGTGCCCTGTGTTCCAGTACGGTATGGACGGGGCTGTCCTACGCCTTCCGAGTCAGACAGACACGCTCACTGCTCGCTAGTGCCCTCTCCCTGGGCCTTAAGACCCTCACCATCCCAACCTCCTCTTCAGCCCAGGTGAGGCTGAGCCTCTTCATCACCGCCTCCTCCAGGAAGTCCTCCTGACCTCCCAGCGCAGGTTCTAACGGCACCAGGGCCCTCTATGATGAATCCCTGTCCAGACCAAACGTCTCACCAGGACAGGGGCCATGTTTGATTTTGCTTATTACTGTTTCCAAGCCCCCGATAGACCCTCTAGAAAGCAGCTAATATGAGTGCTAATGGGAGGCCTTGTCTCCCCTGGGGCTCTCCCAGCACAGGGAGGATGCAGAGGACGCTGGGACACCCTGGACACAGGGTAGGTGCTCCCTAAGTATGACGCTGCTGGCTTGTATGCCCAAACCCTGCTCACCCACTCATGTCATGTTGACGGCCACCTGTCCCACAACACAGGCCTCCTCACCTTCTCTTTGTTGCTGGCCCAGCCACCAGGCCCAGGGTCCCTAATGGGCTTGCACAGCTAGCTTCCCAACAGCAGATGTGACAGGTACTCAGCCCTGGTCTCCATGTCCATGGCCCCGGTCTGCTGCGTTCCCTTGGTGAAGGCTGCCGTGACCGAGAAGCACTTCGGCTGGGCAGGTGCCCACCGTGTACGTCCCCAGCAGCCACAACGCTGCCACCCATGGATCAGACCTCTCTCTCCAGTCTAGTCCTTACCCTAAAATGCTGGAATTCCAAAATATCGCACAGAAGGTTCAGCAGATTTAAAGCTACAACCCTGTACCCTGGAGACACCAAGCTCCTATGAGTGGAATGGAACTGGCGTCATGACATCACAGCCAGCTGGGGCAAGGCTACACGTCTGCTTCGGTGCTGGACTTCAACCTGCTCATTCAAGAACCTGAAGTGCTTTATGAAAAGGCCTTGATGGAGCCTGTATGCTGGAGGCTGGCTGTGGGCTGTGAAGCCGGAGTGGCTCCAGGCAAGAGAGAAGCCTGCAGGGTAAGGGGGGCCACATCCACATACCCTCCCAGGAAACCTCCTGGACCCACTCTTCTGTCCCTGCCCCAACCCCCCAGGGTCCAGGTCCAGGCCTCACCAGCCCAGCAGCCTCCTCTCTGAGCCTCTGTCCCGAGGCCTCCCCTCCAAGGCCCCTCTGTGGCCCCACCGCACACTGTGTCCGGCATGCCTGCTGAGACTCAGGCCCCACCCTGACATCATTTAGGAGCTCCTGCTGTGGGCCGGGTGCTTCCCTAAGCACTGTGTGGATTATCTGCTTCTCCTACACAGCTAACCTGAGTCTTCCTGTCCCCAGTTCCAAGACACTGAGGCCCAGAATGTTTACTCCATTCGCCCAGGATCTTGGACCCAGAAAGGAGCAGGGCCCGGATACAAACCCTGGCAGGCAGGCTCTGAAGCTCACGTGTCAGTAAGCACCAGCATACTGCAGGCAGGCGCCCCAGCCTCGTGCTGGGCTTCCATTAGGAGCTGCCTTCGACCTCTTTTTTCCAAACCCTTCATCTGAGGGCTCTCTATAGACAGTGCATTTGTTGTCTCTTCATACTAGCACATAGGCACCTTTGAATTCCCCCTCCCAGACCTTGTGCAAGCTGTTCCTGCCTTCTGGAATGTTCTTCTCTATCTCGCATAGGCTCTCTCTATTTATTCCTTAGGCCCACCCTGATACCACCTCTTTCACACAGTCACCCCTGATTTCCCCACAGGCACCCCTCGTATCCTAACTGCTCATGTCCATCCCTTCTCTTCCCGCTGGGCTACTCTGAGCTCTGCTGCATGAAACTCAGAGAATACACAAGGTAGCTCAGACCCATTCCCAGCCACGATCAGCTTCTGTTCCCCCAAAACTCCTATGTTGCAGTCCTCACCCCCAGTCACTGTGAATGTGACTGTATTTGGAGGTGGGGCCTTCAAAGAGGTGATAAAGGTAGAAAGAGACCACACAGGTGGGCCCTGACCCGTAAGAGCAGTGTCCTTATAAGAAGAGGCGGTTAGGACAGACACGTGCAGAGGGACCTCCACGTGAGGACACGGGGGACGACAGCCGTCTGTAGGCCAAGGAGAGGCTCAGAGAACCAGCCTGCCCACACCTTCATCTCGGCCTTCCAGCCTCCAGACTGGGAGGAATATGATTCTGTCCCCTAGCCAACTACTACACCTGCCCTCAAGAAATGTGACATCTGGCAGGTGCCATGACCCAATTCACAAATTACAGCTTCTGGTTTGGAGCTCTGGCTCTCTGGACATAAAATACAAGCAAATATCAGGTTCCTCAACATTGTGGAGCAGAGAAAATAGATAATGGGCTCAGAATTCTCTCTGCGTACAACCCACCTGACACCCCTGTAGACACAACACAGAGCAGATGTGGAAAATGGGGGGAGGTGGGGGAGGGAGAGAGCTGATCTACTGATGAACAGGGAACAAACTGGGCCTGGCTGCAGGCTCGCACTCCAGCCAATTGAAGCATCAAAGCTGATGTTCAGGCGCCGTGAGGGAAGGTGCTCAGGTGAGTTACACTTAACTGTAATAAGCGCCTGGTTTCCCAGAGAAGGTAAAATCGGGATGGGGCTACCACATAGGGATAGCATGAAACCGTGAGCCTGGACACAGAGGCCAACACTCTGTAAGGTCTGTAAAGTCACCCCCTTCCAATCACACCTCTGCCTCTGAGGGCCACTCAGGGGACACAGATCTGCTGCCTCTGTGCACAACTCGCTCTGCATCCAGCAACGGTAATGCCGGTTGGTTGCAATGAGACATTAATTTCACACATAACGATGTGTTCCTACAGCTAAACGTAAGACTCAGAGGCAGTGTTTGAACTTTCAAGCAAGTCCCCTTCCATGTCTCCATGGGAGCAGGAAGAAATCAAGCCGTTGGAAGGAAAATGCACATATGTTCCCCGCGCTGCAGCAACAGGGGCTTGGCGCTTGTATCCTGCAACTCCTTTTCACGGATGCTCTAAAACACCATCCTAAAAAGTCTATTCCTCTCATCAAACGATTTTCTTATTTTGAAAAACACCTGACACAGTAAAGCACACACCTCCGTACATGCTGACCACGTCTGCAGCCCAAAGGTGCTCGGGTCTCCTCACCTGGGCAAATTAAGTGAAATAAAAATTTTAAAAGATTTCAAGCAGCAATTTGGCCTCAAGTTAATTTCTTTCTGGATGCAGCTTTGAAGTGGAGATGAAACCATGCACAGAATCCTAGCTAAAATCTTTGGCCCTGTGGCTGCCAGCAGAGAACAGAGGGAGCAAAGCCCATTTCTAAGACACTCCGTGTGCCTATTAATGGCATGTGTGTACTGCACACTGAAAACGTAACAGTTAGGAAAATGTTTTTACTTTGCACTTGGCTACAGCTTCTACTCCTCTTCTTTTTCCCCAGGCAAGGTGAAATGCCAGGCACTTCCCAGTCCCCAAGCCAAAGGCCCATCTGCTTTGCTGGGTAGAACTCCAGTCCCCTCCATTCCCGAGAAGGAGAGTGGGGGAAGGAACGCAGGAATGGGCAAATGTTCACGCCCAATGCCTAGGTCAGCATTTCCATACTGCTGGCCTTCTCTCCACCCTGCGGACAATGACACTTGGGGAACAGTAATGATGTACGTTGGCCTCCATCCATGAGTGTCTGCTAAGTGCCAGGCTGTGCCCCACCTTCCTTGCGTCATCCAGTCCCTGCACTTCCTGGTGGCCAGAGGAGAGATGCTCCCTCACAACTCCTGTCGGGTTCCGGACTCCCTTCCCTACTAAAGAGAAACCAGCGCCCTCCCACTCCCACCCACTCCTGGCATCACTGCCAGCAGCCAGGAATCAAGTCCACCCAGTCGCAAAGACTCACTCAGCCCAGCCACTGTCCCAGGGAGCACAGGCAACTGGGCTCCTCCGATGCCCCCCCATCCCCAGTTCCCCAGCTCCCCGGGCCCAAGCCCCCACCTTCCCACAAGGGCACTGCAAGGCCCTCAGGCTCTGTGCTCCGAAGGGGGTGGATGGCCTGGGTGTCAGTGGGTCCTGAAGGAGCTGGCCTCCACCCCCCAGGCCTCCCCCTCCCCCCTTTCGACCCACTATGAAGCTAAAGTGACAAAGGGGCTGGAGTAAGGTGCAGGACCCACAGCCTGGGAGGTAGGGTAGGGCTTGGTTTAGGCCATCTGGCTGCACAGAACTGACTTCAGTGCATACCTGTCCCTTTTTGTCACTGGTTTACCTTTCAGCCTGAGTTACAGTTGAGGGGACAGGAGACAAAGATGGTTCACCGGTACCAGGGAGCCATGAGGGCTGGGCCTGGCTGCACATCTGGGGCTGGACCCCTCTCTCAAGATGCAGGTGGGGTGCTCCCCAGGACTCCTCCAGGGAGGGGAGCCCGCTACCCTCCCTAAGGCACCCACAGGCAGCACCTTGACTGCCCCCTGCTGGTCTGCATGTTCAGGAAGCCAACTCCATCCCCACCCCCCACCCCCCACCCCCCACCCTGAGCTTCTAGTCTGACTGGAGATGGCAGAACTGACAGAAGACCAGAGACTGGGCTGGGCTTCTGCACCCACACAGTCCGCAGCTAGTTGGGGAGGGAGCGCTGGGCTCTGGACCAATCAAGTCCATCCAGCGCTGCCCCTGCAGTGTGCTGGAGAAGGGACATACTCATCTGCCCGCCTATCCCTTTTCCAGCAGAACCCCCACCCCTCCACTAGCCCAGCAGGGCTGGACAGACGAGCTGAGCAAAAGTGCTGCCCAGCCAAGGTTACACCCCTTCCCTGGCAAGGACATCTGGATCCCTACCCCTCCTCTTCCAAAGCTTGCAGGGGCCCTGGCCCAATGCTGCTTCCTAAGAACTTTGGGGAGCAGTGGTCAAGGAGAAGAGCTGGGGGATTGGCCATGGGGGGAGACCCAAGTGAACAGTGACGGAAGGAAGGGAGTTGGGATTTCCCTCTCTCCACCCCACACAATCAGGTCCCCCAACACACGTGCCCACAGCTGCCCCCTCCCCGCACCGCCCCCTCCGCAAACGAGAGGTGACCGTTAGGGTGCCAGAAGGTGACCCCAATGGGACCATCGGTCATCTGCCCTAGGGCGAAGGAAGCGAGGGGAGGCAACCACCAGAAAGGCTGGGGCAGGATCCCAGAGGGGTAGGAACCACAACACTGCTGGGAGGAGGAGCCGATGACCCTAAAAGAAGCGGCCTGGGGTGGGGCGGGCACCGAACTTCCAGCCAGAGCGAGGCCAAAGTGGTGCGGAAGGTGGAGGGAGCCGAGAGTTTGCGGCGCAGGTCCGGAGTGGCCTGGCGCCCAACTCCGAAGGTAGGCAGATCCCGGCGCACCAGTGCGGCCGCGGCCCATAGTAGGTGAGCAAGGGAGAGGAATGGCCCAGAATCCAGGGTCCCAGAGTTGGGTGCAGAGCTGACCGACAAGTCCTGGAGCCACGAACAGGTCCAGGGTGGGCCCAGGGTGGAGAGGGTCCCAGAGCCAAAATTCCCAGAAAGCCACGCTGAGCAGACCGGGTGCAGTCTGAACGCAATCGAGGCGCAACACCGAGTTGGGGGTGATCCTAAAGGACCTGGAGGTGCGCCAAGGTGACAAGGGTGCCGAAGCCTCTGGAGACACCCTCCCCCGTAAGCACGGCTCTGGAGGCCAGTGGGGCGCCCCCGGGGTTGCTCGGGGACCTGGAAATCTGCGGGAATGTCCCCCGAGGTGAGGCGCGGTGCTCACGTATCTGGGGACTTCTCCACAAGTAACCGGTGGCCAGAGGCCAGTAGGGGCGCCGCCGAGGTGACTCGCGTCCCCAAGTCGCCACGAACGCCCGGGGTGACTGCAGGGCGGCCCAGAAGTGGGGGCCTCCGACGGGTCCCGGGCAGGGGCCGCGAGGGCGCGCGGGGGTCACTTACGCTGCTGTTCTCGCCCGTCCAGTGCACCATCGCCTGGTTGTGCGTCGCATCCCCCTTGAGCACGAACGACGTGCTGATGAGCGAGACCTGCGCTCGCGAAGCCGCTCCGGAGACCGGCGCCG
>JAQQAC010002594.1:88575349-88590191 GCA_029783875.1 Phataginus tricuspis | reverse complement strand
GCGGGCGGCAGGGCCGGGGCCCTTCGGGGCGCGCGGGGGCCCCCGATGCGCCATGGTGGCCGAGGGCGGCGGCGGGGCCGGCGGCGGGAGAAGGAGCCCGCGGCCGGGAGAGCGGGAGGGCGCTGAGGAGCGCGAGCGAGAGCGCAGAGAAAGGAGCCGGCGAGGGGAGGGAGCCGGCGGGAGGAGGGGACTCGCCGCTCGCGCAGCCGAGGGTGCACCGCCACCTGCCGGCCAGGCCCGCGCCCGCCGAGCGGGCGCCCAGCGCTCCGAGCCCAGGCCCAGGCCCTCGTCCCAGAGCGCGCCCCCCACCCTCCTGGCCAGGCCCGTCCTCCCTCCGGGGTTCCTCCCCGCCGCCTTCCCTCCTCTCCTGCCCTTTTTCCTCCCGCCCTCCTGTTCTTCCTGTATTTACTGAGAACAACTCTGTGCCAGCCGCTGGGGCGCAGGCACTGGGGGGTGAGCAGCCGGGTGCCTGTCCCTGGAGCTGACAGTCTGATGGGGGAGACAGACCGCACCCATGCGGACATCTTTATAGACACAACAAGTCCAAAGCCCAGAACCAGGACACAGTGAAAGTGGGGAGGTGCTCCCCTGTAGGAGCCCCTCAAGAGGGGACAGAACCTAGCACCGCGAAGACCTAGAAGGGGGCCTCAGGCGCAGTGGAGGGCCCTGCAAAGACCCTAAAGCTGCCCCCAGCTCTCCTCGGCAGCTTCCTCTGTGCCTGGGCATCAGGATGTGCAAACAGAGGCTTTATGTCCCAAGCCCAGCAGCCACCAAGGGAGGCGGCATCTCAGAGAGCTAACAGGAGGGCAGGCACCTGGGAGGGAGGGGCACCCAGAGACAGAGGGGTGGGAGTCGGTGTCCCATCCAGGGCAGAGCCTGACAGGCCACGGTGAAAAGTGTGGAAACCGAGGATCAGAACACAGAAAGTCCCCATGCTAGGTCACAGGCTACCTTAGAAAGATTTTGATGTGACTTCATTGAGCAGCCGCTGTGTACTCCACACTGGCCTCAGGGAACACAGACAGAGCCAGAGCTTCTCCCAGGGAAGACCAGGGTTAGTGTCGGCTTTGTGTCCTCTGCCAGGCCAAGGGCCACCTGCCTCCACCTTCCCCCAGACACCCTGCATTAGTCAATATCCACAGGCTCAGGGTCCCTGTCACACCTGCCTCCCAGCTGGGTCTCTGCTCCAGAGAGAAAGCCTGACAGGGCAGCGGGCAAAGCCTCAAACATTTGGGGAAGAGAGAAAATGGGACTTACCTTGGCCCCAGAGACAGCCAGGGCCCTGTCTTCTGCTCACTCGTCCACCCCACCAGGGCTTAACTGGAAGTCACAGCCACTAACAGGGTCTCCAGGGCGTGTCCTGTCTCCAGCACTATGGGGTGGGCCCGGGGGCTGGCTAGATGACTAAGAGCTCCGGTCCTGGGAATGTGCCCTCACCTACTGCTCATGGTGTAAATTCCCAACCCGTCAGACTCTAAATCTCCAGCCCAGGCCCAGGGTCAGGAGGAGCGGGGAGCCAGCAGCTGTGGGAATATCTGGTCTAGCACCAAGAACAGAACCGGGTAGGGGCAGAGCTGAAGGCCAGAGAGACATGCAAGGTGGGGCCTAGAAAGAGGCTTAGAAACACACCACCTCTGCAGAGCCAGCTGGCGGGAGCCTGTGGCATGGCAGTCAGAAGATGGCCCACCCCGGCTGAAGCCCAGATCCACCACGAGGCCCTTCTAACAACCCCGGTCTCCGTCTCCCCAGCTGTGACAGGAAGGGGGCACAGCCTCTATGCCTCCCGTGTTCGTTCCTTTGTTTTAGAAGAGATGGCCTCCGAGTACCACCCTCAAGCAAACCTGACTGAGGCTGGGGGAGTTCAGGCAAAGGGGCCTCTGCTCTCGGGTGGTGACTTGGGCTCTCATTCTCACGACCAAGCTGGGGGCAGACATGATTGTCCCCATTTACAGCTGACGACACAGAGCAGTGACTGCCCATGTTTACCTGGCCAGAACGTGTCAGAGGCCAGGTTTTCTGGCCCAACAGTGGCACTCTTCCCACCACCCACATCGCTTGTCACCTGTGTGAGGGCCCAGCATGTCACCCCTCTGTGGCTGGTACAGAGCTGCTCAGCCAAGCAGCGGGGAAATGAGCACATCAGCGCCAGCAGGACAGGCTCCGCGGAGGCCCACGTCCTTGGTGACTTGGTTAAAGTCTGTGACAAGCTGGGGGGAGGGACCAGGCATGGAATGCAGATGTCCTGCCCCCTGCGTTCTAGGATGTCTTGCTAGTGCTTTTTCCAGAACAAAGCCTCTGCTTTCGGAAAAGCAGGACTGATTCATCCCTTCTCTGAATCCAAAGCTCAGAGATGTGGTGACTTCCCAGATCACTCAGCTCACAGATGTTGCTGGACCCAGGGATGTGGTGACGAACAGGACTGACAAGGCCCGTCGGTGTGGAGCTTCTGTCCTCGTGTGGGTGCACAGGTGCCGGGAGGGTCGCTTCGGACAGCAGTACGTTTGCAGGACGGATGGACATGACAGAGGGGAGGAGGACACTGAGGGGAGGGTCCCTCTGGGCAGAGGATGAGAATCGAGGGAGGGTGGGATGGGCTGGAGCCATCCCAGCAGCAGGAGGAGGAGGGAGCGGCCAGCCCAGCCCAGAGCCTCAGGGTTCAGGGAAGGGAAGTGTGGCCTGATTTGTATTCACAGGCTGACGCAGAGGCACCGGAGGGCTTTAAGCAAGGGGTGAGACTAGCAGCATTTTTACAGCCATTCCTCTGGCCTCTGGAGGACACAGGCACAGGAAGCCACGGGCGGCTCCTGTCCAAGTCCGGAGAAAGGCCGTGGTGGCCGGGCGCAGGCAGCCAGGGCAGAGCTGGGAGAACGGAGGGAGCCCACGTTCACCCTCCTTAGCGATCACTTCAGGGACTCAGGGACCCTCGGGCGGGAGAAAGGTGCGGTGAGGTACAGAAAGCAAAGCAGAGGTAGCTGGTTGCCTGTCTGACATCCCCTGCAGAGATAAGTCTCCGGACAGCACAGAGGCAGCTCTGCAGAGAACGCAGATGGAGGCCCTGCAGGGCTGCGATGTGGGGCAGGCCCAGCAAGCACTGGGGTTCCACCCAGCTTGGGCGCACCAGGTAACGTTAAGCACCCCCAAGGTTTGTAACACCTGGTCATTCACAACACTAAGATCCTAACAGAGGAAGAACAGCCCCGGCCATCCTCCCTCATCACGTCCTCTTCCTGGCTCCATGCTGGGCCCTGGGCTCCAGACAGGATGGGACCGGCCCCTGCTCCTGGGAGCTCAAGTAAACTGATGGGGGAGGCACACAGGTAAACAGCATCTTCAGGGAAGCAGGTGCTCCTAGACTGGCTGCCTGGGGCCTAAGGAAGGGGAGCCGGCGTCTGGACTAAGGGAGGAAGGCTGCTCAGAGGGATGCCCTTCAACTGACCCCAAGAGTAACATCATAATCCAGATGACAACTTGCTGAGCACGTCCTCTGGGCACACACTATCCCGGTGGAAGAACTTGCCAGACCTCACGATATCTAACTAGTGCCTGCCCAGGATGTACACAGTTGGTGCCGTTTCCCCAATTTAAAGACGAAGACGGTGAAGGCACAGGGGTTCCGTAACTCACCCAAAAGATCCAAAGCCCCCATGCCCAAGTACCAGCGCCGTGTCCTAAGTAAGACACAGCACCTCTCCGTTTCTCAACCTGCCTCACCCGTAAAATGGGACCAGCACTGCCCTGACTCGGGGGTTCCGGACCAGCAGCAGCGGCATTAGTGGGAACTGGTGAGAACTGCCGATTCCTGGGCCCCACCCAGGCCTACAGAGCCAGAAACTCTGGGCTGGGGCCCCAGGATGGAGCCCTGCGATGTGTGTTTTAATACCCACTCTGGGTGGATCTGACACCAAGTTTGAAAACCTCTGTGCTAACTAACCCAGCAGTTCTAGGGCCCGGCTGCACATTAGAAAAATGTGGGAATTTAAGAAAACTGCCAGTGCCCCTGGTCTCTGCAGACGGAGCCCATTATTCATGGCCTCCAAACTCCAGGTGATCTGAACGTGCAGCCGGCCGTGAGCGCCAGAGCGGGCATGGCTCTTCACAAGGATCTGCGGAGGGCATATGCCAAGCACACGGCACGTGGTTGGACCCCGACACACAGTGCCTTCCTAAGAGGGGAGTGGGCCCCCTGGGACCCAGGCTTGCCCCCCACTCCATGTGGCACCCCATCACCAACTCTGAATCAGAAGACTTGCTCATTACCAGCCTCAGGCTTTTTTAAATTACTGACGGCCTCTTGGAATAATATTTTAATTTATCTTTATAAATGTGACAAAGCTCAACTTGCAAGTGAAGCTCCCTGAGTGCCCGTCTCAGAGACAGTCCTCTCAGGGACACCTGGGGACCCAGCAGGAGGGAGACTGAGGGGACAGGCTATTGGGATGCCAGGCTCCACAGAGGCCAGCTGGTCCCTCAGCAGCCCCAGCCTGGCCTCCAGTGACACCAGGTCTGCACGGCTGCAGTAGCTTGCAGAGAGTCCCCTAATGACTCCCAGCAAATGACAGGGGTTATAGGTGATGGCTCTGAGGACAAGGAACAAGCACTCCAATCCTGTTATCAGGCTGTCAAGGGCAGCACAGCGTGCAGTGGGGACAGCTGGCCAGGACATTAACTCGGGCCAGGAGCCAAAATCTAATCCAGAGACAGAAGGGAAACGGGTCCAGAAGGTGGAGGAAGAAACAGCCACCCAGTGAGATGCACAGTGGGTCGGCGCCCAGATCCAAGAGGGGAGGGAGACAGGGAGGAGGCACGGGCAGTTCTCTGTGGGGCATTTGAAAGGAGTGGCGGGTGTGGTGGCCGTGGTGGCTTCTGGTAGAGGCAGCGGCTGCCACCCACTACCCCCTGTGTGTGAGAGGCCAGCCCAGCAGGAGGCCCAAACTGGGAAGAGACGGGGTGATGGCCAACCACCCCAACTCGCTGGGCTCTACCATAGACGCTGGGCATAATGCACTGCCAACGGGTTGGTTCACTTCTGCCATTCACCACATGTCTGCTGAGCACCCACCTTGTGCCTGGCACAGTTCTAGGCCTTGGGGGGATGGCAGAGAACTAATAAAACAACCCTTTGAAGGAAGAATGGGTGGAGAGACCCAGAGAATGCTCCCGGCTGGGGACCAGCACAGGCATAGACCCCGAGGAAGATGGCCCAGGGGACCTTTGAGGACCTAGCCAAAGGGCTTCGGGATGGCAGAGTGCAGGGTGGACCAGCAGGGCAAGGGAGAGCCAGGGCTCCCGGCCCCTCGGGCATCCACTGTGGGGTCAGGGCCTGGGCAAGGATCAGCCCGGTGCCCGGCCCCCGGGAGGTCAGTGCCACAATGGGGCAGGCATGTCCACGACAGCACAGCTCCGACCAGGCGCTCTGCAGTGTTCGCTCGGCCCCCCATGCCTGGGTGATGGGCTCCAGCACCACCTCCTTGACACAGAAGACACCGAGGCACAGCACGAAAGGCGAGGGGCCTGCCCAGTAGTCCATAAGGGGTCAGGCTGGGTGCTGAGCACATGCTTCCCCATGTGCCAAAGGGTGCCGAGGACGGGTGAGCCTGGGGCACCCCCTCCACCAGGCTCCGTGTCCTCAGCTTTCACACGCTCAGTCCCGCCCACCTGACAGGGTGGGGATGACCGTCAGCCCATGACACCAGTGAGACCCAGGGCTCCTGACTGACAGCAACCCACTCTCTCTGTGCTGCTGGTAGGCACAGGCAGTGGGGCCTGCGCCCGGCCAGCCCCAACCTCCACTGCTCTCCGCCTCTCCGAGCACAGAGTGCTGCGGGGACAGAGTGGGCCAGCGCCAATTGCAGCCCCACCCCAAAAACCCCTTTCTCAGAGGGTTGGGGTACAGCGTAGAAGTGAGCCCTCAGCAACTCAGCATTACAGGACAAGGGTGGGCGCTCGGAGAGGCCCAGGAGAGTGGCCCCGGAGGGCCCAGGGAAGCGGGATTCCCTGTCGGACCGTCTGGGCCCAGCTGGTTGGGTCTCTCTAGCAGGCAGGGCACAGCGAGGACGCTAGACTTAGGAGTGACGTACCACGAACCAGAAACCACCCGTGGGGTTCCTGAGGGCCTTGGGGGAAACAGAGAGGCCGGAAGCCTCAACACTGAAGCCAAAGACAGGCCCATTCCCAGTAGGAGCCCAGGGAACATCTGTGCGGAGGGAAAGGAGGGGACAGGGGCAGACAGCAGACCTACCGGCTGAAGGTAAGCACCCCTGCACACCACACACCGGGGTCCACTGGAACTGGGCGAGAGGCAGTCCTTGCTGACCGCCTCTCGTGTGCCCGTTATCTGGGGCCTAATTGTTCTCATTTTGGAAACAAGGCATCTGAGACCCAGAGAGGCCAGTAACCTGCCCTGGATCACACAGCTGGAGGGGCAGATCTTCAGGCCAGGGTGCTAATAATAATGCCTGGCAAGTGGTCATGAGGACATTAACAGCCCCACCCACGAGGTGGTCATCCTGTATTTGAAAGCACCCATCGCAGTGTGTGACTGAGGTTTGTCAAAATGAGGTCATTGGTGGCTGGGGGCAAGGCTGCACCTGAACCCAGGTCGTGACCCTGTGGGTCACTGGGTAGGTCACCGGACGTCTGCCTCAGCCTTCTCATGTGTTCCGTGGGGATGGAAATGGCGTCTGCCCCTAGGTTGTCACGCTGGTGAGTGAGCGTCTGTAAAATCTGCAGATAGAAAGCCTCATGCGGGACAATAACAGAATAACCCACGGGAGGCCCTGCGGTGTCACACACCCGTCGTCCGTGTGATGAGGTGATGGTCCAGGACACCCACTCTGAAGCCTCCTGTCCAGTCCCCCACGTGCCCTGGCTGGGCTATAGCACGCATTCGTTCATAAGGCAAACAACCCTCGAGGCCAGGGATGGCAGGTGGGCGGGGGACCCTCACGGAGATGCCACCCTCTGTCGGCCGAGCCGCCTAGCGAGCATACTTGTCCACCTCCGGCCGTCCTGCTCATCCGGTTGTCTCAGCCTGGCCACTCCCTAGCTGTGTGCCCTGGGCCTCAGTTTCCCCCTGTGCAATGAGGCGGTGGACTACATTAGAGCTTCCCCAGAACAGGAGCCTGTCAGGTGCTCTCCAGAAATGAACCTGCGGTTCAGGAGATGCCCTGACCCCATCGTCCTCTCGTGGAGTCACGTGCATCTGCTTACTAAAGACTACATTTAAAAATCTGTTTGACTTTGATTAATTCAATTTTTCCCCCAGCTTTTGAACCCATAGTCCTTTACTTCTGCTTGACAGCACCAGCACCCTGGAGAATGCAGGTCACCATGGAAGTAGGTGCTGAGCACAGTGGGATGAGGAGAGAGGGGAGAGTTTGCTCTGCCTGAGATGTTGGCATCAGAGAACCATCTATCTGAGCAGGTCTTGAATGATGATCTGGGACCCAGCCGAGGTAAAACAGAGTGTGGCGTATACAGGCAAGGGACAAACAGTAAAGGTACTCAGGCCACACAGGCCACGCAGGGTCCTGGCCATGTGGACCACAGCAGTGGCTGGAAGGCTGGAGGAGAAATCAGGCCCAGCAGCTTCAGATTTGTGCCTTCTCCTGGGATCCAAGAGAAGCTTCTAGGGTTTTCGAGGAACAGAACAACATGATCAGATTTGTGTTTCAGGAAGTTAGTTCGGGCAGGGAGGCCAGCTGGGGGCCATGGAGGTGATCAGATCTGAATGAGAACCGTGGGAGGGCGGGGGAGGAGGAAGCAGAATGGGGTCCCCTCTGACTGTGAGGAAGACGGAAGTTCAGACGCGGCTGTGGTGTCTAGGGGACCTGTGATGGCACTTCCCTAGCCAGGGCACAGATCTGATGGAGAAGGTGGCCATTCGGCCTCAGGTGTGCTGCCCATCAGTGGGACAACCTGGAGGTATTAG
This sequence comes from Phataginus tricuspis, assembly GCA_029783875.1. Classification (NCBI taxonomy): domain Eukaryota; kingdom Metazoa; phylum Chordata; class Mammalia; order Pholidota; family Manidae; genus Phataginus; species Phataginus tricuspis. The sequence continues at coordinate 88,582,261 of JAQQAC010002594.1, read as the reverse complement.
TCAGGCTGGGCTAGGCTGGCCACAGCAACAAACAAACCCCAAATCTCACTAGAGTAACCCAAGAAAGGTGCATTTTGCTCATTCCCACCTGGTGCAGGTCAGGTGGCCCTCCACCTTGTACCTCTGCTGTCTAGAACAGCTGGCCTCCCAGGTCACCAGGGAGAGAAGAGACAGCCAGAGAACCATAGGGCATTTTGTAGGGGTCAGACCTGAAGCCACTCCATTGCTCACATCCCACTGGCCAGAACCCAGGCTCATGGCCTCAACCTACCTGCAACGGAGGCTGGCAAATGCAGGAGCTTGGGGACACTTGGCAAGCCCCACTCATCACTGTCATACTGGCAGGAGACTCCAGAGGCCTTGGCGAATGGTGACCAGGAGAATACCAGGGCTTGAGACATAGATTTGGGCATGACTGGTGGATGAGACCACCCAGGAAAAAAAAAAAACAGAAGGAAGAGAGAAGGTTAAGATAAAATGAGTAACACCATTAATTCCTCTGAGGTTGTATTTAGGAATTCCCAGGGGATGACTCAAGATTTAGTCCAAAGTCTCTTGTTTACAAATATCTGGTTATTTGTTGTCATGTGGGCAAGGTATCCAGAATTTTTCCTGAATTTTTCAGTTCTTATGCGATTCCTCGGCATAGCATGGGCAGCCACATGCGGCTGGCAAGAGTTTAAGCAGAATGCTGTTCCATAACCCTCTCTCTGTATAAGGCCTCATGGTTATAGATTTGTCTAGAGGAGAAGTTTTCAAAGCCTTCAATTTTAACGAACATTTTTAAAGAGAGCTCACAGTATTCTTGCCTTTAGACTCATTTTAGAAATCAAAACCTCTGCTGCCAAACTATTAAATAGGAAATGGATTTTTTTATTTAAATGTTTTGCCCACTTAAAATTTTTTTCACAGATAAAATTTAGGTTGAAAATTATGGTTTGAGGGATTTCAATTTGGAGGGTAATTGTTTTTCCTGGAAAGGGCTACCACCTGAATCAAGACTAACAGAGAAGCATGGGATTCTTCTTCAAAATGGATCTTGAAAGGCCCTTGAGGCTAGTGTCCCCACTCTGAGACTATGAGGGTCATGGCATGGGGACACTGACAGTCTTTGTTCTCCACTTATCCTCAGAGCCCAATACACTGCCAAGCACATGTAGGCATTTAAGAAGTACTGGATGGGTGGTTGGATGGATGGATGAAAGATCCACACTGAAAACTCCTAGAAATTCAGCTTCTAATCTACAACTGTTGAAGTGAACAGAAATTCAGAGGAAGGGGAAGAGTGCTGGCTTGGGAGTCAGGGGGACCAGGTTCTGGTGTCAGTTCTCCACTGAGCTTCAAGGACTTGGGAAAAACCCTTTCCCTGTGGGCACTGCCATTTCTCTTCCTCTGCTAAATGAAGTCTCAACCACCCCAAACCAACCTTTACAGCTTCATATCCAGCCATTTCTCTCCTACTCCTATCCTTCCAAGGACCCTCAGCTTTTCCCACTATATTCCCAATCAGCAATGCATTCCCGTGAGGCAGAATACCAAATGAAGAAGCTGGCAAATTCCCTCTCCAAAAATCAATAATAAAATTGCACAAATTGACAAAAACACCCATTTCTACACTCTGGAAATTGTCAAAGAACATGCAACCATCTGAGAAGTGTTTATGCTCAAATATTGCTGAACTTCAGATAGAAACGTGGGAACCTTCAGCATTCTGGCCCAGGGCTGCTCTTACACCACCCTCCCACCTAGGCAGACTCAGAAATTCTGCAGGGTGAGGCTGGCCATGAAGACAGGAGCCACAATGCCATGGGTGAAGAGAATCACACAATATGGAACAGTGGGTGGTGTCCATGCCTAGTGGCATTGTCAGTAGAAATGGCCATGTTGGAAATTACACAGAATGGCTGAGGATATGTGCCTCTGGAAAGTACCCAAACCAGCCACAGACTCCTAGCTGATCCTAAGGTCACATGCTTACACATGGGAAACATGAAAGACCCAGTGAAAAGTAAAATACAGGGATGTTTGAAAATGCCTAAATTTTGAATGTGCTCCTGTACCCAACACATAGGTCTTTGATAAAAGACAGAAGGCTTACTAACTCAAGGTGTTTGAGAATGACTTCTGACCAAATACTGGCTGACCTCTAAGCTGGGCAGACACAGTGGCACAAAAGCCAGGCTTAAAAATAAAAATTAGAAAGGACAAAAACAGCATCACCAGCTGCACACAGCAAGGCAGACAGATTTCAAAGATCTAACCAATGCAAGTTACTAAATGAACAAACAAATGAAAAAACAAAAACCAGAAAAAACCTTCTGGGGGAAAATAAAAATCCAGAGTTGATGCAATATATTGCTAAAACATCTAATTTTTTTTTTACCAGAAGAAATGCAAAGAAACAGGAAACATGACCCATACTCAGGGGACAAAAAAGGAGCAGTCTTTAGATGTCTCCAGAAGTTGGATTTGGTCATGAAAGACTTCAAAGCAGCTATTATAAACATGATCAAAAAATTAGAGGAAAATATGACAATAATAAAACAACAAACAGAGATTCTACATAAGGAGGAAGAAATAATGTAAAAGAATCAAATGGAAAGTCTGGAGTTGAAGAATGTAATCATGAGGAATGTTCACTAGAGAGGCTCAACAGCAGATATGAGACAGTGGAAGAATCAGTGAACTGGAAGACAGGGCAAGAAAATCACCCGCATGAAGAACAGAGAGAGAAAAATGATTGAGACCTATAGAACAACATCAAGCACACCAACATGTGTATAATGTGAGTCCTGAAAGACAGTGAAAGGCTGAAAATACACTTGAGGAATAATGGCCAAAATGTTTCTAGATCAATGAAAAATCTGTTTGACTTTAACCTAAACATCTAAGAAACTTAACAAATTCCAAGTAGGTTAAATACAAAGAGATATACACCTAGACATATAATCAAACTGTTGCAAGTCAGAGAAAATGATGAAAGAAGCAAGCGATACCAACTCCTCATATGCTGGGGGGAAAAACGATTAACAGAAGGCTCTTCATCACAGAGGGGAAAAAACTGAGGGCAGAGGGCAGTGAGATGACATACTCAAAGTGCTAAAAGAAAAAAGTAAACCCAAAATTCTATATCCAGCAAAACTATCCTCCAAAAATGAAGGTGAGATAAAGATATTCCCAGGTAAACAAAAATTGATAGAATTCATTGTTAGCAAACTTGCCTTGTAAGAAATACTTAAGGAAGTCCATCAGGCTGAAAGGAAATGACACAAGATGGTAGTATAAACTCACAAGAAGAAATAAAAAGCAACAGAAATGGTAAATACGAGGATGCATATTAAAACACTCTAAGTGGTTAATATATAAATACAATTAATTTAACATATTAACACATAAATGTTTTTAATTCTTTTCTCTTAAATTCTTTAAAAGACATAAGTAATAACTGTAATACTGTATTGTGGTGTGTATAACATAAAAGCATATAATCTCCATGGCAATAATAACACAAAGAAGGGAGACAGAATGAAGTTATATTGGAGCAAATTTTCTAGACTTGATCAGAAGTCAGCTAAACTGAAATACATTGTGACCAGCTAAAATGTATTTTGTAGTCCCTAGAACAATTACTAAGAAAATAACTCAAAATACATGTTTTTTAAAAAGAGGAATTAGAAACTAAAAATATTTAACACAAAACAAAATAGTAAAGGAGCAAGAAAGGAACAAGACAATAAGAAGAGCAACAAAAGAAGGCAGAGAAAACAGCAAAATGGGAATATAATGTCACAGAAAATTTAATTAATTAAAGTCAATTGACTTACTTTTTACTAAATGTGAGTAGTCTTAACACCTCAATCAAAAGGAGGAAATTGTCAGACTGGATAAATAAGCAACATGTGATTATATACTCCTATAGACATATCTTGGATTCAAAGATGCAAGGTACAAGGATGGAAGGTACAGGGTGGGACAAAGATACACTGTGAAAGCAACACCATAGGAAAGCTGGGAGTGAAAATTTTAATATCAAACATAACAGATGTTAAGACAAGAAATATTGCTAGAGACAAAGAGGGGGACATTTCATAATGATAAAAGGGCTAATATATTAGGAAGACATGAAAATCATAAATGCATACACCCCTCTTAACAGAGCCTCAAAATACATGAAACAAAAACTAACAAAATTGAAAGGAGAAATAGACAATTCAACACTAATAGCAGGAGATGTCAATATCCCTCTCTCAATAATTGATAGAACAACTAGATCAATAAAATCAGCAAGGATATAGAAGACTTGAAGACACAATGACCAACTCCATCTATCTGACCCAATGACTTCAGGACACCCATCCTTTCCAAGCACACATGGAACATTCTCCAGGATAGACCACATGCTAGGCCATAAAATAAGCCTCAATATATGTCAAAAGAATGAAATCACATACAGTATGATCTCTGACCATAATGGAATTAAATCAGATATTCAGTACAGAAAAATCTGTGAAAGCCCAAATTATTTTAAGAAATTGAACAATAGACTTCTAAATAACAAAAGGGTCAAGGAAGCAATTGCAAGAAAATTAGAAAATATTTCGAAATGGATGAAAAACCCCCACAACATATGAAATGTATGGCATGCAGCTAAAGCAATGCTTGAGGGGAATACCTAATATTAAATGCCTGTTTCAGGAACAAGAAATGTTTTAAATAACCTATGCTTCTGCCTAAAGAAGAGCAAATTAAACCAAAAGCAAGAAGAAAGGAAACTGGAAATATTAGAACAGAAATCAGTGAAGCAGAAAACAGAAAAGCAATAGAGAAAACCAAAGAAACCAAAGGCTGATTCTTTTTAAAGGTAACAAAATGAACAAAATTTTAGCTAGACAATCAAAGAAAAAAAGAGAGAAGACACAAATTACCAAAATCAAGCATGTAAAAGGGAGTAATGTTACAAATCATATTGAAATTAAATGGACTACATGGGAGTATTATAAACAACATAATTAGATGCTGTAGATAAGTGGACACATTCCCAGAAATACGCAAACTACCAAAACTGGCTCAAGATGAAATATAAATCTGACAGACCTGCAATAAAGAAGCTGAGTACATAATTAAAAATCTGCCCGCAAGAAAATTTCAGACCCACATGGCTTCACTGGTGAATTTTACCAAATATTTAAAGAATAAATAATACCATCCTTCACAGACTCTTTCCAAAAATAGAGGAGGAGGGAACACTTCTCAATTTACTTATTCCTCAACTTATCCTTCATTAAATTCATACAAAATTCTTAATAAAATGTCAGTAACTTGAATCCGGTAATGAGAAAATGATTCTACACCATGACCCAGTGGGATTTATACTAGGAATTCAAGGCTAGTTTAATATCCAAACATCAATTAATGTAACAGATGATATTAACAAAACAAAGAGGAGAAAATGACATGATTATCTCACAGAAAAAGCATTTGAAAAAATTCAGTACTCGTTGATGATGAAAACACTTGACAGAGCAGGAATAGATGGAAACTTCCTCAGCCTGGTAAAGAACATCTACAAAACCCCACAAAAACCCACAGTCAACTTCTGGGAAGATGGAGGCATGAGCAGGGTGGCAGAAATCTCCTCCCAACACTATATTTATCTATGAAAATACAGCAAATACAACTATTCCTAAGAGACCAGAATACACAGGAAAGCGCACAGCGTGCAGCTACACCTGAGAGGAATCGGCACCCCGTGACGTGGGTAAGATACGGAGCTGCGACACAGCGGGACCCGAGCACTCCCCCACCCCAGCGCACCGGCGGGAGGAAAGGATTCAGAGCCGGGAGGGAGTGGAAGTGCAGGCCCGCGAAATAACCAGCCCTGGTGATCTGCGCGGGGAGCACTGACACACATTGTGCGGTGTAACAGAGATTGGAGAGACAGAGGGTGCAGGATCTGAGCAGGGAATGAGCCAGGGTGCTTGCAGCCAGCTCCAGGAAGGAAAAAAAAAGAGAAGAAAAGCACGCGCTTTTTTCAGTGGTCTTAAAGAGACAGGAGCCCAGTGGAGGACCGGATCACCCCGGCACACTCAGCCCAGCAGGCTGGAAGACCTGGGGAGTTTCAGACCCCTTAGCTGGCGACTGGGAAAGGGTGGCCGCACTTAGACTTCTCACAGAGATCAACAGCCTCCCATTCGTTCCCACTCTGGCCAGAGCTACAAAGGGCCCGGCAGAGTGGCACAGCCATGCCTCTGGAATAGTGGAGCAAGAGCGCCACCTATAGCATCCCCACAGAATCCACTCCCAGTGGGCATTTTTGTTTTGTTTTGTTTTGTTTTTTGATTTTTGTTTTTTGCTTTTTGCTTTTTATTCTCTTTCTTTTCTTTTTCTCTTTTTCTTTCTTTCTTTCTTTTTTTTTCTTATTTTTTTTCCTTTTCAAAGTCCTAAAGAGCCCAGCTGACATACGTGACAATTATCAGCAACCACGTCTATAGGATGAAAAGACAGAGGAATATGGTCCAGACTAAGATCAACCAGACAACCCCAGAGAAAGAGCCTGAAGGGTTGGATATGCACAGTCTCCCTGAAAAAGAATTCAGAATAAAAGTCATAACCATGCTGACGGATCTACAGAGAAATGTGCAAGACCTGAGGGAGGAAGTGAGGGAAGTGAGGAAAGACTATGCAGAAATCAGAGAGGCCATTGATGGGCTTAACAGCAGACTGGATGAGATGCAAGAGACTGTTAACGGAATAGAAATCAGAGAACAGGAATACAGAGAAGCTGAGGCAGAGAGAGATAAAAGGATCTCTAGGAATGAAAGAATATTAAGAGAACTGTGAGACCAATCCAAATGGAACAATATTCGCACTATAGGAGTACCAGAGGAAGAAGAGAGACAAAAAGGGATAGAA
>JAQQAC010002594.1:88557859-88575339 GCA_029783875.1 Phataginus tricuspis | reverse complement strand
ATACTAGGCCACAAAAAGAACCTCAGTAAATTCAAAAATATTGAAATTCTACCAATCAACTTCTCAGATCACAAAGGTATAAAACTAGAAATAAATTGTAGAAAGAAAACAAAAAGGCTCACAAATACATGGAGACTTAACAACATTCAGCTAAATAATCAATGGGTCAATGACCAAATTAAAACAGAAATCAAAGAACATATGGAGACTAATGACAACAATAACACAAAGCTACAACTTCTGTGGAATGCAGCAAAGGCAGTTCTAAGAGGAAAGTATATTGCAATCCATGCCTATTTAAAGAAGGAAGAACAATCCCAAATGAACAGTCTAAAGACACAATTACTGAAATCGGAAAAAGAAGAACAAATAAGGCCCAAAGTCACCAAGAGGGACATAATAAAGACCAGAGAAGAAATAAATAAAATTGAGAAGAACAAAACAGTAGAAAAAATCAATGAAACCAAGAGCTGATTCTTTGAAAAAATAAAATAGATAAACCCCTAGCCAGACTTATTAAGAGAAAAAGAGAATCTACACACATAAACAGAAATGAGAAAGGAAAAATCACGACAGACCCCACAGAAATACAAAGAATTATAAGAGAATACTATGAGAATCTATATGCTAACAAGCTGGAAAACCTAGAAGAAATGGACAACTTCTTAGAAAAATACAACCTTCCAAGACTGACCAAGCAAGAAACAGAAAAACTAAACAGACCAATCACCAGCAACGAAATTGAAGCAGTAATCAAAAAATTATCCAAGAACAAAACCCCCCGGCCAGATGGATTCACCTCTGAATTCTACCAGACATATAGAGAAGAAATAATACTCATTCTCCTTAAAGTTTTCCAAAAAATAAAAGAGGAGGGAATAGTTATTCTATGAAAGCAGCATCACTCTAATAACAAAACCTGGCAAGACCTCACCAAAAAAGAAAATTACAGACCTATATCCCTGATGAACGTAGATGCAAAAATACTCAACAAAATATTAGCAAACCGAATTCAAAAATACATCAAGAGGATCATACACCATGATCAAGTGGGATTCATCCCAGGGATGCAAGGATGTACAACATTTGAAAATCCATCAACATCATCCATCACATCAACGAAAAGAACAAAAACCACATGATCATCTCCACAGATGCTGTAAAAGCATTTGACAAAATTCAACATCCATTCATGATAAAAACTCTCAACAAAATGGGTATAGAGGGCAAGTACCTCAACATCATAAAGGCCATATATGACAAACCCACAGCTAACATCTTAACAGCAAGAAGCTGAAAGCTTTTCATCTAAGATCGGGAACAAGACAGGGATGTCCACTCTCTCCACTGTTGTTCAACATAGTACTGGAGGTCCTAGTCACAGCAATCAGACAAAACAAAGACATACAAGGCATCCAGATTGGTAAAGAAGAAGTGAAATTGTCACTATTTGCAGATGACATGATACTGTACATAAAAAACCCTAAAGACTCCACTCCAAAACTATTAGAGCTAATATCTGAATTCAGCAAAGTTGCAGGATACCAATTTAACACACAGAAATCTGTTACCTTCCTATACACTAATGATGAGCTAACGGAAAGAGAAATCAGGAAAACAATTCCATTCACAATTGCATCAAAAAGTATAAAATACCTAGCAATAAACCTAACAAAGGAAGTGAAAGACCTATACCCTGAAAACTACAAGATACTCCTAAGAGAAATTAAAGAGGACACTAAATAATGGAAATTCATCCCATGCTCTTGGCTAGGAAGAATAAATATTGTCAAAATGGCTATACTACCTAAAGCAATCTACAGATTCAACGCAATCCCTATCAAAATACCAACAGCTTTCTTCAATGAACTGGAACAAATAATTCTAAAATTCATATGGAACCACAAAAGACCCCGAATAGCCAAAGCAATCCTGAGAAGGAGGAATAAAACGGGGAATTACGCTCCCTGACTTCAAGCTCTACTACAAAGCCACAGTAATCAAGACAATTTGGTATTGGCACAAAAACAGACCCACAGACCAGTGGAACAGAATAGAAAATCCAAACATTAACCCAAACATATACAGTCAATTAATATATGATAAAGGAGCCCTGGATATACAATGGGGAGATGACAGCCTCTTACACAGCTGGTGTTGGCAAAACTGGACAGCTACATGTAAGAGAATGAAACTGGACTACTGTCTAGCCCCATACACAAAGGTAAACTCAAGGTGGATCAAAGACCTGAATGTAAGTCATGAAACCATAAAACTCTTAGAAAAAAACATAGGCAAAAATCTCTTGGACATAAACATGAGTGACTTCTTCATGAACATATCTCCCCAGGCAAGGGAAACAAAAGCAAAAATGAACTAGTGGGACTATATCAAGGTTAAAAGCTTATATACAGCAAAGGACACCATCAGTAGAACAAAAAGACATCCTACAGAATGGGAGAATATATTCATAAATGACATATCCGATAAGGGGTTGACATCCAAAATATATAGAGAACTCACACACCTCAACAAACAAAAAGCAAATAATCCAATTAAGAAATGGGCAGAGGATATGAATAGACACTTCTCTAAAGAAGAAATTCAGATGGCCAGCAGGCACATGAAAAGATGCTCCACATCGCTAATCATCAGAGAAATGCAGATTAAAACCACAATGAGATATCACCTCACACCAGTAAGGATGGCCAACATCCAAAACACAAACAACAACAAATGTTGGCGAGGATGTGGATAAAGGGGAACTCTCCTTCACTGCTGGTGGGAATGCAAATTAGTTTAACCATTGTGGAAAGCAGTATGGAGGTTCCTCAAAAACCTCAAAATAGAAATACCATATGACCCAGGAATTCCACTCCTAGGAATTTACCCTAAGAATGCAGCAGCCCAGTTTGAAAAAGACAGATGCACCCCTATGTTTATCGCAGCACTATTTACAATAGCCAAGAAATAGAAGCAACCTAAGTGTCCCTCAGTAGATGAATGGATAAAGAAGATGTGGTACATATACACAATGGAATATTATTCAGCCATAAGAAGAAAACAAATCCTAACATTTGCAGCAACATGAATGGAGCTAGAGGGTATTATGCTCAGTGAAATAAGCCAGGTGGGAAAGGACAAGTATCAAATGATTTCACTCATATGTGGAGTATAAGAACAAAGAAAAAAACTGAAAGAAAAAAACAGCAGCAGACTCACAGAACCCAAGAATGGACTAATAGTTACCAAAAGGAAAGGGACTGGGGAGGATGGGTGGGAAGGGAGGGACAAGGGGACAAAAGGGGCATTACGATTAGCAGACATAATGTTGGCGGGGGCATGGGGAGAGCTGTACAACTCAGAGAAGCCAAGTAGTGATTCTATAGCATCTCACTACGCTGATGGACAATGACTGTAATGGGGTAAGTGGGGGGACTTGATGAAGGGGGGAGTTTAATCACCATAATGTTGCACATGTAATTATAGATTAATGATACCCAAATTAATTTTTAAAAAAACACTAACAAAAAAAAGAAGATATACATATGGCTAACAAGCACACAAGAAGATGTTCAACACCGTTAGTCACTAGAAAATGCAAATTAAAGCCACAGTGAAATACCGCTTCACACCCACTCAGGTGTCTGTAATAAAAAGCCAGATGTGGAAAAGGCTAGAGGAAGTGGAGCAGCAAACACTGCTGGGGGCAATGTACCCTGGCACAGCCACTTCAGGAAAACGTTAGCAGGAATTTTGCCCAGCACTGGACATCTTGAGCCTTACTGTCCCCATATACAAAATGGGGATGATGCTAATAGACCCTGCCCCACAGGGGCGGGAGAGCAAGCCACGCCTAGGAACCCGCCCGAGAGAAGCAAGATACATTCCCACACAAAGGTGGTATGTGAACGTTCGCAGGACTATCACAGCCCCAAAGTGGAAACACCCCAAATGTCCATCAGCTGAAGAATGGATAAACAACACGTGGCAGGTGCACAGAAGGAAATACTATTTATCAATAAAAAGGAACGACAGATGCATGCTACAACATGGACAAGCCCCCAGAGCATCATGCCGCTTGAAAGCCAGGCAGACTCAGCACGGTACATGTCATGTAAGTCCACCTGAAAGAGGCGGAGAAGGCAAATTTATAGACACAGGAAGCAGGCCAGTGGTCGCCAGGGCTGGGGATGGGCTACTGATGGGCACAGGCACTGGGGGTGGACATGTTCTAAACCTGGATTGAAGGGCAGTTGCACAAATGCATAAATGCACTGAAAGTCGCTGAAGCACACTTAAAATGGATGGATTTTATGGTGTGTAGATTGCACTTGAATAAAGCTGCTTTTTAAAAAAGAAAGGAATGTGCTCTGGGCTTCCATCATTCACTTGTTCAACTACCGTTTCATGAGCGCCTTGGCTGCCGGCCTCTGCCAGCTCTAGGCACAGCAGCCCAAGTAGCCGACCATGAGCTAGAGGCCGCTGGTGTCGGCTGCTCTTCCTACTTTCTCCTGTCTGCCCTCACAGTGTCCCTGCGGGGTGGACCCTGTTATGGTCATCCCAGTTTTACAGGCGGGGGGGTAAGGCTCGGAGAGCTTGCCTGTGTTGTGTAAGGTAACCCAAGAACGTTCAGCATCAAGCAGCCTGCCACCCAGCCCACTCTCTTGACCCCCTTCACCTCTATCCACGAGGAGCCCGTGGGCCCCGGCCTTCCTGGTTCCGGGCCAGCCCGTCTCTACACAGCCAGCCTAAAAGCCTCCACCGCGGGGGCTCACCTTCCCCCGCAGGGTGCAGACCTCTCACGTCTCCCTGTGTGCCCTTGCTAACATGCTCCCTCGCCCTGCCACGTGGTTCCCGCCATTCCCCAGGGCCCACCTGCTCCTCAGGATGGTCTCATGGCACCCTTCCCAGAGCTTCTTCCTTCCCTGTGGCACAGGGGCCCCTCAGAAGGGCACACCTTCTTGCCTCGGCCTGATTATCAGGGTACCAATTAGTCAGGGTCCAGGCAGGTGACTGGGCCAGGTGGACAGGTGGGCAGGGGCCCAGGACATCAAAAGCCAAGCAAATCTCCCTGTGGCTTCTGCTCTCCAGGTGGGTGGGTAGGTAAATAGCTCACAATGTGGCTTCCCCATGTCCACTTTTTTGTCCAGTGGCCTTCCACAGGGTGGCCAGTACAAGACCTAGATTCAGGAGGAAGAGGATCCCATGGGGCCATGAATCGGAGACACATGCCCTACCCCAGACTTTATGGGCAGTCCACATTCATGTCAGAACAATAAAGCAGTACAGCTCCCTCAGGAGCCCCAAGAGAAGGAGATGGGCTTGGCAAGGCCAGAGTCGAGCATTTCTGGATCCCTGACTGTTCAATAGCATCCGAACCCAACTATGGTACTCCTGACACCTACCCAGTCGGGCTGTTGTGGAACTGAGTGAGATATGAGGGGCACTGGGAGGGGTAAAAACTAAAGTGTCCGAGCCATAATGCACCATGAACCCACGGACGGGTGAGTGGAAAGACAGTGTGGTAAAGCCACACAATGGGACTGTGCTCAGCCTTAAGGAGGAAGGGAATCCTGACACCTGCTGCAGTGTGGATGAGCTTGGGGGCCCTGAGGTCAGGGGAGTGAAACAAGCCGGTCAGAAGCACAGACGCTGTAGGACTCCACTTACAGGAGGTCCCCAGAGCCTCAGAACCGTAGACACAGAGAGTAGGATGGGGGGGGGGGGGCCGGGCGGGCGGGGGGGAGGGGAGCTTGTTGTCAATGGGGACAGAGTGTTGGTTTTGCAAAATGAAAAAAGTTCTGGAGATGGACAATACGGTACAATATAAATGTACTAAATATCACTGAACTATACACTTAGAAATGGTAAAGATGTATATTTATGTTACGTGTATTTTGGCACCATTTTTAAAGAAATTGTAATGGATTACCACCACCACCTTCATCTTCTCCCCCTCATCCTCATCTTCATCCCATCATGGACTCAGGCTGGGACAGCAAATAGCCTCCAGCACGTGCAGAGCGTGACCCAGGGAGTTCTGCCTGGAGCTCACCCGTTGGGATGGAGGCTCAGTGGCAAACAGTGCCTGATCGATTAGCAATGTCTGCCTGATCGATTAGCGATGTCTGCCTGGGACTGGGAAGCGTAAGCCCCGGTGTGGCTTGTTCGTCAGTCCTGGTTGAAGGTGCTTTGCCTCCCAGGGATATTTAACTGTAATGAGAGGATGTGAGTTGCACGTTGAATGGTAGCGCTCCTCACACACATACAGCGGGAGGAGCCAGTTGGTGGAGGGAGAGGGGGCTTTCATGAAGCCCCTCCAAAATGACAGGAGTGACCTCCACCTCCACCTAGAGGTCGGTCCGCAATGGAACCTTCCGCCGTCCTGCAGGACGTCTGGTTTTCCATGCAGAGTTGTGGGTGATTTTCCGTGCTCCTTCTCAAGACCATGAAATCAAACCCAGTGAGACAGGGGAGGACGGCAGGGCAGGTAGGTGTGCTAAGAGGTGACTGGCCATATGATTGAAATACATTGGTACTAAAAATATTTTTAAAGTGCTTCACTGGATTTATACCCCAAGGAAAATATCACAAAGGAGAATGCATTTTCAACTCAAGTAGCACTTATGCCTGATCTAACTAAATTAGCTCTTTTGAAACGGGTGGTTTTGCTCTGATGCCTGTAATAAAAGTAACAATAATGTGCATTTGGAGGGTGTTTTATCCTCCTCAAAGCACAGTCTTCTGTGGTGTACAAGTCCCCTCATCTCTGCTAGAGACCATCAGGGTGACAGGCCAGGGGAGAAGAGGCATGAGTTTCCCAGCGGCTGATCATATCTGGTAAAATCAGCAAACTGCAAACACGTGGGAAAGCTGATTTCCCGGCGCTCTAAGCAACAGACACAAATGCACCAGCTCTTCCCCTCTTTTCTGAACCGAGTTTTGTGCCCTGAAAACCCATATGCCGAAGCCCTAGCCCCCAGTGGGGTAGCTGGAGGTGGGGCCTTCGGGAGGTGACACGGTCACAGGGGGTCCTGAGGGTGGGGCCCAGGGTGGGATGTGTCACGGGAGCTTCCTCTGTCCAGCACGTGTGGACACCGTGAGGAGGAAGCTGCCCACAAAGCCAGGGAAGTCCTCAGCAGGCGCGGAGCCCGCCGGCACCCTGGCCTCAGACGCCCCGACGTGCAGCACTGAGGGACCCGAGGGCCTCTCGCTCGGCGGCTCTGTGGCTGCGGCAGCCCGACCAGCTGGGGCGCCCCCTTTGCTCTGAAGCTTCAGTCTGGGGCTGGCTCCGCCTGCTGCAGAGCCGTCAGGGGGTGCGGCTTCCCGCCTCGCCCAGACACCCGCTCTCAGCTAGAGAGCTGGGCCTTCTCCTCCTTCGCCCACCGCCCACCAGGAAGTCACGGGGAAAAGGAAGGGGCGTGCCTGTCCCCCGCTGCTCCTCCCCGCACACCCCGCCGCCCGTCCTGGTTTTCAGGGATGTCCTTGCGCACGTGCTCCTTCGCCTCAGTTAATCCCCTCTTACCCTCCTTTCAAACCGATGCTCATTCAATATCACCTCCTCCAAGAAGCCTGCTCTGGCCATCCACACCCTCAGGAGGGTGGCGATCCCCCTGTGCCCCTGCAGGCCCCGTCACTCCGTGCTGTCACTGCAGGTCAGCTTCCCCTCCGGCCCTCTAGGCGTCCAGGGTGCACACCTCTGTGTCTGGGCATCCAGCACAAAGCAGGCTCACTAGAAGCAGCAGACCTGAGCTCATGGGGCTCGCTGGTCACCCCCCTGCAGCTCAGCCCTATCCCAGCTCGGGGAACAGGCGGGAACAGACCGTCAGTGAATTGGGGGCCCCAGCAGGGGATGTTGAGGAGCTTGAGATCCATGCCAGGTGGCCTGTCATCAGTTCACAGCCCAGCTGCCACATCAAGACTTTGTAAAATAAGTCCCCACCCCAAACCCACCCCAGCACAGGCATACTGGAGTCTAGCTCTGCCCCTGAACACCAGCCCTAAAATCATGCCCAGGTCTGTGTCTGGAGCGAGCCCTATGTGCCAGCTCTTTCCGTGAGTGACCTCTTCCAGTCTGGGTGACAGGACCATCACCCCATTACACGGATGAAGAAACTGAGGCCCCCGGAGGGAACTGCCCAGGGCCCGCTGCTGGCACGTGGCAGGGCAGGGATTAGATCCCATGTCTGACTCCAAAGGCAGAGGTCCTCACCAGTGTCTGGCCCACCACGGAGGCAGCTGTGTCAGTGGGGAGAAGGGGTGGGGACGCGGCCAGGAAGAGCCAGGCACTGTCTGTCGCCCTGAGCCCGGGTCCCGGGGCCTGCACCACTCTGCAGAAGCTCTCACTCACACAGGACTGAGCTTTGCTTTCCTTTCTTTTCACCCTTGGCATTTTTCTTTATAATGAGATTATTTTCATGGCCAGCAACAGCAACCCAGGCTGAGCGCACAGCATGGGCCAAGGCACGGAGGTGTGAAACAGCGTAATAAGTTTAGGAGGCTAGGAATTCAGGGAGCTGTCTGCCCCGCAGCGGGCGGGTGGCTGGAGCAGTGAGCTGGGCGCACTCCTGAGGGGCCTCCGATCCTGTCCCCCAGGCCCTGCGGGTCACTTGGGGCCTTGAGATGGAGAGGGCCCTGACCCAGCTGCCCTGCAGGAGGCACCACTGGTGGCTGCTCACAGGTGGACTGGGGTGATTCTGTGTCTTTACGGTTTGGATTACTCGCTCGTACCCCTTCTCTCCAAGAAGCGTCAGCCCCCGGCCACACCAGGGCTGGCTGACGTCGGGCCCCTCGCCACAGCACACTGGGCGCAGGACCTGGACCCACCGGCCTTCCTCTGGGTTTCCACACTTCTGTACCCTCCGCAGCCTCTGCCCCCACTCTCCACACTCAACTCAGTGACACACAAAACACAGGTAAAGAAAACAGAGGCCAGGACATGAAAGGGCATTCGCTTTCATTACAGAAAACAAACAAAGCCCCGGAAAAGCCAGGGAGCTTCCAGCGGCACCAAGTCCCAGACTCCCTGGATGAATAATATGTGAATAATCATGTAAGTTTGCATTTTTAAAGTGCTTTAATCCAAGGGCTTCGGGCCCTTTGAAAATCATGAATTTGATTCAGGAAATATTCGATAAACACCCGTCTAAGCTGAGCATGTGGAAATTCCAGAATTATCCTTCCGGTGCCTCCTGAAGTCAGAGGCCAACAGCTGGGGTGAGAGCATCACTAGAGGTCAGCCCCTGGGCTGGAGCAGGGCGGGGAGGGGCAGGGGGAGGCCCGAGGGGGGGCAAACACACCATGGCCTGGACGCTGGGTGAGGCCTGCTCCTGGGCACTCAGAAGTGCACGGATGGCACGTGGTCCTCACAACACCATGCAGGAGGTGAATATAATTCTCACTGTCATTTTACAGTTGCATGAACTACAGCTTAGAGAGGTGAAGGATGCCTTGGACTGAACTCTGTCCCTCCAAGATGCACATGTGGAAGCCCTCGCCCTCAGCACCTCAGAGTGTGACTGGGTTCAGAGATGGGGCCTTGGAAGAGGTGATTAAAGTGACATGAGGTCACCAGGTGGGCCCTGATCCAATCTGACCCATGTTCTTACAAAAGGGGAGTAGGACACAGACACACATGGAGAGGTGACCATGTGAGGCCCCGGAGAGGAGACAGCCATCTCCATACCAGGGAGAGGCTCAGAGGACCAGCCCGCCTGCACCTTCATCTCCACCTCCCCGCCTGCAGGCCGGGAGGAATACCTGTCTGCTGTGAGAGCCACCCATCCGCGGTGCTTTGTTACGGTGGCCCCGAGAAGGGGTATGGAGGCGCTCGCCTGGAGTAGCACAGCTAGGAAGTGATCTGGCCAGGCAGCCAGGTCTTCCCACCTGCAGAACCTCAGGCCAGTCCCAGTCTCCATGCTGCCTCCCCGCCAAGGGCTGTGCAGCTGAGCCGGCCATGTCCCCAGCCCCAAGCATTAGCAGGTGGTTGTCAGCGGCCCTTGGAGGCACCTGCTACCACATATGCTATGTTCAGGGCCTGATGTACTTCCTTCCTTCCAGATCCAGGAGGCCTCGGGCCATAATAATAGAGGGCATTTATGACCTGCTATTCCATAAAAAGCCCTTATTAGGAATGATGTCTCGTCGCACTCCTGACACACTTAGTGCCTAGCAGACACCCCTTATTTCACCAGGGGGTAGGGAGACAGCAGCCTCGACTCCCCAGATCAGAACTGCGAGTGGTTGCGTCACCCCGAACCAGGAATCATGGTGAGGGTTTCTAAGTCCAGTGGCCCTTTTGTGGGGAACACAGGTTTCTCCGGGGCGCAGCGCCACAGCGGTGGCAGAGAGGGTGACACAGAGGGTTTGAGTCAGGGGCATGGGTCCCAGTGACCACCCTGGTCTCGGTCGGAAGCACCTGGCCCAAGACTCGAATGCAAGGATCTTTTGACTTTCCTATCCTGCAGCGTGTATTAGTCCCCGAGGACTGCCTCGACAAAGTATTACAGACTGAGAGGCTTCAACAACAGAAGTTTACCGTCTCACAGGCCTGAAGGCTAGGAGCCTGCGATCAGGTGTCAGCACGCTGGTTCCTGCAGGGCTGCAAGGAGAATGTCCCAAGCCTCTCTCCCAGCTGCCGGGGAGTTGCTGGTGCCCTTGGCCTTCCACCGTCACCTTCACACAGTGTCCTCTCCGTGCACATTGCCCCTTTCTATCAGAACACCGGCAGGTTGGACCCCGCCCAGCCTAACGGCCTCCCATTAACTTGGTCATCTGAAGAGACCCTGTCTCCAGAACAGATCACATTCTGAGGTCCTAGGGATTAGGAATCCAACATATGAACCTGGGGACACAACTGAATCCACAACACAGCACAATACACATGCACAAGAGGACACCGAACAGAAATGCCCAGCTTCACGGAGACCACCACCCAGTTCAGAAAACAGAACACGGCAGTAACAGAGGGCCCTGTGGGCTTCCTGATGATGACCCCATTGTCACCAGGCTCCTGACTGTGACGCTGCGGTGGCCCGGCTGTGCCGTATAGTTCTGTACCCTCATGTGCATGGAAACCCAGAGCTCAGCTTGGCAGATACCAAGTGTCACATAAACGCAGTCGCACGCTAGAGTCTGGCCTCCTCAACTCCTCATCATATTTTGTAAGGCTCCCTGCTGGCGAGCGCAGCTTCCCCAACAGAAGACTTGCAGAGGGTCCTGCCGTGGGACAGAGCACGGCTTGCCCTCGCGTCCCTGTGTGGCTGCAGCACCGTCCTCTCGGCTGTCCCCACCGGGGCCAGTACAGACAGGCTGCTCGGAACAGGCAGGATGTGAGTGTGCAAGCAGCTTGTCCAGGTCACAGGGCAGACCCGAGACTGGAACTCAGCCCCATTCTTCCCTAAACCCTGAGTACATTTCAATGGGAGGGAAATGCATAGAAGCCAGACACAAGTAGAGAGGCCTCCAGATCTAGTGCCCCCAGTGCAGGAGTGAACCGAGAGGAAAGAGTGGAAAGCAGTCAGGATGTGACATGCTCTAAACAGAAAAAATATCGCTTACCTCTCCCCGGCCCCGAATCCCTCACACTATTAACTCCTGGACCTTCGGGAACCTGGGCTCTGACTCCAACAAGCTGCCCCAGATGTGTTAAAACCTCAGGGCAATTTAAACACGTTTTGTGTTTCATGATTTATAGATGAGGCCCCTAAGAAAGCCTGGTCAGACAGCTCGGGCAGCGTGTTAATAGAGCAGCAGTTATGTGAGTTATTTCTGGTCTACTTACCAAGTGGACCAGACTTCTCTCTTCTGGAAACCTTTGAGGACCTGTCCTCACCAGAGAAATCTCAGAGAATTTATTCTTAGGAAGAACCTGGGCTTTACTCCCTGCCTCCCCGATCATTTCTAACAGGGTAATTTTCATAACCATTCAGAGCCACGAAATGTGCCCACATTTTAATCTGAAACAAAGTCCCCCAGGGACCCATTTTCAGCCCAAGTCTTTGGCTGCCTGGTAAACCCATGAACATCAACCAAATCTGTCCTGGTTGTTGCGGGGCCCCCTCCTGCCCTCCTGCCCCAGGGCTCTAGTGGCTTGCAACTCAGAATAAATGACCCTCGGCCAGCTTTTCCCAGGTTACAAAGCCCACTTCCCATGGTGGACATGCAGGGCCACCCTGGGGAGGCAGGAGGCAGGCTTGGCTCCATTTTACCAGATGAGGAACCTGCGTGTCAGGCCAAGCTCCCCGGGCACGGAGCTACCAGCAGGACCAGGGCTGGGCCTCATCCAGGCCTTCTCCCTGGCTCACCCGGGCGCTCATCACAGGGCCAAGGCGTCTGTGTCCCAGTCTGCCACTGGTGTGGTGGGGCAGAAATCCTGATGAGGCGGAGCCGCTGCCAGTAACACCTGCCTGTGGTGGATTGGGTTGCACCTTCCCAAGAAATGTACAGGTCGGTGTCCTCGCCAGCACCTCAGAAGTGACCTTATTGGAAAGAGAGTCCTTGCAACGGGAATTAATTACGGGAGGTCAGACTGAGGTGGGGCGGTCCTAATCAAATGTCACTGGAGTCCTCATAAAAACAGGAAACTTGGAGACGGTCATGCACACAGGACGAAGGCCATGTGGGGATGGAGGCGGAGATCGGGGTGAGGCTTCTAGAAGCCGGGAATGCCCCAGAAGCTGGGGGGAGGCTGGGGCAGCTTCTCCCTCCCCGTCTCAGGAGGAACCTGCCCTACCTACCAGCACCGTGATTCGGACCTGGGGCCTGCAGCTGAGGGAGAGGGGCATCTCCCTCTGGGAACCGCCCAGTGTGTGTCCCTGTCACGCGGCTCCGGGAAGCCAGCACATGGCCTTGTGCTTCTGTTTCACGCGGGGCTTCAGGCTGGACTCCACGTGTTGGCCACCGCTAGCCGTGTGCCCATGATTGGGTCTCTCGACTTCTCCTGAGCTCCAGAGTGTTTGCGAGTTGAGGTTGCTTTTGACAGCAAATACTTAAATCTCCACTCAACATGGCTTAAACATCAAGGAAAAGGAACACCCCTCACATAAAAGAGTCCTGGAGGTGCATTCACTGGGCCCTGCTGACCTCTGCACAGACCCCTGACCCGCCGAAGCTGTGGAATAATTTCACAGTAACAGGAAACTAAGACAGTGTGGACTAAAGTGGAAGCAAAAGGACCCACCAGCCCCTCCTCATGGGAGACTGGCGGAACCGCAGCGCCTTCATGCAGAACGACGGAAATGAATGAACCGGATCCCTGCATATCAGCACAGACGAATCTCCAAAAGCATCCTGCGCAGAGAGCAGAGCAAGTCGCTCAAGGAGGAAATCGACCAGCCTCTGTGCAAATATGCAGCAGTGTAGCACCGGCTGTGCGTCTTGTTGCAGACAGAAGTGCGGCACGGGGTAGGTAGGCCCCTGGGAGGGATGCGCACCAAGGGGGGACCGTGGCTACTCCTGGAGAGGGAAGGTGGGACAATGGGCCGGCACCCGCCCTTCAGCAGCAGCATTCAACTCACTGGTCAGTTTAGGAAAGAAAGAAATCTAAAAACGTAAACACTGTCAGTGGTGCATGCACAGATGCTTTCTAGTTATTTTCTGAATTTCTGCATGTTTTAAGCATTTTTTAAACATTTTAAACTGCTTCTTAAACCTGGACCCGACAGGTAATATCCAAGAATTCTGACAAAACTTTGAGGAAATCTCCAAATGTCTCATAGCACTGGTTTCTGCCAGTCATGGAGGTGTGGGCCAAGGCATCCCCCGTCCACCACCGCCCCTCCCTCCCACCGACCCTGCTGCCCACTCACCTGTCACCTGTCACCTGTCATGCCTGGCTCCTGCCCATGGGATCACGGTCCTAGCTTTGTAATGCAGTTCAAGGATACGTAATGCTGCCTCTCGGGATTTTGTGAGGTTTGTGGGGCGGCCCATTGTGACCCGTAACCAGAGCCACTTGCTCTAATGATGAAGGGGTCCGGCCGACCTCATCGAGGCCGGCCATGGAGCGAGATCAGGGGCAGAGGCCCCACGACAGCCCCTCTCCCCCGGTGAGCAGTGGGGCTCCGTGTACTGAGCCCCACTGCGGGCTGGCTTTTCCGGGTGTCGTCCTCCCACGGGCAGTGACGGAGTGGTCCCTTGCTCGTAGCCGCCCCTGTGCTTCTGGAACACCTCCCGATCCTCTCAGCCGGCTCTCCCCATCTGCCCGGCCGACGCCTCGCAGACTCAGCTCAGGACCCACCTCCCGCAGGACGCCTGTGTCTGGAGCTCCGGGCCCCTCCCCTCTAAACTAGCATGTACGCATCGCCCGCCCTGTGGAGACGAGCACCCAGTGAACGGCTCTGAGCACGGCCCGCGTGTGCGTATCTCGCCCAGCCCACGGGCTCCGGGGGGGCGGTGCGGCTGTGTCTTACTCCTCACACCCAAGGCTCCGGGAATGACGAATGCATGAATGAACGAGTGAATGAAGTGCCTTGTCTGTGCTCCACATCGTCCAACCTGCACTGACCTGCAGGACCACCAGCTTTCCACAGGAGCAGCACATGGCGAGGCCAGCCAGCGACCAGCATGCAACTGGGAAATGAGCCAGACTCCGGGGTGCACAGGGCGCCCAGCCCGCGTGGCCGCTCAGACCAGGGCTCCTCTGCCGTCTTTGGCCCCTGGAGACTGGCCTCGACTCAGGATCAAGGGTCATTTTTCCAGATCCTCCAGTACATATTTTAAATTTAGAAACAAAATGTTTAATCTAGAAGTAATGCATGCTTGTTGAAAAAGAACCCCAACAGTTCTAAGGGAGATAAAACATAGTTTAAAAAGTGCTCTCCCCCCACCAGCCTGTGAACAGCTGGGGGCCGATCCTCTGAGGCATTTGCCCCGCCCCCCCCACATTCATCGCACAGAGCCTGGGTTTAAACATTCACAGCCTGACATCTAACCCCCATGCAGTCTCGTGTGCTTTGTCTAGAATTAGCTCTATGATGCGGAATCCAATACACGGGGTTCGTAATGATGTGGTTAAATAAATATTATCCACTGCACAGCATCAAGAAACAGTGTACGACTCCGAGAAGGAGTGTAATCCTGCGGCATTAACACTGCCGCTCAGAAGACTCCAGTGTTGATGAAAGGGAATCTTCTTTCAGTCAACAAATATTTACCCAGTGCCTATTATGGAGCAGGCAGCCCTCTAACTACTAAGAATAAGCAGTAAATACAGCAGTAATTCCTGCCCTTTGAGTTATTTTCTAGTGGAGGGAGGGAGACCATAAACAGAGAAATAAATAAAACTCCAGCAGGGAAGACACTAAGTCCCAAGGAGAAAACCAGGGCAGGGCAGGGGGCTGGGGCGTCAGGAGGAGGCCAGGTGGTGGGCCACAGGCTTCGGCCGCTTCTCAGCCTCCTGCCCGGCCCCTCCCTCCGGCTTGGCCGGCACCCACCGTGCCTGGGGTCCCTGCACTTGCAGACTTGGAGAAAGCTTCACACCCTAGAGCCTGGGATCTGGGTCCCTGAATGGCCAGCAAGGGATGAAACAGCCCAGACCTGTGAGTGAACTAGCTCCCTGGGAATGAGACTTGACCAGTGTGAACAGGGCACGTGAGAGAGAGACAGACAGACAGACAGAAATGGAGGGAGGAGTGGAGGGACAGAAGCCTGGAGGATCATCGAGTGGAGGAGAGAGTTCAAGGAAGAGTGAGAGAACAGGCGCTGGAAAGGGTGTAGGGGTGCTGGGCCAAGAATGAGGAGGAGCTCTCCGCTTGTTTATATTTCTCAACAAAATAAAAGGCAAGGCCGTTCATTGAAATTGGGCTGGAGGAATATTTGACAAGCGGACGGAAGGCTATTAAGGGGCTAGGTGTTGGATGGATGGATGCATGAGCGGCCGGGTGGGGGTGGATGGATGGATATGTATTAGAACAGATGGACATTTGTTGGATAAATGCATAAATTGATAGATGCATGGATGTAATATGGATGGATATTGTTAGATAGGTGAATGGATAGATGTTAAATAGATGTTTGTTGGATGGATGGTAAGCTAAATAGATAGTTACTGGATATGCAGATGGCTGGGTGGATACGTGAATAGGTAAATGGGTGGTTCCTCTTGGAATATTTAAAAGGCTTAAATTCCTACAGTGCAGTATCCACGAAAGATCATTTGTCAGCCTCTTTTCTCTTCCATGAAAACTTCTCCTAGCTGGGTAGTTACTTGTGAAAAGAAAGAGGACTGGGGAGGAGAATAAGGCTGCCCTCAGGGAACGGAGCAGGACGCAGTCAGACTGTCAGATGCCTAACCACATGTAAGGCGCGCAGGGCAGCTGACTCGCACACATGGCCCGTCTTCACAAGGCCCCCAGGAGCACCATGACTGCGAAGTTTATTGTCCAAACCAAACAGGGACACGGTGTTGATAAAAGCAGGTGCTACCAATAATGTGGCCGTGACAACAGGCTACCGGGAGTGTCTCAGGCAACCAGGACACGCAGTGTTTGTGGTATTGGTTTACCTCTGTGGTAATAGTTGTTCTCCCCATTTTGAGGATTAAGGAAATATTTGTTCTCCCCATTCTGGATTAAGGAAACTGAAACTCAGAAAACTCAGTGACATTAGAAGGTCACTTTCCTTCTCATTCGCCCTTTCCCATCATTCCCAGCCCCTAAATGCCGGTTACTGGGCAACCGCCTCACCAGGGCCAGCACCACTGACCACGGACACTACTGCCCCCTCAGGGGGCCCACCCGTGGCACATCTCTGCAGGTGACTGGCATACTGCTCCAACGCGACCCTCAGGGCCCTGAGACCCTGGCTTTCCACTGGGCGTCAGGACTTCAGTTTGGGTGAAGCTAACCCACATTGCTCCCGCATTCTAGGTGACACTCTCCCTGATATCTGTCCTGCTGTGAGGGACAGAAGGGGTGCAGCCCTAACAGGGGGCCCTTGTAGCCCTGGGCCCCCACTCAGGGAGCAGCTGAGAAGGGTACTGAACACAGACATCCCTCTCCAACACCAGGCCTTTACTTTTCTCCTTTTTGAAGATCAAAAATGTATCACAAAGCAGTATGGAGGTTCCTCAAAAAACTCAAAATAGAAATACCATTTGACCCAGGAATCCCACTCCTAGGAATTTACCCCAAGAATGCAGCAGCCCAGTTTCAAAAAGACAGATGCACCCCTATGTTTATTGCAGCACTATTTACAATAGCCAAGAAATGGAAGCAACCTAAGTGCCCACCAGTAGATGAATGGATTAAGAAGATGTGGTACATATACACAATGGAATATTACGCAGCCATAAGAAAAAAACAAATCCTACCATTTGCAACAACATGGATGGAGCTGGAGGGTATTATGCTCAGTGAAATAAGCCAGGCCGAAAAAGACAAGTATCAAATGATCTCACTCATATGTGGAGTATAAGAACAAAGAAAAAAAAAACTGAAGGAACAAAACAGCAGCAGACTCACAGAACCCAAGAACGG
>JAQQAC010002594.1:88538341-88557459 GCA_029783875.1 Phataginus tricuspis | reverse complement strand
GGGGGGGACCTGATGAAGGGGGTAGTTTAATCATCACAATATTGCTCATGTAATTGTAGGTTAATGATACTAAAATAAAATAAATTGTAATAAAATAAAATAAAATAAGAAAAAAAAATGTATCACAAAGTGCATACCCACGTAACCACACTACAGGCCTAAAAGTAGGTCATTGCCAAGAGTCCCAGAAGCCCCCTTCCGCGGACCAGGCCCCCTCCCAGGACAGCTCCTACCAAAAGTGAACACATTATCATGGCGTTTATGTAAAACACTTCCTCTTCTTTATAGATTTGCCATCTAAGCCAGCATCCCGAAACACTATGCTTTTATCAGCCCTATTGCAGTATAACTGAAAGTCAGTAAGTTGTACTTGTTTGAAGTGTAAAGTTTTATAAGCTTTGACCCTGTATACCCTGTGTCTCTCCTTCATCCCCAACCCCTCTTATCCCTGGAAACCACTGCTCTGCTCTCTGCAGACCCCGAGGGGACTCCCTTGTGGCCAGGAAGGTCCCCATCAAGCCCCTGCTTCCCCAGAAGACCCTGTGCAGCTCGCCTGTACCCCAGACCCCTCCTTCTCTGAACAGCCACACCATTCCCTGCAGATGACTGTGTCCTGACTGCACCCCTGCTTTGCCCAAAGACTGCAGACTGACTCTCTCCGGGAAACCCAGCAAGCTTCTCTGCGCTCCGGCGGGCTCACCACCCCCGTTCTCCAGTACGGTCTGAGCCCAGCCTCGGGGACGCCCCTTCTAAGCTCCTTCTTCCTTGGTTTTTCTGTCTTGGCCCAAGGGTACCAGAGAGTCTTTATATCTTTTTTTTTTTTTTTGGTATCGTTAATGTACAATCACTTGAACAACATTATGGTTACTAGACCCCCCTATCATCCAGTCCCCCCCACATACCCCACCACAGTCACTGTCCATCAGCGTAGTAAGATGCTATAGAATCATTACTTGTCTTCTCTATAAATATTGCCTTCCCCGTGCCCCCCCCCCACTGCATTACATGTGCTAATTGTAATGCCCCTTATTCCCCTTATGCTCCACAGATGAGTGAAATCATTTGATACTTGTCTTTCTCCGCCTGGCTTATTTCACTGAGCATAATACCCTCTAGCTCCATCCATGTTGCTGCAAAGAGTCTTTACATCTTACAGTCACCTTGCATCAGTTTAACAGTTCTTCATATGAAACTCCCTTTGTTTGACCTGTAGGGTTTCTATCTCTTGACTGGACCCAGACCATTGTCGTGACTTTGCCATGACATTTGAAGAACATTTTGTCTTATTATAGAAGTCTAGGTAGGTGTGTACTTTGTCCAACTCTTTAAAAACATTGTTCACCACCTCCTGGCTTCCATTGTTTCTGTTGAGAAGTCAGCTGACACTGTCCTTAACTTCTGGTTGCTTTTAAGAGTTCCTCTTTACCTGTAGTATTTGGCAGTTTTTCCACTGGGTGGAGGGATGTTTTTATTTATCTTGCTCAGGGTTCATAGAGATTCCTGAATCTATGGCTTACTTTCTTTGTTATGGGCTGAACTGTGACCCCCTCCCCACTTTCATATGTTGAAGCTCTAACTCCCAGTACCTCTCAATGTGACTATTTGGAGATAGAATCTTTAAAGAGGCAATTAAGTTAAAATGAAGCAGTTAGGGTGGGCTCTAATCCAATCTGACTGAAATTTGGATACACAAAGATACACCAGGTGTGCGTGTGCACAGAGAAAAGGCCATGTGAAAACAGAATGAGAAGACAGCCATCTGCAAGCCATGGAGAGGGGTCTCAGGAGAAACCAAATCCACCTTGATCTCAGACTTATAGTTTCCAGAACCATGACAAAATTAATTTCTGTCTTTTAAGTCAACCATGCTGAAGTATTGTGTAATGACAGCCCTAGCAAACTAGTACAGTCTAGCATCACTTCTCAGCCATTATCTTGCCAACTACTGCTTCTGCCCATTTTGTTTCCTTCTGTTCTGGAACTCCAGTTATATGTATGATAGATTTCCAACTGCAGCCTATCTTCTGTTTCTTTCCCTCTTTTGTATGTCTCTATCCCTTGACTCTGTGCTTCATTCTGGTTATTTTCTTTTGACCCTTCTTCTAACTCAACAATTCTCTCTTCAGCAGTGTCCAATCTGCTGTTAAACCCATCCACTGGGTTCCTAATTTCATTAATTATACTTTTGAATTCTGTAATTTCCATTTAGCTCCTTTTTTATAGTCTCCAGTTCTTCACTAAAATTATCAATTCTATTTTTCTTTATCTCTTTGAACATAGAAAACACAATTATTTTAAAGTTCTCATCTGATAACTCGATTATCAGGATTCCCTTGTGGGTCTGTTTCTATAGTCTGTTGTTTCTGTAGATTTTTTTCATGTTGCCTTGTCTCCTTATGTAATCTGTTATTGTGTATAAATGTTATATTTACAAGTTTGGAGTCTAGGATGATGTTATCTCTGTCCAGAAAGGATTTACATTTGTGTCTGCTGGTTGTCTGGAGCACCAACCATGCAGGATGATCTCACCACAGTTTCAGGGATTAAGATTATGTGAAGCTGAAGGTCAGTATCTACAAGGGGCCACTTCTAGTTCACCCTCATTTACAAGGTGCACCCTTTGGAGTCCTAACTCAAAACAAGGCAGGTGTACAGGACAGGTTCCCTTGGTAGGTCCTTGGGTTGGTTCCCTGTGGCTGCTGTAACAAATTACCTCAAAACAGTACACATGTATTTTCTTATAGTTCTAGAGGCCAAAAGTCTGATATCCATCCTACTGGGACAAAAATCAAGGTTTGCAGGGCTATACTTCCTCTGGAGGATCCAGGGAAGAATCCATTTCCTAGCCTTTTCCAGCTTCTAGAGGCTTCCCACATTCCTTGCCTCCTGGCCCCTTCCTACATCTGCAAAGCCAACCACCTGGTGTCATACTTCAGTGGCCACATTGCTTCACCTGTGTGGAATCTCCCTCTGCCTCCTTCTTGTAAGGACACCTGTGATTATATTTGAATGAAGCCCAGCTAGATGATCCAGGATAATCTCCCCATCTCCAGATCCTTAATCAAATATGCAAAGCCCCTTTGCCGGGGGTAACATTCATAGATCCCAGAGATGAGGAATGAATATCTTTGGGGGCCACTATTCACCTGCCCAGAGCCCTGCGACCCAGCTCCTGTCCCTCACATCAGAAGCCATCAAGGCACCATTCAGCATCTCAGAAAGTGAGCTGCAGGCTTGCCACGGCCCCAAGCGCTGTGCTCCACCACCTGAGCTCCGCCCTCTCTGAGCTCCTGCCCCAACACACCCTCCCTGTCTTGTCACTTCTTCTAAACCTCAAGCAGAGTTCCCACTATTATTATTATTGTTCCACTTTCTAGCTGTCCTTGGTGCGAAGGTTAGTCCCACCCTTCGAGGACACAGAAGCTTACCAGGCTCTATGATGACAACGGTGACAGTGTCTAAGGTGTCTACGATGACCGTGAGCAGAGGTCAGGCCCCAAGTGAGAGGGCTGGGAGTCAGGTTTTCTTATGTGCCAGCATGGACAATAGACTCCTGTAAGTTCCCCGACCTTTATTTTAAGATTACCAACTCTTCATAATGATAGAAAACTTTCGAGTTCATATTAATTACTCCATTTAGTAATATTTATAGCCACTAATTATTAGTTACAAACAGATTCTGGGCAAGTGCTTTCCTGATTATTCTCACTTTTAATGCCTATACTAAGCTGCAGTGTAAGGACCACAGTCAACACCATGAGATGGGGAAATAGAGGCTCGGGGAGCATGGACAGCCTGCCCAGGGCCGCACCGCCAGTGAGCGGCACAGCAATGCTTTCAACACAGACATTCTGACTGTGACGTCCTTATGCTATCCCCACAAGCACAAGACTGCAAGAGGGGCTGGTGATGGGGCACCCCTCATTTCAAATCCTGTCCCTTCCTGTTCTACTACTTTCCATTTTAAGTGCCTTCTCAGGCCCACGTGAGCCAGAAAGGTGCTCCTAGAACTTGGAAACAAGACCAGTTCAACCCACCTCCAAGAGACGATTGTACCTTCTGAGAATTTCCAGAAAGCCTGGCTCATACAAATCCCCCTCCCCACAATAAGAGAGAGGTAGGGACAGAGACAAGATGGGGCCATGTATCTTGGGAGTTTGGAAGCCTCTGGATTGAATCTGGGGACCCCAGGAGTGGGTGTGACTCAAGAAGCTGTGGCCTAACCAAGGACAGTCTCGCTTGCTGGGGACAGTAGGAGGAGCAGGTAGGAAAGGATTAGACAGTGTTTAATCCAGCAACATCCCTCCCAGCACAAGGGGGATCTGCTTTTAGAAAGAAGGATCCCTGGGGAAGAGAAGTTATCCCTTGGGGGTCTCGGCCTCATAGAAATGACTAAATCCGTGTGCTTTCATCCCTGTGAGAAAGAAGGAACTGGTCAATAATAGATCAATCACTGTAGTTTAAAGTCTCTTGATGAATGAGCTCACCTAATTCTAAGACCCTGGTTTCTAAAAAACTGTCCTATAAAGGAAGCAAAGGTCCAAGGAAAATGGCTAATTTCAGGTCTGGGGCCAAGAATTCACAGTGGGGTCGGTAGCCTCTTGCTGTTGTGACAGAGTGACTGATGAAGAATTTAAGCGATGTGAGATGTCAAAGGCATGGGAGGGGTTCCCCTGGCCAAGCGGAGGATAATCCCAACATCAGAAAGAACAAAGACCATGAGGGATCATAACACGTCGGGGGGCAAAACGAATCTGCGGAGCAGCTGCTCTTTTCAGAAGAATCGCCACTATTAAATGGAGACAGAATAACATAATTACAAAATCAACATTTTGCAACCATCACTGTACTTTTGGATTCAGGCAAAGAGCGTGGATGGGCACCGACGCCGCCGGGTGAGAGGTGGACAGTGGTGGGCTATGCCCACAGCCTCAGAGACCACCTGGTGGGCTACCAAGGGGGAAGGCCTCTCGATGCCAGAGCAGCCTGGTAGAGACCCCCATGACCAGTTATCAAACTCAAACACGCCCCTGGGGACAAAACAACCTCGTGCTTCTGGGCAGGATGTACTGAGACAGACACAACAAACGCCTAATCAGATCCACAGTGAGGAAGCACTCAGCGAACCCAAAGACAGCAGCACTGAGAAGTAAGTGGCTTGAATTCCTCTACAGGGTCCACGTCATAGAAGTGTTCTGAACTGGGGGCTGGGAGCTATTCCAGACTGAAGGACTAGGAGGCATTCGGCTAAGTGCAAGTGAGATCCTTGATTGGATCCTGGTTTTAAAAAAAAGAACAGCTACAAAGAATATTATATTATTCATAAACAGCCATAAAGAATATTATTGGGGATGATTGGGGAAATTTGAATATAGATTTATTTTAGATAATAACATTGCATCCGTGTTAAATCTCTCAAGGGTGATGACTGCTATTATGGTTAACTTTATGTGTCAGCTTGAAGGGTGTTTGGGGGGAAGATTAAATGTTTAAATCAGTGAACTCTGGGTAAAGGAGACTGCTCCCCATAACCTGGGTGGGCCACGTCCAGTCAGTTAGAGGACTGAATGAAACACGAAGAATGGCCTCTCTGGGCAGGAAGGAATTCCCGAGCAGATGGCCCTCAGGCTTCTTCTGCACCATGGACTCTCTGGGGCCTCCTGCCTGCGGCCCACACTGTAGAGTTGGGACTTGCCGGCCGTCATAACCACATAAGCCAATGCCTGATAATAAACCATAGCTAATAAACCATATACCCATCCAATTGGTTCTGTTTCTCTGGAGAACCCTGACCAATGCAATTATATTGTGGTTATGTAGGAGAGCATCTGTATTCCCAGGAGAGGCAGGCTAACATATCCAGGGGTGAAATATGATGTCTGGAACTTACTCCCAGTCGCAGCAAGCAAAAAAGTGTGCAGGGATGTATGTATGTGTGTGGGGTGTATGTATGTGGGGTATGTTTTTTATATATAAATATTCTATGTATATATGACCCATGTGCATGTGTGCGTGTGTGTGCGCCTGTGCATGCATGTGTGTGTTTGTGTGTGTGTGCGTGTGCGCGCCTGTGCGTGCGTGTGTGTGCATGTGTGACTGTGTGTGCATGTGTGTGCATGTGTGCGTGTGTGTGCGTGCATGTGTGTGCACGCGTGTGAGTGTGTGTGCGTGACTGCATGTGTGTGTGTGTGTGCGCATGCGTGTGTGCGTGTGGGCTGTGCGTGCATGAATGAGTGTGTGTGTCTGTGTGTGTGCGTGACTGCGTGTGTGTGTGCGTGCGCACGTGTGTGTGCATGTGTGTGGGCTGTGCATGAATGTGTGCGTCTGTGTGTGCGTGTGTGTGCGTGTGTGCGGGTGCGCGCATGAGTGTGTGCGTCTGTGTGTGCACGCATGTGCGTGCGTGTGCGCGTGTGTGCGTGTGTGTGCGTGTGTCACTGTGTGCGTGTGCATGATTGTGTGTGCGTGTGTGTTTGTGCATGTGCGTGCATGTGGCTGTTTTTGTGTGTGCGTGCGTGTGCGTGCGTGTTTGCGTCTGTGTGATTGTGTGTGCGTGTGTATTTGTGCGTGTGTGCGTGTGTGTGCGTGTGTGTGTGCCTGTGTGTGCGTGTGCGTCTGTGCACATGTGTGTATGTGTGTGCGTGTGCATGAGTGTGTGCATGTGTGCGTGTGCGTGTGTACATTTGTGTGCGTACATGTGTGTGCGTATGTGTGCGCATGTGTGTGCGTGTGTGCATGCGTGCGTTTGTGTGTGTGCGTGTGCATGTGTGTGCGTGTGTGCGTGCGCACATGTGTTTGCGTGTGTACACAGAGGTAGGGAGAGTGTCACTGTGGCCAAATGTTAACAAGCAGCAGATCTAGGTGAGAGCACACAGATCTACACTGTTTTATTATTTCAATCTTTCTATAGGTTTTAAGTATTTCAAAATAAAAATGTGAGGAGGAGAGGGGGATTTTTGGTGCTGTCAGTGCCTTAGAGTCAAATCAAGGCTCAGAGCATGTTCTGGGGGCCCGCGGGGTGTTGGGGGGGCCAGTAAGCAGCAGCCCACACCCCCCACCCTGGTTCCGAGCTAACTGAGAAAGAAGACAACGGCGTCATCAGATAGGAAACAAAACACCAGCTGGATTATTGATTCCTGATGACGCTGGGGTTGGAAGGGATGACCTGCTGAGCCTGGGCACCCTGCTGCCCGGCCAAGCCTTGAGCAGCCCGCTGGGGAACAGCGCGAGTCCACACAGCGGGTCCTCCCAGGCCACAGGCCCAGGAAGGAGGCCCACAGACTCCCAACGCCGGACCTTCAGGATCAAGAAACACGGCCCACAGGGAGCCAGTCGACTCACAGGGAAGCCATATGCCTCTGGGGGGAGCTGAGGACAGGGCAAGGTGTGGGCGTCTGCGCAGCCTCATCTGACTGTGCACCCCCACCTCCATGCTCTGTGGCCTACTCCACCCTGGCCTCCCACCATGGCCACCTGAAGTGTCTGGGTGGGTCCCACCCCTCTGCTCCCTGCCTCTCTCCAGCTCTGGGGGTTGTGCCCCTTGGCAGTGGTGCTCCCGCCCCCCACAGCCCCCAGTTGCTGGTGGCAGTACCCTTGCCTGGCAGACAGCTATCTTGGGAAGGGGACCATTGAGGTGGCTCCAGCCCAGCCACCTTCCATGGTGTCCACTTGAGCACAGTAACGCACCACGTCTGGCACAGCAAATCCCCCCGCCAGCATGTGAATGCATGGATACAGCTGGATAGAGCTGAGATGTGGGTGTCAGCAAACCTGGGTATAAAGTGGACACAAGGGCTGAATCAGTGCACATGCTGTGTGAGGGGTTCCTTACCTGGAGGCAAAGCCTGGGGCTGCCGTGCGCCTGGCCTCGTTCTCTGACTACACCCTATGCAGCACCCGTGGTGAGGCTGGGCCCAAGTGGTGGGCAGCCCGATGCCGGGGTGCTGTGGGGGACTTGCTGCTGAGGCCCTGGGAACCTGTCGGGGGTTCAAAGCAGCCAAGCAGCTCTGAGCAGCTACTCTGTGAGCAGCAACCGCTGCCTGGTCATACAGGTCAAGGAAATTCTCACAACAGGACCAGGAGGTGATGGTGTGAGCCTGCTCCCTGCAGCGCTGTTCAGGGTGGTGGGAGACAGAGGCGACACAGGGCCTCCCTGATGTCCGGGCGGTTAGGCCACAGGGTACAGTGCAGCAGAGCAGACGATGGCCAGTCCCAGTACAAAAACAGGACCCCCAGCCCACAGTGACCAGCCAGGAAGCCAGCCTGCTGTACAAGGAGGAAACCAGCCTGCTCCTCTAGTGACCATCCAGGAGCCAACACCCTGCAACAACTGGCCAGGACTCGGCCAATAACTGACAGCCTCCTCCAGTTCTGTCCTTGCTTCCAACTTAACACCAAGCCGAGAAAGCCAAACCTGCTCCCCAGCCAATCACCCGGGACGTCCCCTACCCTACCCCCCGTGAGCTGCCCCAGTCCCCAGTCCTGTCAGGCACACCTGAGCCCCCTTTCCTCCTCCAGGGATCCCCCACTCCTCTGTCTGTCTTTGAGTCTCTGCCCAATGCAGGTGACAGCGGCCAGCCTCCTGCTCCGGGCAGCTCCGGGCGGAGAGCCTTCACCTTCTTGCTGGGTTGGTCTCTGTTCGCTTCTACAATGGACAGAGAAATAGGGACAAAGCTCCAAGAATGCAGAACTTGGTGAAAACCATCACAGCCTCACTGACTTGACTTTACCACCCAAGCACATAGGTGTGCTCCCCAAAGCCACAGCAGCCTGGGCCTAATACCCAAACCAGAAATGGCCCATGTGCCGCCCTCTGTAGCATGGGCAGGGGAGCAGGGGGACCTTTGGGGTGCCCGTAACATATTGTTTCTCGATCTGGGTGCTCACCACCCAGGTTAGTAAACGTGATAATCCTTCTAGCTATACACTTATGATCGGTGTCCTGTTCTGCATAAATTTCCTATGTGTATGTCATTCCTCATTAAATGTTTACTGAACATTCATGCCCAGCAGAGATGGAGGCACACTTCACAAAGACAAAGGTATGTGTTGGACACTTGGAATGAATGTCTAGGCAGGCGCAGGAAGGGGGAGGATGGAACAGGGACAGAGAGGAATACATGGAAAAACAGGTAGGAGAGGCCTTGCAGGGAGGAGGGATCCGAGGCCAGGAACTGAGAACGAGCTTGGCCGGGGCTGTGAGGCCGAAGCCAAAGAACGCAGGGCCTGGGGCGCCAGGGAGGCTCGCGGGGGGAGTCCGAACCGCACTGTGCTGTAGTAAGAGCATGGCCTCCCCTCAGGCAACGGGAATTCGGGCGGTGGCCAGTATCCAAGCCACGAAAGCGTGGCGGGCCCTCACCGCGCGTCCTCCGGCAACCTTGGTGGGTATTCTAGACACGGGGCTCCTGTGACCCAGGAGCTCCGCCTCTGGGAAGCCACGCCGTAGAATGGCTCACCGGCACGCACAGCGGGCTGCACGAGGGCAGCCGAAGAGCCGGAAACACGAGTGTCCCAACATCACACTCACAACAAACGCGGAGGGAGGGTCAGACCCAGACTGCAGGGGGCAGCTGCGCCCGTGCACCGGGCAAGGGAGGGGAACCGGGAGATGGAGAGGTGCCAGCACCCGACGGCAGCTGTGGGAGGGCCTATTTTCAGAACGGTTGTATTTTAATGTATTTATGCTTCACAACAAGTCTGAATGACTCCACCGAGCCGTCAGGAGCCATCACCCTGGGGCAGCTCTGCGTGGCCGGGGAGCCTGCCCTCTGTGCCCCTCTGATGTTTACGTTCCTTACAACAGGCAGGTGCCACTTCTGCAGACTTTTAATGAAACGTGGGCATAAAGATTTCCCCATGTGGCTAACCTCTGTGGGGACAGGGTGAGCTGAATGTGTCATGAGCAGGGACCGGAGCAGACACTTCATGCCTCTGTCTGTTTGGAGGTTTGGAGGTGAGGGAGACGGGCTTCTCATCGCCGCAGCATGACCCTGACCCCACCACGGCCTCTCCCAGCCCTAGGCTGGCTGGCAGACTACAGTTCCGGCAGCTGGACAAGCTCATTTCCAACGTCCCTCCCAGAACCTTGTTCCGGCAGTGACCGCACTCCCCAGCCCCCTCCGCTCGCCCCTTGCGCCCAGCCCAGGCTCCGAGAGTGGCCACCCCCCTGCCTGCAGACCCTGCACCTCCAAGAGGCCGGAAGGCGAAGGAGCCTCAGGAGCCTCAGGAGTCCCGCCTTCGGCCTCGGCAAGGGCTCCCCCAGGGTCTGGAATGCTCCCCAGGCCCGCCTCCTGCGCCAAATCGCCAAGAGGACTCTCACCTTTCAGAACTCAGCGTGGCAGTGCTGCGGGCACGAGGACCTGCTGCCTCCCTCCCACCACCTCCAGCCCCCATCCACCTTGGCACTGAGTTACTCGTCCGTTGTGCCCATGGCTCTGAGGGCCACGGAGACCGGCAATGCCACTGACAGCGAATGGTCAGTCCTGGTGGAGCTCACCCTCTCACTCACCCGCTCTGCCCTGAGCTTCCATTGGGGAGTCCCTGATGGCACCCGGGGCCCCCTTTCTGCCCTGTCCTGTGAGGCAGAGGGGAGGGAGGGTCTGCACCTCATCCCAGGACCCCATCCCCACCCTTCCAACCTCTGGCTTCCAGGTAGGCAGGGTCAGTGGGAGACTGTGGGGAGAGAAGCCGGTTGGGGCTTATTCTACTGCAGTGGGCTGTGACCACCGCACTGCTCCCTCCACGGCCTCGGCTTGGCCTGGCGGGCCGGTGCCAGTCTGTCTTCCACGGCCCCAGCCAGCGCCTGCTCCGCTCCCAGCCCCAGCCCGCCCAGTGCCTCTTCCTGCCCGTGGGCGCCCTCATCCCCACGCGGCTCTGTAAACAGTGCCTCCCTTTTTTAGAAAGCCTGGAGTCGGAGTTGAGCGGCCACAAGCCAAGGAGCACAAAGGAGAGGTGGAAACCAGCAGAGCTGGGAGAGAGTTCCGGAACGGATTGTCCCTAGACATTCTGGAAGGAACCAGTTCTATCAGCCCCTTGATACTAGACTTCTGGCCTCCAGAACTAGAGCACATTTCTGGTGTTTTAAGGCACTCCACTGGCGGTTACTTGTTTCACCAGCCCCTTGGATACTCATGCGCCCTCTGGGGCCTGGGGGCTCCAGGAGAGGAAGGGAGGCTGCCGGCCTCCTCTGCATGGGGCCTCTGTCCCTGGAGAAGTCACGGCAGCATGCAGCACCCGGCGGGTCTCATTTCGCCAAGCAGGTGCCCCGGTGAGACCCCCGCAGCCCAGTGGAACCTGTTTCTCTAGAGAGTGAAGCCACAGCAGATGGGAAGAAACAGGGGAGCCACAGATCTGCCTCAGATTCCCAGAGGAGGGCCACCCTTGGCAGGGGGTGTGATGAGCCCACTTCACGTGCCCCTGCCCTGCTGACTCGCCTTTGGGAGAGGCCCACAGAATCACACGGCCAAGGACTGGACCAGTTCAGTCCACCCTTGCTTCTGGAGCCGTGTTCAGTGACCTCCTTGCCACTCTAGCAAGTCAACGGGCCAGAACACAACTGCAGGGAGGATTCCTGATTCCAGAACCTCACCCCAGGACATCATCCCTGAATCTCCACTCTGCCCTTTGTCCTCTGGAGGCTCAGGACAGCATGACGCTGCATCTGGAGATGTGCACTGCTGTTTGGCAAGAGCACAGGCTCTGCAGACCTCGTTCTCATCAGGAGAACCGTGTGGACCCTTCTGGGGCTCAGCCCCCCGGGCTGCGCCGTCCCTGACGCTCCCTCTCCTCCCACCAGCTCAGGCATTAGTCTAAGTGTCACTGCCACAGCAAAACACCACAGATAGGGTGGCTTCCACAACAGACTTATTTCCCATGGTTCTGGACCCTGGAAGTCTGAGCTCCAGGCACCGGCAGGCCCAGTCTCTGGCGAGACTCTGCCTGGCTTGCAGACAGCCACCTTCTCACTATGTCCTCCCCCAGCTCTGGTGTCTCTTCTTCTGGGGTACTAAACCTGTAGGATCAGGGCTCCACCCTCATGACCTCATTTAACCTTAATCACCTCCATAAAGGCCCTGTCTCCAGATGCAGTCACACTGCGGGTGGGGGCTTCTGCGTCTAACTGGGCAGGGGCTAGAGATCCCAGTTCAGCCCCTAGCATGGGCCTTTATCCTCTGCATTTAGCCAACCCAAGGCCTCTTGGAATTTCACCTTTTGCATTTCATCATTTTGCATGCTGGACTTTTCTCCCTATTACAGGAGCTATTATGAATTAAACCTGTCCTTGCCACTGTAACCAGTGTCGGCTGTGTTCACTTTTGACACTGGCCTCCCACCTGGCACACACAGGGTCTTCACAGTTAAGCCTAATTTTCATACTGCTTCCGCTCAGCCAAAGCTCAGATCACAGACCAGAGCACTGACAGCACAGCCCAGAGAGGCATCCGCCCATCCAGTTCTTCAACAAGCCATGTCCCCTGTGTGCTGGTGAGCCACTGAATGCATCTGAACTTGAATTGATTGGCTTACACAAGCAGCTCAGGACAGCAGAGAGTACATGCTGTGGGGGTGTGGGCTGGGCAGGGCCTAGAGATCCCAGTGGGTGCAGAGAGCCAGGTTGAGCTCTCTGTGGCAGGTAGAATATGTGCATGGAGGCCCCTGTGCACAGACATCAAGTCCCCCTTCCCGGCCTTGCCTCTCCCCGCAAGGATGCTGGCTGGCTGTGTTCCCAGTTCTTCCCCCACCTCCACAACATAGTCTGGGATCTTGACTGACTCCAGAAAGGTCCAGAATGCCTCAGAGGGCAGCAGCATGACTGTGAGCAGACTGTGACCATGGACATGACATGAGCCTTGCAACAGGGACAAGCCATGTCCATCACTGCACCCTGGGTGGTGTCCCCACAATTATGGATGGAGGTAACGCTCGGAACTGCCTCTGTGTGAGGACAGGGAGCTGGCAAGAGGGCAGGTTCAGAGCCCAGCCTGGGCCTGTAGGTAGCCCCAGCAGAGCATGTCCAGGAGACTTGCACCTGGGCTTTGCCCACACAGCTGTGGGCCATGTGCACCGGCAGGTTGTTCAGCCTCTCTGAGCCCTTCTGTGCAGAACAGCATCCGGCCTGCCTCACAAGCTGCTGTGGGCACATGCAGTCAGTTCCAATAAGTGCAGCTGGGCCCTCGGTGGAAACTGTTCGCCTTTCAAAGGGGGTGGGGGCCGCTTCTTCCAGACCCAGCGGTTCTGCTCTGGCTCATGTGGAAGTGGGTGGCCCAGGAGTAAGGCAAGAGCTGTGGCTCTTTCCTGACAGACAGAATGTCTTAGTTTGCTGGGACCACCGTCACAAAGCCCCACAGGCATGTGTCCCTCCCTCCTGGAGGCTGGAAGCCCGGGACCCAGGCATCAGCGGGCTGGCCCTCCCAAGCCTCTCTCCTCCCGGGGTCCTCAGGTGGTTGTCCAGCTGGCCATGTCTGTGGCCTGATTCCCTCTTCTCACAAGGACACCAGTCATTCTAGACCAGGGCCCACCTAGTGATTTCACTTTACCCTAATCACCTCTTTAAAGACCCCATCTCCAAATGCAGCCACATTCAGAAGTCCTGGATTTTGGGACACAGAACTCGGCCATAACACGGAGCATCTCGATTCATTCAGCAGGGTGGGGACAGAACTGGGCATTCTACCACAGAAGCTTGTGACCAGAGCTCAGAATACTCTCCCACATAAGAGAAGGCTTGTGTCCACCCATGTCCCCTCCGCCATCTCCCCCTCTGCCCTGCCACTGGGCTCTGGTGGGGAATGTGGGGGGATGTGCGGGCACCACCCATGCCTGGCCAGAGAACAGCCAGAGGTGCCCGCCTCCCAGCTCCCTCATCCTTGGAAGATGGTGGGACATCCTGACAGGAGGCGGCCAGCTTCTAGGTCACTGCTCAGAGCACCACCCAGTGGGGACTTCCTCAGTGGACTGTATTTCCTGAACCCGCGGTGGGCCGGGCTATTGGTCAATGCAGCACATCGGTGCTGCTGACCCTAACACAGCCCTGCACACCGCAGACTCCTCACGCGGCCAGCAAGCCTTCCCTCCAGGAGGCTGACGGGATCCAGCACCACTGACAGCATGAAACAGCCACCGTCCGCTGGGCCGAGTCCAGGCTCATTCTGCAAACAAGTGTTCCCCAAGGGCCTACAATGTGCCAGGCTCTGCAGCTGGTCCTGGGGCTTAAGGAGTTCAAAGGTGAGCAAGTGAGAGAAGCAAACACACAAGGACAGGAGGCTGGCCTGTGACGGAGGAAAGCTTGTGGGGATCTGCAGACCCAGCACTCGGAGTCAGGGAAGCTCCCTAAGTGTGCTGGCTAAGGGGGCAGACCTGGTTTAAATCCTGGCTCGCCCTTACACCAGCTACAAGACTGAGGTCAGTCCACATAACCCTCTGAGCCTTGTTTTCTCTCCTGTAAAGTGGGGAGGGCGGAAAGCTGCCCCAATCCCGTGGGGTCGTGGGGGAGTGAAATGGGATGAATGTAAAGTACTCACTTAGCACAGCCTCCGGGTCTAGGGAATAGGGCCATGAAAATTGGCAATCATTGTCATTATGATTTTATTAAAAGTAGGAACTTGAACAGGAAAAGAAGTATCATGTGCAAAGTCCCAGGGGAGCAAGAGGAGCAGCCCCCCAAAGCACCGGGGCTGGATCCGGCTGGAGCAGGGTGCACAGGTGGGTGTGGCAAAGACAGGCCTTCCGTGGCAGGTAAGGACCAGGCCCGAGTGCAGGGGGATTTTGAACGGACTTGGCATAGTCAGTCTGCGTGTGAGTGGGACGGCTCTCGCTCACGTGTGAAGGATGCACTGGGTGTAGGAGATCATGGATGGATGCAGCTCTGAGGATTCAGGTATGAGACAGTGCATGAGATGGTGGGGGCCTGGACCTGAGCAGCGACGGGGAGGATGCCACTGAGACCAGAGCTGCCTGAGCAGGAGAGATGACAAGAACCACCAGTTAAGGCGGGTGTGTGAGGCCAAGGGATAGCGGGAACACCAGCACCACTTTTCACCAGCATGGCAGCTAGAGACGCGGCCTCGGCTGGGCAGAGAGCTCCAGCTCTGACGCAC
Organism: Phataginus tricuspis; assembly: GCA_029783875.1. NCBI lineage: Eukaryota > Metazoa > Chordata > Mammalia > Pholidota > Manidae > Phataginus > Phataginus tricuspis. The sequence continues at coordinate 88,542,367 of JAQQAC010002594.1, read as the reverse complement.
ACGGCCCCTGACTGGCCAAGGACCCTGGGAACCAGGGGCTGGGAGACGGGCCCCGTGCCATTGAGCCCCCAATCCCGCACAGGCCTTCCTGGACACGCAGCGTGATGGCCTCCCTCTCCGCCGAGAAAGGAAGATGATGAGTCTCCATTTGGGTAGGAAAAGGGGGCAGTATTGTCACCCACGTGAGATGAGTGAGAAGACCGCTCTGAGAGACAAATAGGAGTGAAGCCGGGATCGGGTTTATGAGGGGAGATTAGAGAACCAAATCCAGATAGCCAGGGGGGTGAAGGTTCCAGGACTGAGGTGCATGGAGCAGAGGAATGCCAGGACTGAGAAATGCCATTTAAGGGCTGATCAGTGGGGTGAAACCAGGAGAAGAGCTGCCAGATGAACTTGAGGTTTGAAAGTAAAGAGGAACTCTCAACATCAAGGTGGGGTTCCCTGCCAGGGAGCAGAGAAACGCCGCACAGGAAGCAGGGCCAAGCAGCCATGCTCTGCATGTCATGAACATGAGAAACTCCCGTGCGCTGGGAAGGAAAGCAGGCTCTTGTCCAAAGTAACACACCCAAGGCGAGACACAGGCCTCGGGTCCTAACAGAGGTGACAGATGGTTCTTGGACCCAGACTTCAAAAAATTCTCCAGAGACACAGAATAAGAGTGTGTGTGTGTGTGTGTGTGTGTGTGTGTGTGTGTGTGTGTGCGCGCGCGCGCACACACACACACACACACACAGGAAAGCCTGACCCATGATATTGTGGGGTTGGCAAGTCCAAAATCCGCAGGGCAGGCTGGAGCGCCAGGGAGGAGCTGACGTTGCAGCATTAGTCTGAAGGCCATCTGCCGCAGAATTCCCTCTTCCTCATTGGGAACTTCAGTTTTTTTTTGTGAAAGCCTTTAACTGACAGGGTGAGGCCTGCCTACATTATGGAGGCTTTATTCAAAGTCTACTCGAAATCTTCTGGCACTTAAATAAATAACTTATTTATTATCTTCTATTGTTTCCAAATATTGACTATTGTAAATGATTCTGATAAACAACGTCTCACCTATTTAATTATTTGTCCAAACTCTTTTTTCCCCATTAATCCTCCAAAATGAAATTCCTAAAGCTAAATAGGAAGGCTTTGGAGAAACACAGGGACAAATCACTTCCCAAGCTTTTCAGTTCGGCTGCCAAGCTGGGTGGCGGCCATGGCTACAGCTGCTCAGGGCCCCACAAGGTGCATTTTCGGAGCCTGGTCTCAAGCACTTGTCTTTATTTTCACCTTGCTCCAACTCCCACAGAGTTGTAATTGTGAAAACTTTCAACCATGGGCAGAGCAAGGAGGTGCACAGCTGGGTACTCTCCGTTCAGAATCAATAGATGACAGCTTTTTCTTACAGTTTAAGAACATTCTTAGAGTTATTAAGGTTTCTTCCAGTTCTTATTGTTATTGCTCAAGATCTTTTAACTGTAAGACACAGGCCTCCCCCAAAGTCCCTCTCCCAGGGCAGGAATCATGGTGACCTTAGTACGTTACCATCCTGGGTTTCCACTTTCACTAGTTATGCATCCATAAGGACAGTAGAGAAATGTTCTGTGTTTTTTTAAATGTACATATACAGGGTAAAGCATAATTCTGCGACTTGCTCCTTCCCAATGTCACATTACAGCAAAACTAAAACATCAGACAAAGCAGACAGGCCCTCTCTGCGGCCTCCCAAAGGCCCTGACAAGGCCTGCATCACCTGCGGCAATGACTCCATTTCCCCCAGTTTCTCTCGTCCAGGAAACAAAGTTCATCCTGGGTCAAGGGGAAAAAACATATGGGTGTTTTTAATTCCTAGAATCACACAGTAATGAAGATGTGATATATCCAAACTTGCCAAGTACAGCAAAAGTTGTTCTTAGAAGAAAATTTGTAGCATTCATATTTTATACTGGAAAAGAAAGGGTGAAAGTGAATGGGCTAAACATCCGACTTAAGATATAAAAATGAAAACTGAATAAGCATAAAGGAAATAGAGTGAGGAGGCTAAATGGATGAAACAGAAAACAAACAATAGAAGTGCTCAGCAAGGTTGACGTCTGTTCTTTGGGATAACTAATGAAGTGTGTATGCTAATCTCTGGCAAGAATGAGGGAGAAAAGGGGAGAATATATAAATAAGCAATATTTGGGATAAAAAATCAGTATGACTATAGATATGCTTCAGATGAAAATACTAATAAAATAATATAATGAGAACCTTATGATAATACATTTTAAATTTAAAGTGAAATAGACAAATTCCTAAAAATAACTATAATAATTGAATTTACTGAGGAAAAAATTAAAAATTAAAATAGCCCCACTATTTAAAACAACATATAAGAATTAACAAGGGGAAAAAAAAGAATTAACAAGGGAAACAAAAGCAAAAATGAACAGGGGAAACAAAAGTAAAAATGAACAAGTGGGACTATATCAAACTAAAAAGCTTGTGTACAGCAAAGGACACCATCAGTAGAACAAAAGGACATCCTACAGGATGGGAGAATATATTCATAAATGACATATCTGATAAGAGGTTGACATCCAAATTATATAAAGAGTTTATGTGCCTCAACAAACAAAAAGCAAATAATCCAATTAAAAAATAGGCGGGGGTGGGGGGGACTTCCGGGAAGATGACGACGTGAACAGACCAGCAGAAAAATTCCTCCCAACATTATATTTATTCACGAAAACACAGCAAATACAACTATCCCTAAAAGAGAGATCAGAATACACAGGAAAGTGCACAGCGCACAGGTACACCTGAGAGAACTCAGCAGCCAGTGAGGTGAGGCGGATAAGATACGAGCCGTGACCCAGCGGGACCGAGCGCTCCTCCCCCCCAGAGCTCCGGCGGTCAGACACACCGGAGAGAGGACTCGGCACCCGGCGAGGTGGGTAAGATACGGAGCCGCAACTCTGCGAGACCTGAGCGTTCCTCCACCCCAGCACTCTGGCGGGAGTCCCGGCGAGGCGGGTAAGATACGGAGCCGCAACCCAGCGGGACCGAGCGCTCCTCCCCGCCAGCGCTCCAGCGGGAGGAGAGGATTCAGAGCCAGGAGGGAGTGGAAGTCTGGGCCGGGAGAGCCGACACACAGCCTGCAAAGTAGCAGAGATTGGAGAGACAGAGGGCACCGGGTCCCAGCTGGGAACGTGCAAGTTGCCCGCAGCAGGCTCCGGGAAGGAAAAAAAAGGGAAGAAAAGCGCGCGCTCTTTCTCAGCAGTCGTAAAGAGACAGGAGCTCAGTAGAGGGACCGGATAGCCCCGCAAACTGAGCCCAGCAGGCTGGGAGTCCTGGAGAGCTTTGGACCCCTTAGCTGGTGAGTGGGAAAGGGTGGCTGCTATTAAGACCCCCACAGAGATCAACTGCTTCCCATTTGTTCCCAACCCGGCGAGAGCTATAAAGGGCCTTGCAGAGCGGCGCAGGCATGGCTCTGGAATAGTGAAGCAACAGTGCCACCTACAGCATTCACAGAGAACCCACTCTCAGTGGCATTTTTGTTTTGTTTTGTTTAGTTTTTAGTTATTCTTTTTTCTCCCCTTTCTTTTACTTTTTTCTTTCCCTTTCTTTCCATTATTATTTCCTTTCTTTTTTCTTTTCTTCTTCTTTTTTTTATCCTTTCTCCTTTTTAAAGTCATAAACAGCCCAGCTTAAGAGAGAAGAAAGAAAGAAAAGGGGAAAAAAATAAGGAGAAAAGCGCGCGCTTTGTTTCTCAGTGGTCTTAAAGAGACGGGAGTCCAGCAGAGAACCTCATTGCAGCGGCACACTCAACCCAGCAGGCTGGGAGTCCTGGGGAGCCTCAGACCCCATAGCGGGCGACTGGGAAAGGGTAGCCATATTTAGGACTCCCACAGAGCTCAACAGCCTCCCATTCATTCTCACCCTGGTCACAGCTTTAAAGGGCCGTGCGGAGCGACGTGGCCATGACTCTGGAATACTGGAACAATAGCGCCACCTACAGCATTCACACAGAAACAACCCCCGGTGGGCGTTCTTGTTTTTTTTTTT
>JAQQAC010002594.1:88493161-88537841 GCA_029783875.1 Phataginus tricuspis | reverse complement strand
GGGGGGCAGGGCTGAGCCAGGCTGGAGGGGACAAGAAGACTCAGCAAACAGTAGAAGGGCCTCCAGCCTCCAAATGTCCCCCAGGCCCCAGCTCAAGGCCAGGCTCTATGCGCAGGAGCAAAGACGGTAAAGGGAACCCAGCCCAGCGCCTTCCACTGTCTGAAAGACACACACAGCAGAGCACCCAGCACGGGGCCACTGATCCAGGGGCCCGCTGTTCCCGGGACAGAGAATGCCGGAGGGAACAGCATGCGCAAAGGCTGGCTAGAGAAGCAGGCGCTGAGCGTGGGGAAAGGCAGGGGCAGGGAGGACTCTGGGAGGTGGGCGGCCCCAGGGCATGCCCAGCAGGGCCTGAGTGCCTCACACAGGTTTGCCTGACCCCCGACAACCCTGTGAGGGGGACACTCTAACCCCCTGTACAGATGAAGAAACTGAGGCACAAGGGGCTAAGAGACTTATCCAAGGCCCCTCGGCTAATGCACTGATTAAGCCAGGATTGGACCCCCAAGCCTGTGCATAGTGCCTCTGGGACAACAGGGAGCCACCGACGTGGGAGGGGCCTGGTTTTCTGCCTGGGGCTGGGTGGCGAAGGGATGGAGTTCAAGGCCGGAGGTGGAGACCCTGCCCCAGCCACGCCCCCCGGCAGTAAGGGGCAGCCCAGGAGGAGCAGAGTGGGGGCCTTCCTGGGGGTGCTGCCGCCAGGGCACAGGCATGCCAACCCTGAGACGGGGGCTCCGAGGGCCTCTGCCAGGCCACTCCCACCCCCTCATCCTGAGGCTGGGTGGCTCACAGGGTCACACTGCGCTTCCTAGCCCACTGCCCAGCCCGGCCAGCGCACACTTCCTCCCCTCTCCCCAGAGCCACTGCCTGGGCTGGGCCAGGGCTGCTCTGAAAGGCAGGCAATGTGGACCCGGCTCAGGCCGGCCCAGGTCAGGAGCGCCCATTCTACCTTCACTCGGGGAGCCTGGGCCCAGACATTTCACGGCTCTATTGGTCGTTTACCTGCAGGTGAAATGTCCAAACAGCAGAGCTGTTTTCCTCCAAGGAGAGTGTGGGCAGGGCCGCAGGCCAGAACAGACAGGTATTATCTGCAGTGAGCCTGCAGCAGCCCCCACCCTGCCCAGCAGACACAGCTGGGCCTGCAAGAATAACCAAATATGAAATTCATATCCATTTTCTATTTAGTCAGGATTTGAATTTCAAATCATGCCCTAGATGATTCAGACTGACGGCCGCCCATCCCCCAGAGCCTGTCCATCAGGGCGGGTCCCCCAGGGCCACCAGCCCCTTGGGCATCCAGTCACATTCTCAGGGGCCCAGGGCGTCAGGTGGGAGCAGAGGGCTTGGTACCAAGGCGGGCAAGTCGACACGCCCCACACGCTGCCGAAGAGGCCAGGGTTCAAAGCCCTTCCCTGGGTCTCCACACCAGCCTTGCTCCCCCAAATCCCCAGTTGATGTGGGTTTTTCCAGCCTTATTGAGGCATAATTAACAAAACTGTGAGATATTTAAAGTGTACATCGTAATGTTTGGTACCTGCATCTCCCGTGAAAGGATTCCCACCATCTAGTTAACTAACACATCCAGCACCTCGCATAGTTATCTTTTTCTTTTTTGGCAAAGACTTTGAGCCTCCTCTCCCAGAAATCCCAGCCACACAGTGCAGTGCCGTCAGCTACAGGCCCCACGGGTGACCGGAGATCCTCAGGCATGGCCGTCCCACAGCTGGAAGTCTGTGTCCTTGGACCGACCTCTCCCTACTTGGCCACCCCTGACCCCTGGCAACCGCTTTTCTCCTCTCTGTCTCTGTGAGCGTGACTGTTTTTTAGATGCCACGTGAGTGATACCAGGCAGTATCTCTCTCTGCGTGGGGCTTGCCTCTCTCAGCGTAACGCCCTCCAGGCCCATTCAGATGCGGTAAACAGCCGGGCGTCCTGTCTTGCAGCTGAATGATATCCTGATGTGGCTCTTCTCCCATTAATTTTGCTGAGCTTGGCCAATGTGCTGCCAGGTGTCAGGGGGAGGACTGAGAGGACACTGGCCCATTCACTGCACAGTCACATTTCCTGGAGCCCCTCCGCCCGACATCAGCCCGCTGGAGGCTGTCCCTGCCCTGGGACACAGGACGCTGATACACCAGCAAAGCTGTCCCGGCACATCCTACCCTCTCTTTCACCTTGGCAGGTGCTGTACTCTCCTGAGCCTCATCTCCCCGCCTGGGAAATGGGACGACACGGCCCCGCTGCAGGGACCTGTCCTTGAGAGTGGCCGCTGCAGGGAACAAAGTAGGCGACACTCCCAGTCCCCGTGGGGCTGACATTCTAGGGTGGCGGTTCTCAACCAGGGGTAGTCTTGGTTCCCACGGGAGATTTGGCAATGTCTGGAGATGTTTTTGGTTTTCATAGCCTTGGGGGTGGGGTGCTAGTGGCATCTAATGGGTGGAGGGCAGGGATGTGCTAAACGTTCTTCAGGGCACAGGACGGCCATCACCACAGAGAGTTATCCAGCCCCAAATGCCAACTTCAGAGGCTGAAGTCCAGCAGGTGGATAAGACCAGGAGGGAAGGCAAGTGGATGTCTCTGGGGTGAAGGGTGAGCGTGCAAAGATACTGAGGGGCAGTGGGGACAGGGCAGGACATGACTCTGGAGAGGACATGGGGCCCAGCCCCGCAAGGCAGTGATCACCAGACTTAGAACACGACTTCATCTTCACCTCCTAACGGCCCCTGACAATCTGCTCCCAACTCAGCAGCCAAAGGATGCCTTGAAACCAGTCAGAACTGCCCCTTCCATCACAGCCAGTGTACAAGCCACACCCTTAGAGACCGCACAACCTGCTCCATCCAGACCTCACCCTCCGAGCCCCATCCTTCCTCCCCTCTCCCTTCGGCCCCTCTGCTCTGGCTGCACTGGCCTCCTTGCTGTTCCAGAAACAGGCTGGCACACTCCTGCCCCAGGGCCTTTGTCCCGGCTGCCCGCTCCCCCAGGAACCCACCAACACCTCCCCGGGGCTTTGCCGAGCTGGTGATGATGCCACAGAGTTCTGACCTTTGAGCTGAGCTGCAAAGGATGCGTAGGGGTGTGTCTATGGAGGAAAGGAGGCCTCTCCAGGCAGAGTTCCTGAATAGCTGCAGCGTGCTGCACGCGAGAGGCAGGGCAGAGGGGGCACGGCCCAGCACGGAGGCCTGTCGGGGCTGACACAGAGGAGGGGACAAGGAGGGGCAGCCACAGCTCAGCGGTGTGGAAGTCAGAGACTACGGACCCGCGGAGGAGGGGAGCTCGGAGAGCCTGGCCCCTCCCTGGCAGAGGGACAGGGGTGCCATCTGCAGACGCCAGCTCCGACCCACAGCACGCACCCTCCTTGCCTCACTGCATCCTCACCCTGAGCCCACGGCAGGGGCACAGTTCACACGAAGGTAACCCCGTCTGATCTGGGCTGCATCATTGCATCATCGTCAGGCATTGCCAAAAGGTACGTCTTTCATTTGTTTTTAGATGTGTAACTGCCTCTACACTCACACTCTTCTAGACATACCTCCTGACACCACACTGCTGGGACCCTCCGCCCAGAGCTGCGGCTGTCCCTTTGCCTGCCGCAAGGCTGCAATGCCACTCCGCCGGGTGAACATGGCTCGCTCCCTCTTCCACGCTCCATGACGGGCACTGGGGTGGCTTCCAGGCTCTGCGAGGGAGCCAAGAGCGGCTGCAAAGTGGCTACAAACAGGCTCCCACTGTGTGGGGAACTGCTGGGCCCTGAGGCACAGGAACGCCACCCTTAGAAGGTCACGCTAAGCCTGTTTCCAAAGGGGCAGCACCAGTGTCCCAGCCTACCTGTGCAGACAAGCCATCTGATTGGTCCAGATTCCTGCCAATGATTGGCCAGTGCAAAGGCATGTGATACCCACCTGGCCAATGAGAATGAGGAGAGAGCTGTTCTGGGCAGACTGGGAAACCCCCTTAATCCAAGGAGTTCCTGTCCCTGCATCTGGACAGGATTTTCCATCTCCTTTGTGACCCCCAGGAATGCCAGCAGAGCAAAGAACGGACAGAGCCAGGTGCTAGGCGTCCCAGAATTCACCAGCCTGGGCAGCCCTGCCTTTGGCCTTAAGTTTGGGCCGGGGAACTGTGGATCTCTTGCTTTTAGTCATTCTGAGCTGGGTTTGCTGGTACTTCCAGCCAAATGGCCCCAGCTGCCTCCCAGCCAGGCTCTCCAGCAATTCCGTGGTATCCCACTCGCCTTTTTCAGCAAACTCCCCTTTCTCTGCCAAATCGGCCAGAGTGGATTTCAGGTCCTTGCAGCTTAGAGCGCTGATAACGCAGAGGGGAGTCCGAACAGGGCCTGTCTGCTACGTGAAGATCCCTAGGCAGGAACCAGGCGTGTGTGGAGACAGCGATGAGAGAAGGTGGGCAGAGGCTGGGGCTCCACATCACCCCACCTCATGGGTGGGGACACCCAAGGGCACAGAGCAGGAATGGGACAGGGGCCAGATCCTGGAGAGACGTGATTGCCACGCAGAAGAGTAAGACTTTAATATTCTTACGTGAGATTTTGACCAAAAGAGTCACCCATTGAAGTTTACACGTCCAGGGGCCCTGGCATCCCCGGAGCTCCCACGCAGACCAGTCAGCTGATCCGCGCAGCTCCCCTCTGACGGAGGGGTTATTTTCTTTTTCCAGATGAGAGGCCTGGGGCAGGAATCAGGGAAGCCATGGCCCATGGCCCAGCTGATCAGGGCCCAGCTGGAATTCAGACAGCAGGCCAAACCCAGGCCTGTTCACCTGCATCCTGCTGCCCGGCCCCCGTGCATTAGAACAGAATTGGCACCCCAGGCCTATCCTGCTGAAACCATCCATGCAGCTCTAGGAAGGAGAAATCTCTACACAGATCAGCAAAATGTTTCTGTAATTCTTAAAACCCAGTGACCAGGTCACTAGCTTTGAGGCTGTCTCATCTCCTGGCTACTGAGGCCGATAAGTGACATTCCACCTTTTTATGCTACATTAATTTCAATAAAGCCTTTGCCGTATGGCAATCTTTGTGGGTAATAAATTACACTGAAGAAATCTTACAGATTAGACGGTGGCCTGGAGGCAGAGTCCAGAAACTACTGGTCCTTCCTGACTGCTGTGAGGAAGCTGGCCAGAGCCCCTGAGCTGAGCTCCACAGGCCTTTCTCAGCCTGAGCAGGTCACCCAGGATGTGGAGTCACTGTGAGGCTTTTATGGAAACCCAGGGACAGTGATGGAGAAACCACCATTCCTGCCACCCAGGGGACAGGCACTCTCGCGACAGATGATGTTGGATTCTCTCAGTGACCCCTAAGCTAATGGCTATCCTCACCAGACCCACTGTACAGGTAGGAAACCGAGGCCCAAGAGTGCTGGCCTGGACCCGAACCCAGGGCTGTCTGATTCTAAGTCCAGGCTCACTCAGCTGCACCTCACCAGGTGAGCACGGAGTGCAGGGAGGCTGAAGGAATCAGGGACACTTCCTGGAGGAGGAGACGTTCGCACTGAGCACTGAAGGGCAAGCAGGAGCCAGGGGCATTCAGGGCAGGGAAAGGTCTCCCCGAGAAGGGAAAGTGTGAGCTAAGGCACAGAGGTGAGCAGCCGGGAGGGCGAAGCTGCCGTGCAAAACGCCCCTTCGAGCCCCGTGACTCTCTCGTTTAAGCCCATGTCAGGATGGGGAGCTGGAAAGAGGCTAAAGCCTGAAGGAAGATCTGGTATTCACTTCCTCCTTGGAACAAAACTGAGGCCAAGACTTAAAGATTCTCTTCCCCCTTGAAAAACCATCAAGCCTGTGTTTTCGGCAGCCTCATCCCGTGAGCCTCAACACTGAGGAGAAAGGACGCGCTCAGGAGAAAGGCACATGGTGCCCTCGGGAAAGGGGCCGGGTGGGTGGCGGAGCCCGAGGAAGAGGAAAGGCTTTATGAGGGTCCCGTTCTGGAGCTAACCGGCAGAGGCAAGTAAGCAACACCCAGCAAGGGCCTGCCGCGTGCACACACTGCCAGGTCCTGCACACATACCCACCTGGCAGCCCGCCAGAACTAGAGGGCCCCTCAGATCCCAGCCTGCCCGTCAGCTGGCCAGCCCTGGTAAAGCACCTGCTAGGCGCGGGGCAAGGGAATTCCGCTTCCGTGACTCCTCTCCCCATCAGGAGGATGAGTCACTTCCCAGATCAGAAGGGCAGTTAGCTCAGAGGGAATGACCACAATCAATAAGACAAGCAGGGAAGAGGAGACGTTACTTAAGGACAGATGTCCTGATGGAACAGACCCCGCTGCTGGGAGGGCAGTAACTGGCAAGCAGGTGATTCCGGGGATCCTCAAAGGCTCCAAGCGCCCACTCTTCACTGGCACCCCACCCGAGACTCAGACGCAGGCTCCCGGTCCAGAGGAAGGGACAGCACGTAGCATGTGGTAGGAGATGCTTCTCTGCCCCACTGACCGTGGCTTGGGGCAGTGGCATGTCAGAGGACACGAGGCAGGCAGAGGCCTTGGGGCACCTGCACTATGACACTTAGTCTCTTGTGCTCCAGTCACCTGCCATGCGCTTGGCCCCAGAGACCCAGAGGAGGCCTGAAACAGCAAAGGCCTGGAGCCAACCCTGCTGAACCCCAGCCTTAGCCAGACTTGCTGGGCCCTCCTGAGACTCATGAGTGAGAAAATAAGTACTTCCTGTAATAAGCCACCAAACTGGGGGGATTTGTCACACAGCACTACTGCAGCAATAGCTGACTGATACATAATGACAGCATGGCACAATAGTGGCTTCGTTAGAGGTAAACCCACTGGTCAGAGGACTTAGAGAAGGCTTCTGGGAGCAGGTGACACATGGATGGGGCTTTGAAGAATGAGAATGGGAAGGAAGCCGGAAGATGTTCTAGGCAGAAATCGTAACTGCAGAAAAAGAACAAAGGCAGAGAGGGCACCACAGGGAGGTGCCCCACAGGGCACTGGGTATAACCGGAGCATGCAGTGGCACACAGCAACAGCCCCAGCCAGACGTGCCAGGACAGGAAACCCACTCGGGCTGTGACAGCGATCCAGCCTGAGCAACACTTCCTTGGCTGGCCAATCTGGCCCTGTCTCTTCCCTGGAAGACAGCCCATTGTCCACTGCGTATTGTCCTCCGAAGCCCTGGTCCAACACTCCACGGAGAGGGGACTCTGCTGTTCCATGAATGTCCGTGGCTGCCTCTGCACTGGGGATTCATTTCTGGGGGCCAGCCCCCTCCACAGCGCACCTCCTCCTGGTGTGACTTGGGAGCCTGGGGGCAGCCTCAGCACTGAACAGACAGGCCCAGGGCTTGTGCAGCACTCTCATGCCCTCAAAAATCTGGAAAGCTTCCAGTCCATGCCGTATGCAAGTGTCTCCGACCGACATTCTTACGTAAGCTCAGCCTCGAAGCCTGAGGGCTCTGCCCAGTTCCCTCACACTACAACCCCAGACACACGTGGTCTTTTTGCCCCAAAGCACAGCAAGGCAGTTAGATGAAATATTTCACCTCTGCGTTACATGGTCACCGGCTTTCCAACCTGCAATGAGTCTGCACCGCATATCACCCTCCCTCCCTTTTCCATTCAGCCAAGTCCACACTTCTGGTTTTGTTACTTGGTGTCCTGCTGCTGGCAAAAAGTAGGTGCTCTGCTCCAGTCAGGACCTCGTTTTCCACACTCGGAGCCCCAAGATAGGGCTCAGCTGTGCTGGACTCTCACGAGACACCCATAGGCACTGGGAAGAGGACAGGCCCGGGGGCATGAGGACTTTCTGCTACCACCACAGCATGGGGGGCTCAAGAGCTGCACCTTGGGAACTGAGCCCATGGGGTAGAATACACAGGCATCCCCTGCGGGGATGGCCTCGGCTCCAGAGGCCTCTGCACCCAGGCCACACTCTTCCAGGGTGAGCTGGGCTGGGATAGATGGATCTGAGCATTTTCACCCTACATGTAACAACTCTGAAGGGCTGGTTAGCTCTGGAACTCTCTGCAGGGCTGGCTGGGACCATCCGCGGGTCTACATCTCAGCCAGACTTCTCCCATCCTGCTGCTCTTCTCTGCCTTTCCCGGGAGGGAGAAGCCCATGGCACTCAGGCAAACTCCATCGTAGAGATGGCTTCCCAAGAAGCCCAGCCTGGGTTTCCAGGATGTACCCTTTGCAACTCAAGCAATGTGGTGAAGCTCCCTGCTATGAACACTGGAGGGGCAGGGCAGGGCCATAGCAGGTGCGGGAGGATGCACAAGAGCCACAGGAGGGGCCAGCAGGTCTCAGGGCCAGTACAGCAAAGCCCCTCTGCCATGCAGCAAAGGCAGGTCCTAGGGCAGAGTGCACGGCCAGGCTGGTGAGAGCCCAGCAGTGCAGCAGCGGGGGAGGAAGGGGCTGGGCAGTGGGTGTGGAGCCCGGCCAGCCTAGCACTGCTGATGGGCATGCACGTGCGCATGGGCACACCGGCGGCCCGCTGTACTGGCTCTCCAAGCCTGGACAATCTGGAGAATCCTGCTCCTGTGTGAGGATGAGGCACAGAGGCCGGCTGCCCAGGAGGCAGAGCTGGGCACAGCATTCCCATCAGCAGGTGTTCGGACAGCCGTGCGGTCTGGAGGGACACAGCAGCCTAGGGACGCTGGGGCCTGTGAAGTCTGCTGCCGTGTTATAAATGCCCATCCCCCTTTTCCATGCAGCTGCCTGTACTGGACCCAGGGACCTGTACTCCTAGACCGAGAGCCCAGGACACTCAGGCTGCAGCCAAGGGTGACAGGCTTTGCCTCCAGTTAGGGAAGAGAGAGGAGTGAGAGAGGGGCTTCAGAGACTTAGGAGGGACAAGAGGGCCTTCGAGGCTACAGAGGGGCTAGAGCCAGAAGCGAAGGCTGGGAACAGGAGAGGGTGAGGCCGGTCTCTCCTGAGTTCATCCTAGGGCGCTCTGCCAGGGAGAGCAAGGGCAAGCGGGAAAGCAGAACGCCTCGGGAGAAGAACCAGGAGGACTGGGGGTGCGTCCCATTCCTCGGACTCTCCGGCAATGTTCTTCATGCCTTTGCACAGGCTACTCCCTCCTCTGGAAGGGTCTAGAAGGCTCTCTCACCACCCGTTCTCAGGGAACAAGCAAGCTAGGTAACAGCAGTCAAGGGCTTATCAGGAAATTGCCAAATTTGTTCAGGGACCAAGGCTGTCTGGCTTTCTTCCTCTGGGATACTCAGCACTTCTCTCCTTATGGTCACAAGACGGCTGCCAGAACACCACACATCACATTGCTGTTCCGAGCAGGCAGGTAGAGAAGAGACTAAATACAAAAGATGTTCCAGAAGCCCCACCTAGAAACTTCCATTCACACCTCATGGCCAGCCCTGGGTCACGTGGCCACCCTAACTGTGAGAGAGCCTGGCTATTCTACCTGGGCATAGTGCTGCCTCCATGCCAGATCAGGGCTCTGACTGCCGTAAAGAGGGAAGGGAATACTGGTGGGCAACTCACCTCTTCCAACTCTGCAGAGAGTGGTGGGAGGGCTGAAAATGGGTAACGGTCAGGGCGAGAGCCGAGGCCAAGAGCAGGAGGGAGGCCCGCAGCCTCCTGGCCCCTGGGAGGCGCAAGCTGGAGAAGGTGCGTGACAGCGTGCGGGCAGCCCGAAGCCGGGGACCTCACAAGGCTCCCCCCACAGCAGTCTCTTCCTGCCGCCCTCACCGCTCTGCCCTCCTCGCGTGCGGCCTCCTGGGTGCCCAGCCCTGGCCGGGGAGGGGTCAGCAGGGGGCGGGCTCGCCCTGCAGCTGGTGCTGGGGGACATTCCTGTTGTAGAAATCCCCCGGCTGACTCCCTTCCCACGTTGGCACTGAGCCCGGGTGACCGCAGGCCTCAGAGAGCTGGCTGTGGCATGTGGCTTACTCAGTCTCCGCCCAGGGTGTTATCCTGCAGCACTGCCGTAGCCTCTTCTTCCCCGCAGCCCCTGGGGGCTGGGGGGACCCGATGTCGGGGGACGGTGCTCCGCAGCCTCCCGGGCTGGAGGGGCCTCAGCATCTGCCCCTGAGAGGGTGCCTCACACTCTGCAGCCACTGCCTGGCCCTGCTTGGTGCCCCCGTGGCCATGGGGTGGAGGGGGCTGAGCAGCTGCCCCTCCCGAGCCCTGTCCCCTCCCCCTCGCCCATCCCTCTGTGGCAACTCAGCACTGCCTGAAGCCAGCCTCGGTTTCCCCACCACCTCGCCCACCGTCACTTCCCTAGGGGCTGGCCGGCAGCCCTACTCCCAGTGGGTGCCTCTGGATTTGCCTCCTCTGCGTGCGCCAGCCCAGTGAGGACGCACGCTCACACACAGCTCGCACACACGTGCCCGTGCACACACGCACACACACTCCCCCCACACACGCTCCCTGCCCGGAGGTCCTGGCTCTGGCCCAGAGGCTCCGCCCCAGCCACACCAAACAGCCAGTTTTCTCTCCCTTCTCCTGCAGGGCAGGGCAGGCTCCCCACACACACCTCCTTCTGCAGAGCTGCCTCCCTCCTGGGGCTCCTCTCCTGGGCACCCCTGGGCCCTGGCCACCGACTCACCCCAGCAATCCCCACGCAGCCAAAGCCCTCCCTGGGCTGCTGCCCACAGCCTCGCCATGGCTGTACAGGGGCCGGCCAGCTGCCTGTCTGACTGAAGGTTCTAAAGGTCCTGGTCTTGTTCAGGGGTCCCACGGCTGCCAGGCCCTTCTCTGGCCAGGGTCAGAACTCCACCTCACTCCCTCCCTGTTCATGGCCCCAGCCTCCTGACCTTCCCTGTAGCTGCCACAGAGGGGCCTCCCTGGCTATGCGCCACCTGTGCACCTTAAGGCAGGTCACTTAACCTCTCTGAGCCTCAACACCAACATCTCAGGACAGGGATACCAGCCCTGCTGTGGCCCTGGGCTCAGCCTTGGCCCAATTACTGCATGTAGGAGTCCAGGGTGCTCTGCCCTGCCCACTGGGGCACCCTGCTGCCCTGTGCAGGGAAGCCACGCGCCTTGATTGACAGCCCCACTGGAGTCATGGGAAAGGGTGGGGGCGTTCCCGAAAGGCAGGGATGGGGACAGACAGCAGGAGCCCCTGTGCCTCTGTTCCCCTGGGGCCGGGAATGGGAGGGGCGGCGGGGCAGCGTCTGTGCTGGCTTCCACCTCTGAGCGGGACTGTGGGCACCACTATTAGTTCACCCACTTTTCAAAGACAACAGCCCCCTCCCAAATACAGGCCCTGACTGCCGCCCCAGGCTGGCTGCCGACTGGAAACCTCTCAGTTTGAAGTTCATCTCCAGAAGGACTGGTTTCTGGCAGCCGGTCTGAAAGGCGTCATGGCCAGATGGAGGGACAGGGCCTGGGACAGAAATCTGCTGATCTGCGGGAAGTGCAGGCAGGGACCCCGACACGGGAGACACCCCGTAACAGCCCCACTCAGCCGCGTTACTGCCAGGTTCTCTTTCCCCCAAGCTCCCCCTCCTGCGCTCAGGCACACGCATCCACTTTAAGGGCCATTTGCATGGCAGAGTTCCAGCTGAGAACACGCCCAGGTGGCCAGAGCCCTCCACTGAGCAGGAGCACCTCCCGGAAAGCATCGGCCGTCCTGACCCACGCGCGGGCGCTCGCTGGCCTTTCACAGGAGGAGGAAGGGCCTCCTGACGCCTCCTCCCCACGCTGCCCTTCCTGTGGTCCACACCCCTCAGAAAGCCGAGGTGAAGGCTCGCCTTTAGGATCCAGAACCCCGGCCCAGGGAAGGGAGGGGAGGCGGGAGAACCCTCTTCAGGGCTCCCACTCTGACCCGTTCACCTGGAAGAGCTTCCGGAATCCCCTGGCACAGCAGACAATGTTCGCTGATTCAACAGCAAGAGAAACTGAGCTGTAGTCATGGGCAATAACTGAAAGAGGCAATCTAGCAGAAACCCGTTTCCCTGTAAGTATTTCCTTTGAAGTCACCCGGGAAAGGGGTGCTCTGAATGTAACGACATGACTGCACCACCATGCCGAGTCTCACATGGCACTCCTAATGTCTCGTGCACGTTATCGGAGTCACACTCAACAAACACCAGCTGAACGCCTGCTGTGTGCCAGCCCCTGCTCTAGGCGCTGACGATACCATGGCACCCAGGCACGGGGCTTATACTCATGGCTGGCTCCCTAGAGGCACGGCTGAAGGGTGGGCGGGACAGGTGCTATTTCTGGGTATCCCCCACACACACACTTGCAAAGGGCAGCTAGGGGCTGTCATCTGCCTTTGCTGTGGCCAGCAGCCAGCGGGTGCCTGGGGTTTAATAAATGAAAGAACAAGTGGAAAATAAGATGAGATATATAGAAATAATCTGCTGGATCTGAATAAAACATCCAGAACATGAATCATGAGGAGCGCACCTGCAGCCCAGGAGCAGGTTGTCTACCTCAGTGCTCCCACGGGATCCACCTGCTTTATTTGCAAAGCTAAATCCCTCCTGCATGGGCCTCTTTCCCTCCTTGGCAAGGTTGCCAGTTTTAACAAATAAAATATAAAATATCCAATTTGAAAACCAGAGTAAACAACAAATAAATTTTAGTGTAAGTATGCCCCATATATTATTTGGGACACACTTACATGAAAAGTACTCACTGTTTATCTAGAGGTCAGTTTTGACTTGGTGTCCTGTATTTTACCTGGCGACCCTTTTCCCAAGCAGGGGTGACAGGTGCTGGGCCGGGGACTGCAGGATCAGATGGGGAGCTGGAAGTGGCCGAGCTGGGCGCGGGCTGCAAGGGAGACAGGCTTCTCAGCACACAGCTCCTGTGCGTTTGTAGTGTCGGACTGTGTCCTGCAGTCACTTATTTATTTTTAAAATAATTATTCTAAAAACGAGAGTTGATGTTAACATTAGGGGAAGCTGAGGGTCAGCTCTTCTAAAACTATATCAAAGTTAAGCGTAAGAGAGAGAGACTCAGCCGGGTCGGGTGTGCCCAAGCTCACCTGGCCAGCAAGCGCAGAAGCTGCAGGCAGATCTCCCCACCGTGCTGGGCCTCCTGCCTCCATTTTTGAATGTAGGGCCGACACTCCCTATTTCTCCTTCACCAAAGTGATGAAAATACAAACTTTAAAAGAAACTTCTGACACAGGCCGGATCGTGTCTCTCCTCTGCCCAGCGCGATGCCATGGAAAATGTATGTCCGAACACACGGCAATTTGTCCACGAGTGTTCATAGCAGCACTATTTACAACAGCCAAATGGGAACAACCCAAGCGCCCAGGAGCGGACGAGTGAGCAAGGAAAACGTGGCCCAGCTACGCTGGGACACTAGTCAGCCACGAACAGGACAGAAACCCAACACGTGCCTCTGCCCACGTGAACCTTCAAAACGTGGTGCTTGGTGAATAAAGCCAGGCACAAAGGGCCACAGATGGTGACTGCATTCATATGGAGCAGCCAGAGTAGGGAATCTATAGGGACAGAAAGTGGGTTAGTGGCTGCTTAGGGCAAGGGCAGGGGTGGGGGTGGGGGTGGGGGAATGGCAAAAGGGTACCAGGGTTTTGACGTGATGAAAATGCTCTAAGATTGACTTGGCGATGGTTGCACAGCTCTGTGAATATATTACAGATCTATTTAGTTGTCGTTTGGAAGCACCACGGGGGTGGGCTCCCCTCCCACCAGTCAGGCCCCAGCCGTGGTGTTCTCGCTTCTCCCACGGCCCGTCCTCCTCCTAGAACACCCTTCCGCACGTGGCCAGCCTCAGCCCCTCCTCAAGTCCCTCTGGCCCCACACTGAACCAGCACCCACCCACACTTCACCCAGCCCTTGACTTTCCTCCCGTTCTGCTGCACATACTGGCTCTGTTGTTTGCTGTCACTTCTCCCCACTGGCTACAAACACCACATGGATGTGTCCCCAGCACCTGAGACAGTGCCAGGTGCTGGAGCTTAAAACCCATTTGGAAGTTAGTGGAAACAGAAGTGGGTTTCTGGAGCCCCCCAAAAGGAGCCAGGCAATGACTAGAAATATCTGAAAGCCCCAGAGGTAAATTGGAGGGGCTTGTAGACCCAGTGGTCCCTTGGCTTCCCTCTGGTGTGGGACACACAGGTCAAAAAGGGAGTCTAGTTCCCTCCTCGCACCCGTTTCCAGCCCGCTCCCCACCATCCCAGCCCGGCCACCCACCCGGGTTTTGCCTCACCTCCCACCTGAGCCTGGACACAGTTTCTCTGAACTGGTGCAGGCCTCTGGCTTGGGGACGGGCCCTCCGGCGCTCGGTGGCTCGTCGCCGGGATGCGTGTGGCCAGCACAGCCTGTGGGCCCTTCTGGGGGAGAGTCAGCAGAGGTCTGTGTCTGCACTCTGAAGGACCAAAGTCAGATTGCACTAAAGCAGAAGGTTTCCATGCAGAAATCCCTTTGGATGATAAACTTCATTAAGGTACTTGAAATGTTGGCCATTTGTATTTCAATCTGCTTGCAGGCTGGGTTCATGTGCAATGAAGACGAAACCCACACCAGGCCTCTGCTGCCCATGGAGACCTTTGTCTCCATGCTGGTGGGGGCTCTGCCAGTGAGGCCCTCCCTGTGGCAGGACGACATCTGCGCCCCACCTGCCCACTGGCTCACCTCCCTCGCCCCAGGGGCCTGCTGGGCTGGCCTTCTTGGGCTGGCCCTACCAATCCAAGCTCTGTCTTCCTGGCCTGTAGCGGCTGGAGCCGGGGCCCGGGAACCAAACTAGGCCAAGAACATATCCAGAGATTGGCTACCTGGGCCCGGGAGGGGTGGGGGAGCTCTCGTCTGCTGTGGGGTCTGTGTATTGCCTGGATTCAAGCAGTCAGCTTCCCCAGCTGCATGGAAGAACTCTGCAAAGCGGCCGGGCCCAGAGGAAAGTGGCCCAGGAGGTGGAGAGAGAAGCAAAGACAGCCCCATGCCCAGATGCAGCAGAGCCCAGAGGCAGCCCTGCACCTGGCCTCCCTCATTACATGGGCCATCGACTGCCTCCTCGTGGCTGAGCTAGTGTGAGCCAGGTTTCTGTCACCAGCACTGCAGCCCAAAGCCTAAAACTGGCTGCATGGGGATGCTTTTGAGAACAGTTTTGTGGACTGGACTCTGTAGACCTGAATTCTGACTCTAGCTTTCAGACTAAGCACGCAGGGGATCTTAGCCAAGGTGTTGCATCTTCCCATGACTCAGTCTCCCACCTGTAAATGGAGCTGCTATGCAGAACAGCTTCCCTGCACCCATAAGTGATGCATTTGCACAGGTGAGAGCACATTGAGAACGCCAACCGCACATGCAGAGGACCATCTCCCACACCAAGGGAACTACCTGTCCACTTCCATTGCCCCAGGCTGCGGCTCCAGGGACAGAACCCCACCCATCCTCCTCACCTCTTTGCCCCCAACACCTGATGCCAGGCTGGCCACCTAAAAGGTGCTCTACAAACTGGAGGGGCATATATCTAAAAGGAGTGAAAGCAGGGACTTGAGCAGACATCTGTACATGCAGGTCCACAGCTGCAGTGTTTGCAATAGAGAAGAGGCGGGAGCAGCCCATGAATCCACCTACAGACGGACCGATAAACAAAATGCAGTGTGGCCATAACAGTGGAATAATATTCAGCCTTCAAGAAGGAAGGAACTTCTGACACCTGCTACTACGTGGGTGAACCTTGAGGGCATAATGCCAGGTAAAGCAGGCCTGTCACAGAAGGACAAACGCTAGGATTCCACTCATATCAGGTCCCTAGAGCAGTCAGTTCACAGGGACAAAATTACAGCAGCTCTTGCCAAGGGCTGAGATTTGTTGTGGGATAGAGTTTCTGTTTGGAAAGATGGAAAGTTCTGGAGATGGATGGTGAATTTGGCCGCACAATGGAATTTGGATGTCACTGAACTGGACACTTAACAATGGTTAAGACAGTTTTATGTTATGTGTATTTTATTACCACCATTTCTTTTTAAACCTTGAAAGCATGACTTGAAATATATTGAGTGGGGATCGCACTAAGGAACTTCAGCAAACAAAACAAGCCCAACACAGCTTGCTTGCTGTGAAGATCACTCTTGGAGTCATGTGAGGAGTCAGGGTTATTTTGGCCTTTGCAAAACACTTGTCACGACTCACGCCTCCTAAATACTTCCCCTGGCTTTGAAACCACCACATGGAACAAGCTGACATTGCTTGCAATCAGGCTTCGCCTGGTAAAATCATTTAATCCCACACAAAAGCAGTGAGGAGCAGACACTTCTCAGCCCCAGTGGACACCTGGTGAAACTGAGGTTTCCAAGAGCACCTCTGACTTGCCAAGAACACACAGCCTGTGAGGAGCCAAGCGGAGCCGAGCGGAGCCTCTCTGGCCCGAGCCTTCTTACATTCTAGATAATTCTGCATTTACAGCATATACTGTGTTAACAGCGGGGAATCTTAGGATTTAGATCTTTCACATTTTTATCAGCTTGCATATGGCTCCATTTTTCCCAATTGCACATCTTAGTTGTACAATTAAAAAAAACATTTAAACAAGAAAACTTCATTTACATGTAAAGGTAGGATTACAAAGAAAGTTACCATAAATCAAAAATTGGTACAGGTTTTTGTATTAATAGAGATCTTGTACAGCCTGTGTATCTAGTTTTCAAAGCAACCCAGGAGGTACCATTAGCCCATTGTAGAGATGTGGGGCCGGTATCAGATGTAGGTCATTGTCCAATTAGAAAGTAATGAACTTGGCACGAACTGAGACTTCAATTCCACATGTGGCAGAGCCCAGGGCCAGCTCAGCACCTGCACTTCCTAAGTCCACCAATCAGGCCTTTTTCTGTTACCAGGCTACCTGCCACCTTCCCGGCCTCCAGGCCCTTCCCACGTGTATCTCACATCGCCTTTGCTGCCTGCTTTGGATGAGACAGGGATGACCTCTACAAGGCTCATCTCCATTCAGCCGTAATGTAGAGGCAGGGTGGTAGCTCAGTCACCTCTGCACCCTGAGCCCCAAACCCCAAAACCGGCTTAAGAAAATGCTGAAGAGGGAGAGGGAGGGCGGGGGTCAGAGTGGGAAAAGGGAAGGAGGGGGAGAGGGAGGGAGGGAAGGGGAAGGGGAGGGAGGGGGAAAGGGGGGAGATGAGGGGGAGAGGGGGGAGATGAGGGGGACAACCAACACTGAGCCAGGAGGGACAGAGCTGGGGAACCCCAGCAGGGGCTGTGCGCATAAGCCACTAATTGCTAGTCTTCTAGACAAAAAAAACAGTCATCACCAGAGGTAGTTCTTGGTGGCCGTGGGCAGGAGGATGGCAGTGGGCCACGGTGTGCTCACACTGCAGTCCTGCCCTCCTCGGACAGCGACGCCACGCTGCAGCACCGAGGATGATGCTGGGGACAATGTGGCTCTTCACTCCTTGTGCACACGCTTCCTGAGCCCTGGAGCACTGAGGGGGCACCCAGGTCCGGCAGCGGGTGGTCTGCAGACACAGAGCACAAAGCACACGGAGTGTGACCACCTGCATTCGTTGGGCAAGGCCACCTGCTCAGCCACGCGCGGAGCCACTGCGGGCCAAGCCCTGCCGGGACGGCCTCACCTCACTCCAAGTCGCCATGGCAGGCTCCTGGCTTCAGATCTCCACCCACATCACCAGGTGGGGCAAGAAGGAGGATCTCCTTGTCACAGGAGCGGAAGCGAGAACTCACCCAGGTCTCCAGGTGGGGTTGCCGCAGAGCTGGGATGTGAGCCTGGGCAGCCCAGCTCCGGAGCCCTCTGCCTCAGCCACAGGGCTGGGCCCCCTCCCCTGGGCGTGCAGGACACACAGAGGGCCCTGGTGCAGCCTGGGCACGGCGGGGCTGGGGGGCCGCCGGGGGCCCTGAGACAGAGTCCAGACAGGCTTCAGAGCCAGGGTTCATCCCATCTGCTTGGCACCCAGGGAGCAAGGCAGGGAAGGGGCGAGCCAGGAGAGGAAATGAGGGCAGGCCCTGCAGCCCCCTGAGATTGCGTTAGGCAGAGACGTTTTATCCTAAAGGCAATGGGGCTCATGGAAAAGTTTAGGCAGGGGGTGGCCAAGGCCAGATCTGCCTTTCAGAACACTGCCTCTGGCTACTGCCTGGAAGGTGGGAGAGAGCAGGGCGACTGAGGCAGGTAGAGGCCATGCTCCAGTCACCTCCAAGATAGTGGCCAGACCATTCTGGAGTCCTCCTGGGTGACTGGAACAGCTGTCCTCTATGTGACTCTCCAGGTCCCACAGCCCAGGGACTTCAGCTCCAGCTCTCTGCTGCTTAACCATCACTGGTCAAGAAAAGATCACAGAACCCTTCCTGAAGAGGACACAGAAAGAGCACCTGGTTCAGGTAACCTAGCTGAAGCCATGGACGGGAGCAGGGTGTGCAGCACGCGGCACTCAGGGCCGGGCCACAGAGAAAAGGGTTCTCCGGTGGGGGACAGGTGTGTCCCCCAAATTCCTGTGTTGAAGCCCTAACTCCCCAGTGCCCTGGGCTTTGAGTAGGTCCCGAGGTCCTGAGGGTGGGGCCCTGGGAAGGGGTTAGTGCCCCGGAGCATCCCCTCTTGGCCATATGCGGACACAGCGAGAAGGTGGCCCTGCTCCAGTGAGGACGAGCCCTCACCAGGACCCCCACCAGGCTGGCCCCCTGGTCTTCAAGACTGTGAGAAAATAGCCTTGTGTCGTCTTCAGCCACCCGTCTGTGGTGTCTTGTCACGGCTGCTTGAGCTGACTGAGAGCCGCGACCGTGGCAGCCAGGGGTGCTGGCAGAGGGCCTGCAGGTCCACGCTCACCGCCCGTGGGCCGGCTCAGCAGAATGGTTCTGTCCCCATTTGCAGATGAGAAACTGAGGCTCAGAGGGAAAAGGTGTTCAAAGTTACTCAGTTATTTAGGGGCAGAGACCACCACCCCCGGGAGATAGATGTCATAGAATATGAGACCCGGGTTCGAACCCTGAATCGTCCTCCAGCCGTGTCACCCTAGGAAACTACTTAACTCTGAGTCTCAGTTTTACTCGTGCATAAAATGAGGACAACAGCACTTACCACAAAGAGCTATTTCCACATTTCCATGACATCACATATGGGAAGCACTACTGTAAATGGCCAAGTTCCAGACATCCATGAACTGGTATGATAGCAGGTTACTTCGTGAAGGCTGATTGTTTATTGAGACCCTCTTCTCCATCAGAAGAGCTCTTAGCCATCCTTCAAAGCCCCCCTTCCAACATCCCCCCTGGGAGGGCTATCGTGACCCCTCCCCATGGACCCCAGACCACAGAGCTCAGGTGCAGCTTGTCCCACAGCAAGCTCCCAATGGCCTGCAAACCTGGCTGCCCCTCTCCAGTTGGAGCTCAGGGGGGCTCTGCACCTGGTCACTCAGAAACGTTTGCTGAATTAATACAAATGAAAGAAATTCACATTTACTAAGCCCCTGCTTGGCATCAGGCCCTTAAGCTACATGTGTTCTTGCTGTTACCACACATAACAGAACCCGCCAGTGTCCCGGGACTCCTCACCCGGGAGAACTCAGGAGCGCGTCCCCAGGCTTCAGCCCGTGAAACACAAGCAGGAGGCCTGCGTCACCCCCAGCGCCTGACGCCGCATCCTCTCCTTCTGCAAGGTCATGGCCAGCACTAAGGGAGTGTGCTCCCCTCTCACCTGCATTCGGGGAGCAGCCGGGCTGCGGCCCAGCCCACGTCTCCCTGGCAGTGTCCCCCTTGGGCACACGGATGCTTGGCCTTCCTCCCACCAGCACCCAAGCGGTCCCGGGGTGCAGCGCCTGCATTTCTGTGCAGGGCAGGTGGAACCAGCCCCAGCCAGTGACGGACAGGACTCCCCAGCTTCCTTACCCTTACAGGGTGACCATGCCCTGGGGCAGGCAGATCTACCCCAATCGCAGGGCCCCACCCCTGCCCCCCACATCTCCATTCCGCTCCTGGCACTTCCTTGGCTCAAATCCCCACCTGTTTGCTTATCTCAAGACTGGCTTTTGGGGAGCCCAACCTCAGACACTGGATGAGAAAGACTTCTCATGGGGCCTTCAGCCGGCCCAGGAGGGGCATGGGATTTGAGCAAGAAATAAGCCTTTGCTCAAAGCCCCCAGAATAAGGGAGCTGTTTGTCACAACAGCATAATTTAGCCCGTCTGAACCTACTATCCTCCCTGGAGATGAGGACATAGGCTTGGGGAGTAGGGGGTTCACAGAGCTGCCCCTCTCCAGGGCATGCGCTCCTAGCCACCTGCCATGTGCCAGAGGAAGGAGAGGGAGGAAGGGGGAAGGACCTGGAGGTGGGGAGAAAGGCAACCCGTTGGGCTGCAAACACACTGGCAGGGACCACGGCGGCAGCCAGCCAGGGGCTCCGCTCTCCTAGCCATGGGCCTTGCCTGGCGGTCACGCCTCAGTGCCCCCTGCAGTCAGACCTGGGGAAGAGAGCACAGGGGGCGCAGAGCCTGGAGATCAGCTACCCCATGTTCACCTCTCTCCCCAGCAAGGCAAGACTGCCTTTCCAGCCCTCAGGGCAAGCCGCCAGCCTCGCCCACAGGCCTGCGAGTGGCCTGCTGCCCTGCTGCTTGGACATCCTGGGGGCCGGGTTCTGCCTTTGGCCGGGAGTTGTGGAGGGAGGCTGAGGGTGCATCTTTCCTCAGACCCTCCCCGCTGTTCCAGAGCCTGCAGGTCTCCTGACCGCTCAGAGTCCTTGGCCTCAAGGAGCTTGTAGTCTGGGGACCGAGGCATGGAATGAACCCACAGAAAGGGCTGGCACTACCCATGATGGGTGATGCCATAGTGGAGGCCCTGGAGCAAGCGTTCTTACTCATAAATCGCTTTCTATCTCACCCCTGGGCAGCTGTTGCCTGGAGGCCAGGAGCAGGGCTTCTGTTTGGCCTCCAGTGCCCGCGTCCGCAGCAGCGCCTGTCATCGGCGCACGCGGTCCATTTGTGGCTAGGGCGTCAGCACTGCTTCAAGGCCGCCTGCAGGACAGTCTCACCCCCGGAGGCTCACAGCCTCCACACACAGGGACACGTGGGGGGCCCGGAGATCTAAGGGGCTGGAGGCTGCAAGTCAGGCCAGCACACAGGGATGCGGGGGAGCCTCTGCTCCACGTCCCAGGACGCTCAATGACAGTCCCTCTCCCTCATCATAGCCTCCTATGAAGTTAGTTTTGCTAGATACACCACCTTGTATTCTCCCCTTTTGGAAATCATAGCCCACAGCTGATCTGTCTAGCATACAACACCTCTCATAGGGCCGCAGGATGCACTCAGCAGCTTTTCTGTGGCTGATGTTGAGGGGTTGTGTTTTGTTTTGCTGTTTCTGCCATGGTGGGCATCCCTGTTGAAATGGCTTAATGGTATGGGGGACATCCTGGCTCCCACCTGAGCTCGGGGTCCTGGAGGGAGGAGGTTCTGGGGCAGATACTTACATTTTTCACTCAAAACATTCATGATCCCAGAGGTACAAATATTTCCCCCATCACACAAAGCAACCAGAATTCCTGCCCTCCTCAGCTTTCTGAAGACAAATTCCAAACACAACCAGTTATTTTCATGTGGGCATTAATCTGCCATGACAGGTCACAGGAATAACAATATAGGGACAAAAAGAATTCCATCCTTCCCAGCTAAGGAGCATATTGAACGCCATTTGTTGCACTGGTTTTTCAAAACACAAATTGTGTGTGCAAGGTATTTCCAGGAGCAAAGAAAAATTGTTTTTAAACCTTAAAAAAAATCATGTATTGGCCGAACTCTGCAGCATCGGGGGAAACAGCCAGGCAGGCTGGGGCTGACCCGGGAGGCCAGCTCAGGGTCAAGCCCTGTTGAGCCCGTTTATCACCTCAGACCAAACCACTTGCTTCCAGACAGAGCCTGACACCTGGCCAACAGGCCGACTTGTCCAGTAAACTAAGGCTGCTGTGGGGAACTGAGTGAAGGGCGGCCCAGGAAGAAGTCTCCCCTCCGAGGGATGGTCAGTGGTTCTGAAGGGTGCCTCTTTGCAGCTTGGTGTCTATCCAGCATTTGAGGGAAACAATGGAGGGAAGGAGGGCAGCATGACCTGCAAGGAAGAATGGGACAGGGATGACGACAGGGCAGTGATGGGGAGAGGGTGGGAAGGAAAAGTTGCCATCAGACCTCCTGGGGCAGCTGCCAAGTCTGGGTCACCGTTAGCTCAACAGCCCTGACAGGAGTCAAGCTCAGCCCTCACCCTCAGCAGAGACAAGAGCAAAGACCTCCCAGTGTGGCCGGGGCCCTGACGGAAGAAGGCACAGAAGAGTCACTTAATGCAGTTTGGGCAATTCAGGAAAGCTCCCTGGAGGAGGTGACAGTCAGGTTGGGACCTGAGTCAAAAGACAGCTATTAGCCAGGCAAAGGGAGTGTGAGGTGGGGAGTTGAGAAGAGGAAGGTATATTCCAGAGACTCTAGAGAACAGAGGGTCTGCAAGATGCTCAGTGTTCTGATGGGGGTGGGGGCTGGGGCTGGGACAGGCAGGGGTTGAGGCCAGAGGTCAGGGGTATCTGGGATCAGCCATCCAGGGATGTGAGCCACCTGAGGGTGGTATAAAGGAACCACGTGATCAGACATTTGCGGGGCCAACCACAGGCTCCACTCCTCCGTGCAAGGCAAGCAGCGTGTACCTGAAACACCAGAATATTCCTTTAGCTGCTGGGGAGGTTGATTTGGAGAAGTGGCTTTTATCTGTGGGCCAACGGGCCTCCTGACACGGAGCACCAGGCCACCCCACTGTGGCCAAGCACCTTCCTGTGAAGAACTGGGGTCCCGCTGACAGACATCCTGCCCCGGCTCTCTTCCCCGGATGGAAGGAGATCAGTGCTGGTACGTGCTGGAGGAGCCCCCCAGCAGCAGGAAACAGGAGCAGGGACAGGGACATGCTAGGCTGGCAGGCAGGGCTGAGGACAGAGTTTGGGAGCACAGAGGCCCAGAGCCTGCCAGCTCCTCCTCCTTGGGACGAGGGCCAAATGAGGGAAGTCGGGACAGACTGTGTCCCACGGGGCTCTGGACTCACATGCTGTCAGGACCTGAAATAGGCCCTTGCCACCACGGAGCACAGGCTGCTTTAAAGCACAGGAAACAGGCGCGGAGAGGGACGGGCCTTGTCCCTGTCGCACGGGGAGCCAGGGGCAGCACTGACTGGGAACCACATCTCCTGATTCCCTAGCCACAGCTCTGCCCCCACATGCTTCCCACTTGCGCTGTGCCTCCAAGGACTGGCACATGCTGGAGGTGCGTGCACACAGCCATGCTCATGGTGAGCCATGTGCATTTAGTCTGCTTGTCCAGGAACTGCCAACATCAGGAAAACACCAGCAGCAGGAATCCTGGTGTGTCAAAATCAGATGCTGTCAGCATCACACCTGAGCCCTCTTTACAGGCGGGGCACGAGGCAGCCGCGGAGAACTGGGCAACCTGAGCAGCGTCCCCAGCACAGAGGAGCCCACAGCCCTGAATCCCTTGGGCAGTCCCAGGCCTGTACAATGCCCTGGGAGGTGGCCCGAGACTTCCCGGCCATCCTGTCACAGATCAGAGCCAGGTGCTGTGGAAAATGCCCAGTCCAGAAGCAGAGGCCCAAGTTAGTACAGTCAGGGTCCTCCAGAGAGACAGAACCAATAGCATGTGTAGATGTATGCATTCACTATGCTGCGTGAGCATCCCCACCATCCATCTACAGAATGTTCCCAAACAGAAACCGTCCCCACTAAACAGTCCCAACCTCCTCTCCCCTCTTGGCCCCTGGTGACGACCACGCGACCTCCTGTCTCTGCGGATTCGCCCCTCTTGGGTGACCCCTGCGGACAGACCTACAGTGTCTGTCCTTTTGTTGTCTGGCTCATTGCACTTAGCATGTTTTCAAGTTTCATCCATTAAAATTTTCTCCCTTTTTAACGCTGAATAATATGCCATTGTGTGTATATACATTTTGTTTATCCGTCATCTATCAGTGGTTAACAATAATTCAGTAAAACTAAAAAGCTATGGATTTCTAATCTGAAACCCTGCAAAACTGCAGCTGCTCTCTGGAGGGAAGGACCTAAGGGCCGGCACCTGGCCTCCATCGCTGTGCGGCTGGACTCAGTTCTGGTTTTCATCTGTCACGGAGGTGGGGGTAAAAAGGTCACAGTCCATGACGCCATGACTGCCGTGGTTCAGGGTGGACTTGAGGATTTCTGCGCGGCAGGGTCACAAGCTACCTAGAGACCAACGCTAAGCCCTGCTCCCCCTTCCTAAGGGCAGGCGCGGTTCGCTGGAGCAGAAGCCCAACAGGAGCACTGTTAGAAAAAGGATTCAGGTGAGAAATGGGCAGCAAAAGTCACAGTGGGGACAAGAGGCCTATTACATTTGAAAAGTAAAATACATCAGGATTGAGGCTTTCATAGGCAGGACACATGCACACACACAGCCAGACACACAGACAAGGATACACACAGAGAGACGGACATGCTGACCAGACACACGTATACCCACATGCATGTACACATGTGCACACTGCACAAAGGTACACCCTGAGATATGCACACACGCAGGCATACAGTGGTGCACACATGCATGCACACAGGCGCACACCCACAGAGGTACACCCTGAGATATGCACACACGCACGCACACACAGAAAAACACACACATTCAGAAAGACCCCTGGGACGGGAGCACCAGCTAGAAGGTGAACAGCAGAGCCATAGAGAGGAAAGCAGGAAAGACCAGAGGCTCCTCTGTGCCCGGAGAGGGGCAGGTGGGCAGTGGCAGCAGTGACATGGGCTGAGGTGGGCGCTGAGGTGGCCTCCAGGGGGAAGGCCAACAAACATGGCCTTGGCAGCAGTGCACATGTCCCTGAAGCGGTGGAGCCGACATCCTGCCTGCACTGCAAGCTTCCTTTCTCAGTCGCCCATTTCTGGGGGTGCCTCTGGGACAGGGCGCCATCCTTGGTGCTGAGGAAGAAGGAGCGCTTTGCTCCCTGCCCTCCAAGAGGCCACAACACCCAGGCCATAGGCTGAGGCTCCCCGGGGGGCTGGACCACGTGGGCTTGGCCTAGGCTGCTTCCCAGGGAGTCTCTTCCCTCGGAGGCCGCGTGTCCCAGGTGGCACAGCTGGCAGACACAACACCCAGGCTCCTGGGAATTGGCAGGGGCAGACTGTAGGAAATCATCACCAGGCTGTGCCAAAGGGGTCCCTGCGGCAAGGAGCCTACCTACCACGTCTCT
Organism: Phataginus tricuspis; assembly: GCA_029783875.1. Taxonomy (NCBI): domain Eukaryota; kingdom Metazoa; phylum Chordata; class Mammalia; order Pholidota; family Manidae; genus Phataginus; species Phataginus tricuspis. The sequence continues at coordinate 88,512,727 of JAQQAC010002594.1, read as the reverse complement.
TCCCTTGTTCTGCGGCTCTGTAAGCCTGGAGACACTTGCCCCTTTGTGTGCCTGGGACCATGCTCACCTTGCGGGGGGGTGTGCACCCTCCAAACAGCGGGCCAGCCACGCTCAGGAGCAAGCTCCTCCCTGCTTCTGGAATTTCCCCCTGCAGACGAGTGTCCTTATGTCAAGGTGGGTGGCAGGGCTCTAGGTATGCAGCTCACGAGGGAGCAGCCTTCCTGGAGAACCTGCCTGAAGAGCAGCTTAGAGTGGGGTTCCCAAAGCCCCCAGCCCGAGTCCTTGCAAGGGTGCTGGGTTTAGCTCGGTCCCTGTATCTTGACAACTGAGTTCAAATGCAGGCCCACCCCAGGTCTTTATGACATGCTAGTGTCACATTCACTTGCACGCAAGCTTTTGCTTTTTCTCAGATGAGTCTTTCTTCTCTGCGAATTGGATGTAGCAACATCAGAGATGTGATTACCCAGAGTTACTAAAAAGTTTACTGGAACTGGAAGGAAACGCGAGCTCAAAGCCAAGTGCCTGAGTGAAACAACCTAAACATGCTCACCAATAAGGAAACAGTTAAATAAATTCACAGTTACTAGTAAAGAATATATTTACTGGCATGGAAGTAAGTTTTTTAAAGCAATTGTAGAACAGAAATAATATGACCAACCCATTTTTATAAAACCAAACTTATCATCTGTCTATATACACACACACACACACACATTTACATAAGTAAATGGCCAGGGACATATCTAGAAGGCCACAGAACCACCTTTGTAAGTATTTGACCATTTCAGGGACCAGGACTATGACTCTGCATTGTTCTGATAACTGTGCATCCTCTGGCTTAGGCTCCAGGACCTCACGTCCCTCATCTAGAAAACCCTTGTGGGGTCATAGCGAAGAGTCACACTGGAAGGGATGGTGCAGTTACTGGAGAGACGGCCCTCTGAATGCTGTAAACAGCACGAGATCAGCGCATGAGAGACTGGGATGAGGATCCCGGACGCACCACGTGTTCCCTCATTGGTCCACCAGCATCACGGTGACACCTGCCTCGGATGTGACTAAGACGCACTTACTGAGGGCCATCAGTTGTCACAGACCAACTCAAACCACCTTGAGCAAACGGAGTTGATTTCGCAGTTGGTTCGCAACGCTGTGATGAACGGTGGCGCACCTCAGGATGAAGGGCTGCCAGAAGCATGGTTTTAAGCACTGTATGAAGGACTCGGACCCTCAGACCTGTGCCCCCGGCCTCCCCCAACTCTTGTTCTCCCGGCGCCCACACGCAGCAGGTTCCCTCTGGGAAGGGGCAGGGAACACAGGGCCCCGATACCTGTCCCCAGCGTGAGAATCCTGGCAGGAGGAGGGCTGCTTCCTCCAGCAGCCAGATAGCAAGTCCACAGAAGGATCTGATTGGCCCTGTCTGGGTCACATGCCCGGCCCTTGGACCAATCACTGTAAAAGGCCTGGATTCCAGGCAAAGCCCTCAGGCTAGAGAGGTGGGGGGCGAGAGGTAGTTTGTCCCTAGAGGAAGGGAATCAAAACACATGCCCGGAAGTTCAAATAAGCCAAAAAACAATTACAAAACAAGAGAAAAGTACCAAGATGCTTCTTGTTCCAGAAATCAAACTCCAAACTGGCCAAACACAGCACCAAGTGGGGCTTCTCGGGTACTGCCTATAGCCGATGGCAGGTGGGCAGATGGGGCTAGGTGGGCTGTGCATGGCGCCTAGGGGTCTGGCCCTAGCCAGCCTCCCGTTTGCTTTTCGGCTGCCTCGGGACACAGGATTTGTTTCTGAAGGGAAACCTGCAGCTTTAAAAACTCCCTTTGGAGGTGGTGTTTTCCAGGTTTCCACACCTAAGGGAAGAGTAGGTGAATCCATGAGTCTGGCAGAACGTTGATCATGTCCTGGAGAGGGATACAGTTCTGGCCTGGTCACCAAAGGGAATTTTCTTCCTCACACTTCCCAGAGGCCCTCATCTACGCTCACCCCTCATCCCTTACTGTATGGCGGGCTTGTGGGGAGCAGGGGACTGCATGGGCCACTGAGCTCATAGCAGATGGGAGATCCTGCCCTGCCCTGATGGGGCTTATGTTCAGCTCAGGGGAGGCCCACAGGAACGGAGGCTAAGTGCAGGCATGGGCCAGGGTGGGCTCCCTTGCTTGGAACCCCTTTTGCAGGCCCCTGAGGACCAAAGCTGGCTGAGCTCTGGCTGGGCTGCCCCCAAAGCCCTGCACCTCTACAAGCCATGGCCTCAGAGCGCACCTCTAACTGGCACAAGGCACCCTCTGGGCACTGGTGGCAGCCGTGCCTGCTACAGACTTGTAGCCCCCAGAGGGCACAGGGCAAGGGCACCCAGGTGGGTGGTGTCAGGCAGGCCTCACAGGCAGGGCTGCAGGAGGCAGGCGGGCTCTGTGCAGTGGGGACCAGATCAGGATAGGCTGGGGGTGCCAACGAGGGTGCAGCAAGGCCAGAGGCGGGCCTGTCCCCAAGGGCAAGGGGCAGGTGCCACTGCAGGGTGGTGTGGGAGGTGAGGCAGGGGACTCCAGAGCTCTGGGATGCAGTGCCTGACAGGACAGCATCCCCAGCCTGAGAGGAGGTCCAAGGCCAAGCTGGGGACTCCATGCTGAGGGCTGGGCTGTGGGCATTGACGGAACCCAGCTCAGAGACTGGTCCCAGCACTTGTTGGCTGTGGGCCATGGGGGGCCCCTGGCCTCTCAGAGTCCAGGTTGATTAGCCGGTGGGGTGGGAGAGGGAGCGCCAATACCTGAACAGAGCCTGGAACATGGTGGTGTTTAATGCATGAAGGTGGGTGAGAGCTTGCAGGAATGGGGTGACCCCAGGCACTCAGGAGACGTTTGTCCCAATCTTTGGGTCTCAGGGGAGGAGGGCCTCCCACATCCAGAGGGAGGATAGTGGGATAGTGTCCAGGAAGACCCCAGGGGAAGCCGTTGCTGTCCCAAAACATCCTTCCTCACTGGTCTGCAAGACTAGGATTTCAGCTGAGTGGATCACAAGGATATCGCCATTTCCCAGACTCCTTTGCAGCTAGGTGTGGCCATGTGGATAAGTTTTGGTCAATAGGATGTAAGTTGATGTGTTTCCTGGCACCCGTGTGACCTTCCCTTCCCCCAACTCTGCCACCTGCTGTTCAGGATGTTGCTGGGATGTCTGGAGCTCCACCCTCACTGTGAGGGCAAGGGGAGGGCACAGCAGCAGGCAGGAAGGAACTGGGCCCCACGGCCTGGAGCCACAGAGGCGCCATGGGAGCTGGGGACTGTGCCCGACCTTTGCGTGTGGGGGAACAATGTTTCCGGTTAACAATGTCTCATGGTTCTTTGGCTCCCTGCTCCCAGGGGACTCAGGAGTGAGCGGGCAGAGGTGTACCTGCACCAGCCATGTTTCCTGACAGCCACCCAGCCCCTGGGCAGGGGAAGGAGCAAAGGCCCTGGGGGCCCGTCCACCCCCGAGCGCTGCACACACCAAGGCACCACACATCCTGTCCATCATGGCACCCACTTCCAGAACACCCTCACTGATGGCACGACCGTCACTGATACTCCATCATTATCTGGGGAACGTGCAACACAGCCACGCGCTTAGATGAAGAGGCCAAGATTCAGAGAGGCCCACTGCATCTCTCATCATCAAGTTCCTGCAGGGTCGTGGCTGTCACCCCAGGATGCCTCTGGCTCCAGCTCTGGGTTTTGATTAATCCAAGAGCAGAGCGAAGGGGAGACAGAGCATGCAGGCGCCCAACATTCCTAAGGATGAGAGAGGGACTCCCTTTTACAGGTTCCAACGTTTCTATAATGACCAACCATTACTTTTATAATAAGGAAGTGTCCCTCCTGCCATGCTCACCCATAGCACTTTCAGAGTTCTGACTTTTTTCTGTGTAAGGACTGATTTAACCAACACACAGGAGGGTTCAAACCATACTGGGCTTGTGATAATTAATTCAATCAGCCTTAAATTCAAATTCTCTCTCAGGACCCCAGGCTTTGTAAGAAGCTCTCCTCAGGATTCGAGGAACTCACCTCCCTCCCTTTTCCTGTCCCTGAAGCAAGCCACCCTCATGCCCACCTCCTCGGGAAGGAGTCAGGGCTCCCACAGGGACCCGAGCCTCACTGGGACCCACCAGCCTTGCCACAGCAGTCCCCCAGGTTCTCGGGGCAGGGGTTGCTTGTTAGCTTTGCATTTGCATGTCCCCCACACAACAGATTTGGCTCTTTCTGCAGAGTTATTTCAACATGAATGTCTGCGGCCCCTTCCGGTGGCATTTCTTACCAAGAACCCCCCTTTCAGGGGGAGCCCGTGTGCTGGGTGGGGTGGTAGAGAAATTTGCCACCAGGTTTTCAGGTCCCTCTTTCAGGCGTCTCTCAGCCTGAGAAGCTGGGTGCGCTCTAGGCGGTGGGTTCGGGGGGTCTCCTACAGCACTGAAACAAATGCAGTGGACCAAGAATGATCCAGGATGAGAACTGGAACAAGGTTTATGATTAATCTATTCTGTGTACTGTGACCCAAAATAAAGATAAAATGGAGAGAATTAAAAAGTAAAGCCTACCTCATGGGTTATTATGTGGCTTAGTTAATGAGGCTGGATTCTCCCTCCGGGCCTCACAAGGCCAAGATCAAGGCGCCAGCCAGGCTGGGCTCTTATCCGGGGGCTTGTTGAGGCTACTGGTGGAGTTCAGCTCCTTGGGACAGCAGGCCTGAGGTCTTCACTTCCTTGCGGGCGGCCAGCCGGGGCCGCTCTCTGTTGCTAGGAGGCCCGCATGCCTTCTCACACGGCCGCCCCCCGCCGCCCCGTCCCTACTCCCCTCCAGCTTAGAGCAGCAGTGCATCTGAGTCTTTCTCCCTCCACAGCAGCACCTAGATGAGCGTTTGAATGAACAAGAGGGTGGGTATCTTGGGGCCCATTCGTAGAAATGTGCCCACCACATTTATCACACCCACATCTTTAAAAATTTGATTATTTCCAGACTTGGATAAAAGGATGACAATCCATGCACCCCTGCCGAGGGCCACAAATAACTATTGAGGATGGTGCAACTGGGTGACAGCCACCACTCTGCAGGAGCCTGAGCGGGTTCCGGCTTCAGCCCCGACAGACAAGCTGGAAGGAGTTGGGACAAATACACAAAAGCTCTGTCTTTTCCTGCCTGCATGACCTTGAGCAAATTACCTGACCTGGCCAGGTCTGTCCCCTCCTCGCCCCGTTGGGGGCTGATCTGAGAAGGGACATCTGCACAGAGCCTGGCACCTACGGCCACCCTTACAAACATCACACTCAAGGCAACATGCTGCCGATCCATCTGCACAACCTTCTCCTGAGGACGCTTTTCGTTTTAAGCACCACCCTATCCCTGCTGGGGGCACCATGTGCCGTTTACCTTGTTCTTTCCTGCAGGCCCTGCCCAGGCCACCCCACAATCTTTGCTGGAAGCGCGTTCCATGGGGTTATCCAGGAGTCTTCCCATACACACAGCCTCATCTCCACGTGGAGAGGACTTGCACTCAGGTGAGGAAGTTCCAGACCTCAGGGAACTACCAGAGCAGGCTCCCAAGAGCCCACGGAAAATAACACCTCTGGACACAGGTCCCAGCTCCCCTTGGAGCAGTTCCCACTGTGGCCACGAGGTGGCAGGACAGGAAGGCTGCTGTTCAGAGAAATCATTTGGATACAGATCCAGAGCGTGGCTTTGACTGGCCTAGTCCACCGGTGGTTCAGTGTCCCCAAGGTGGCACTGCCACTGCGACAACCTGTGCTTGTCTCTGTCTTAGGACACGGTGACTATAACTGTTGATTGCCCCCATGCTGCACCATGAGCTATTTATGGCCAAGATGCCCGTCTGATTCTAAGCCCCAAGAAGAGTTAGGAAATTAGTATTTGTATCGCTTTTAAATCTCAGAATAAATTATGACCCCAGTTTTACAGGTGAGATCAAAGCCACGAGCAATTAAGTGACTTCTCACTGGTCACAGCCAATGAGAAACATGAATACAATTATTTTAAATTGTATTACACAAAATTTCAAACATACAAAAAGTCATGACTCCCATAGTATTCCTCATCCAATTTCAACCTTTACCACTTCAACCAACATTTTGCCACTCGTGTTTCTATCATTTTTTTTAACCAGCGTATTTATAAAGCAAATCCCAGACACTGGCAATTTACTGTAAGTAATTCTATTTGCATCTCTAAATGATTAGGACATTTTAAACTAACCACCAGATCATTATCTCTCCCTAACAAAAGTATCAGTAACTATTATCACCTAATACTATTTATATTAAAATTTCCCCTATTGCCTCATAAATGTCTTTACAGGTGGCTCCGGGTAAGGTCCACACATTCCATGTCTTCTAAACTCTTTTATTCTCAAACAGCCTTACTTGCTTTTTTTTACCTCCAGGCCTTAATTAACTTGCTGGGTCATTGTCCAAACATCCCACCTTCTGGATTTGACTGTTTGCCTCCTCCTGCAGCGGGCACCGGGCAGGGCACACAGCAGGTGTGCGTTCAACACTATGAACGCTTTTAAAGGGAGCAAAGCAAAACAGAGGCTTGGTCCTCACAAATGTGATGCACAGGCTGCAACCCACTTGAGGTCATAAGCTCCAGCCCTCCACCCAGAGGGCAGACTGCAGGCCCAGCAGTGCCCAAGTGGGAGCTACACCAGAGTTTCGGGGCCTCCCTGGGGGCTGGCAACTGAGGGGCACAGGAAACCTCTCTCAGCACCTTGGCCTCTTCACCCACGTGACTGAGTAGCGGTGGCCTTTGTCAGATTGGAAGTGAGCCAGCATAAGGAAGAACAAGAGGGACTCCATTTTAAGTTCAACCTCCATCTTGAGGCTTAAAGGTTAAAAGGTAAAAGTTCTCAAAATGTCTTTTAAGAAAAATTTATGGTAAGCCATAAACTGGCCATACGGTCAACAATCAGCCAGCCAAATCTTAAGCCAGAACGAACACTCCCAAGGATCAATGTCCGCTCCGATTTTGCAGTAAGAATCATTGCCTTGGGGAAGAAAGAAAAATTACAAAAATTATTTTGTGTCTGTTTATCTTATAGAAACATAGAAGGGAGGAGGTCCCTGACCATATTTTGGGAAAGCCAGTGAGTTAACATCTGCTGACCATGAAGTGGTGGCACGAGACCGACGGAGATAACATCCCGTAACAATTCACCAACACCTTTCCTCCCAGACCCCTCACCCTCTGAAGATGCCTTTATAAGCCTTACGCACAGCCCCTAGAAGAGCGTAACATTCCTTTTCCTTGTCAGCTCCCTTGTATCTAATAAACTGCTTTCTTTCCAGTTCAGTGTGTATTTCTGTAACATTGAAACTCCAGAGCTTGGGTCTCTGGGGGCCGGGTAATAGGACTGCTAAAACCGTTTGGGCTTAGAAGCTCTACTTCTAAGTTTACTTCTAAGTCCCCAAAGTTTTCCAAGGTGCTATTCTTACTTTTTCTTCTGAGAAAACCGAAGGCGAGAGGAAAGTGCGAAGAAACCCCGCACCCCCATTCCCTTCATCTAACATCAAACCTGCTAACTTTCTGTCACATTCGCTCCCTGGGTTTTGTCTTTTGTTTTAAGCAAACGCACGAGAGCGCCAGGGTCCCTGTCGCCACCCTGCTCCGCCTGCGCCCCGAGCCACCGGCCGCTCTCACCGCCGCCCCTAAGCACCTCTCGGCGCGGCTGTCTGCATTCGGCCAACCCCGGGCGCCCCGTGAGCCCGGCGCCGCTCCAGACGCTGGGCGTTCGGCAGAGTGGGCCAAACGCCCCCGACCCACGACGACTCGGGCACAACACCTGCCAAGCACCTAACCGCCCACCAGGCCGGAACCCGCCGCGAGCAGGCGGCGCAAGCCTCGCACTTCCGGAACCCAGCCCCCCACGCGCTGCCGCACTACCCCGCCCAGCCCTCCTGCCTCCTCACTGGCTAGTCCCTAGACACGCCCCGCCCACGGAAAGACAGTCTCCTCCCTGCGTTCCCTGCACCTTTCACCTTCTCGCGTTCTGGGGCTCCTCAGACACCACCCGCTGGTGGTTCCCCCTCCACCATCAAAGTGCTCCTCTTCACTCGCAATTATTGGTGACTATTGGCTGTCCATCAGGGGAGAACTGGTCGAGGATTGGCTGAGAGGAAGTTGTTGGGCGGGGAAGCAGGCACGGAGTCTGCGCGAGCGGCCTGAGCCCCAGGGGGCGGACCGGCGGCCTTCGCGCATGCTTAGTGCGTACGCAGTGCCGGGCGGTGGAGTCATGGCGGCTCGGTGCGTGAGGTTGGCGCGGTGCAGCCTCCCGGCTTTGGCATTGTCTTTCAGGTAAGAGGCACTGGAGTGACTGTGGCTAAGGAGGGCGCGGTCCTCAGTGCCGCCCCTGCCCCGATCTGCCGCCTTTCGCTCCGTCCGGCCAAGGCCGCCCCGGGGGTGCCCCCGGGAGCGGTGCGTCGTGGGCCCGCGGTTCCCCGACGCGGGGCCGCCCTAGGGCCGGGCCTCGGCGCTGCTCGAGCGGCGGGCCTGGAGGGTAGGTTGCCTGCGCTGACTGCGCACGTGTCCCGGCCCAGCGCACAGCTCCTCCTTGGAAACCCCAGGACCGCCGGACCGGAGCTTGTCCAAGGCCGGGTCGGGCAGAGCCAGGCGCGTGCTCGGAAGGCGCCCGGAAAGTTTCATGGAACCAAGGCTCCCGGGGGCGGTTCACGGGCTTTTTCTACTCGGCCCCGAATTCCTTCTCCGCCTCCTTTTCCGGAACCTGAGGTCAGGAGTGCAGCGGCCCTGCCCTTCCGAGGGGAGAGGAGTTTCATTAGCTCGAGTGCAGCGACTCCACCGGGAGGGCCACGACTGGCCGTGCCCTCGCCTTGTTTGTACTTTAAAAAAGAAAAAAAGTCTTAGGTGTCTGCTTTTTGACAGCCCACCTCGTTAGTTTGGCAAGTACTCAGCATCTTCTGTGTTGGAGGAAACGCGCAGAAACGAATTACTTAGTAGAGAAGATGCTCTGGGCCAAACCTTGAGTGAAGCTGGGCAAAGCAAGGCCTGGCCTTTCCCTCAAGGATGGATGGGGAGACCAGCCGGTGAGATGAAGATTACATACGGTGAAAAGGGGGTTAAGGTGTGATTACCAGCCTAGCAGGTTACATAAAACAAAATCCAGAAACAAAGAGCCATGAGCCATCTGGAATACCTGAGTAAAAAGGCTTTTTGCTGAAGTAATAAGTGGTTTTGTGCCTGAAATTAATTGCCAAGAAAATGATCGAGTCAGTGTTAATTTCTGTTTCTTGAGAACTGGTTTTGTGGAGAGGCTCAAATAGGGGAGTTAGGAGATCTGAATCGTAGTCATAGCTCTTAGAGAAATAGGCCTCAGTTTCCCTCTCTGTAAACGGGATGAGCTCTGGCACAGCCCTGCATCATCCCCTGCCAACTTTGCAGCTGCTGCGAGTGTGCAGAGCAGAGCCCCCCTGCAGAGAGGCTGTGACTGTTACAGCCAGAGGTCAGGGCAACTAGGAAGAAAGACAGGCTTCACAACAGCACACTCAGTTTTTAAATTATTAGCTTTTTCAACTCACAAAAATAAGAATAAAATTAAAAGATTACTGCTGCCCACCTCCATAGTAACAGACCAGCAGATCCTTTGATCCATCTGCAGGCCTAAGACACTTGTATACACACACAGGGTTTCTGGTTTGTCTTTACAAAAATAGGGTCATGTTTTTTGTATTTCTCTGGCGAATGACTGCAATACACCCATAGTGTGTCCAAGAGATGACAGCTTAACACATTTTTTTTTTTGGTAGCTGCCCAGTATTGCAGATTGTGGAAGCAACAGCTTATTGAGCCGTTTCCTCATTCACGAGCATTCTGTTCCCAGCTTGTCAGTGTATAGTACTGCTGTAAACATCCTTGTCATGTATTCTCTGTCCTGGTGGCTTTCCTGTTCACTGAGGCAGTTTTCTTTAGTCTGGGAAGAAAATTGAATGTAGTTTATTTTCAGCCTGGACTGTGGTGTAGTTAAGAAGAGCTCCCCTGGTCCTGGTGAAGAATCTGGGTTTTAAGACAAGTTCAACATTCATTAAATGGCTTTGCGACCTTGGGCTTATCGCTGAACCTTTTTCATGTGAGGATCAGATTGGACATCTTACGTCACTTCCAGTATTCATTTTAGAGCTTGTATTCATCCTGTACATACCCCATGCTTCCTACCTCCTGCCTCTGGTGAGTTCTCGCTTCCTGCGTGGGTCTGTCTCCTCCATTCTCGACCTTTATGTGTAGCTCTTACCTGCCCTTGAAAGCCCCTCTGGGCAAACCTTTTCATGGTCTGCCATTTCCCCAAAGCTAGAAATATTGTATGCTGAGCCTTCCAGAGCACATGGTTCTCTTTTATCATTTTTAAACCCAAAAGTATAGTTCTTTGTATATAGAGAGATTTTTTGCATGACGGGAAACACCCTTGGGCAAGATCTCTGCCCTGTCCTCTTTGCAGTCAGCACTCGCACTGGGCCTCACCTCTAGGTGTTTGGAATGGAGAGAGGAGGAGGTACCACCATAGCCACGGTACACCGACATTAGCAAGAGATTTTATAACAAACAGCTTCCATACATCATTCACGATTTGCCTTTATTACATCTAAAATAAATGTCTTCTTCCTTATAAAATAATAGCAAATAGTTTTAAATGACCTTGGATTTCTAATAAACACCTGACCTTAGCAAGCAAAAAAACCAGTCTTAATTTCTAGCATGTGGACTCCTTAGGCCCTGTCCTCGTCTGTTGTGCACGGCTACAAAGCAGAAGAACAGTGGCCAGAACCTGGAAGAGGACATGGGTCAGAATGAACAGAAGACAGATCTTCCCTCTACAGAGAAGATGCTCGTGGAAGAGAAGGTCAAGTTAGAAGAGCAGCTAAAGGAGACTGTGGTAAGGCTGCATGGCTCGGTGGGGAAGCAGGTCAGCCAGACTTCAGGCGAGCTCTTGGGAGCACAACCGGCCCAGCTCCTTGGTTCCCTGCCACCAGAGACTGAGCCAGATGAGTTCACTCTTCTGACCAAGGACGGCAGTTGGGTCCTACAGCGAGTTTCTGCTGAAAGGACTAGAGCCCAGACCTATGTGGTTCTGGTTCTGCCATGAGAACAGGCTGTTAGGTGCTACAGAGATTATATTGGGTTAAGATTTAATTCACAAACGCAGAGTACTCTGAGCTGCCTTAGGGACAGACAGGTGTTGGGGCCAGCGGTGTGGTCAGGTGGTGCTGTGTTAACGCGCTGGTTCCGAGGAGTGACATGGATTGTTCCTCCATGCGAGAAAGTGTAGGCGGCACGATTCAGGTTCTTTGACGATTTAAGAATGATAATATGAAGCACCTAATGTGCTGGCCCTGTTCTGATGTGTTTATGTATATTAATCCTCACCTCAACCTTGTGAGTCAGCTGTTAATGACCCTGTGCACAGAGGAAACTGAGGCACAGGAGGTCAGTCAGGTTCCCACGGTTCCCACTCATTAGCTACCGAATGGCAGGGCCAGGGTTTGAGTCCTGCTCTTAACCACTGGCTGGAATTGCCTGAAGACTGAAACAGGTGGTGGTAGAGGCCCCCCCAGAGTGGTTCAGGTTGTGGCAGAACAAATCCCCGGGAGGTGAGTGAGAATGACTCCCGGGTCAGACGGTCATTCCACAGTAAGGCTTCAACTCTGCCACTTCCGGGCAGGTAAAAATACCAAAGGTTCATTGATGGCTTTTCTCTCTTAGGTGGAATACAGGCCTGAGCTGCAACCGCAGGAGCCATGCGCTCCTGAGCCTCTCCCCAGGGTCCGGGGAGCGAGGGGGCTGGCCCCCGGCCAGGTTCTAGGATCCCTTCCACTGGAGATTCTGCTGAGGAAATGAATGGTCCTCCCTGGAGGGGTGGCAAGACCCCCAGAACCACCAAAAAGTAGTTGTTGGTGTGTGTCCTCAGCTGCGCCCTTGGCGAATGGCCTGGGGGCTGCGCCAGTACCTGACACCTGGACACCCTGTTCCCGCTTGCTGGTGATAGTAACGCAGGTGTGACAGCTCCTTACGAAGCTGCTGTCTGTCCGGAATCTCAGACTAATAATAATAGGTGTCATTTGTTTTTTGACTTGGGGTTTGTTATAGCAGATTTGTTTTTCTATGAATTTGTCCCATACTTTATTCTGTAAACTCCCCCCTTTTTTTTTTAAGGAAAAATACAAGCGAGCTTTGGCAGATACTGAGAACTTGCGGCAGAGGAGCCAAAAATTGGTGGAGGAGGCAAAATTATATGGTAATTTTAAATATTACATGATATTAGTCCTGGAAAAATATGGGGCAGGGCAGGCGTGAGGGGGCATGTGAGTATCAGGCAGCAGAACGGGCCTGGCGTGCAGGGGGGGCACCTGCTAGTTGCACTCCCTGCAGTCCGGAGGGTGGGCCTGCCAGGAGCCGAGACCACGCCGTGGCCCGCGTGTGCAGCTGTAAGCTGATCCACTCACAGGACGCTATTCACTGCTCTGCCATGTGAAGGCCGTGGTGTGGACCTGCTGGTAATCTCAGCATGTCAGCTGCTTGGGGCTTCATTTCCGTAGCTACACCGGTGGGAACACTGGTGTCACTTCAGGTCTCAGGTGCTGACGGGTTGTCACCTTTGGGTATTTTTGTCACAGTTCTTCCCATTTTCAGTTGAGATCATTGAGGCTTCAGTGACTCGCTTCCTCATCACAGTTAGCAACCAGTGGCAACCAGACGTCTGGCTTCCTATCTGGGAGTTTGTTAAACACAAGGCTGCCACATCAGTACCTGGGGAACCATCAGGCGTGATTCCCGGCATTACAGATGCAGAACCGCAGGCTCACAGCGAGGGCTGAAATGCTTGGCTCAAGGACAGACACACTGTGGCTCAGGGCCAAGTGGAAGCTAGGATCCAGGTCTTGTGCTGCCACATTCAACAGATAACAGATCTCTTCTTGAAACACTGTTCTGGGTGCTGTTATCTCAGTTCCTCTCTTCTTCCTCTGACTTGTCATCTGTCTGACTCCAAATGTCTGGGTTCCTCAAGACTCGGGGCCAGGCTTCTCGTCTGTGCTCCCGGGTGACTTGCCTCCCCGATGGGTCTAAACAGCTTTCACGCACAGGTCTCTTTCCAGTTTCTTGGCTGTCTAGTCCTGATGTCCCATTGTTTACTTAGCATCTTCACCTGCATGTCTCACAGGTATTGGGAACTTCATTTTCCCCTCACCCTGTGCCTCCTTTTTTCTTCATTTTGGTAAATGATAGCAGGTCTGTCTACCCAGGTACTTAGGTCAATAAACTGAATTTACATCGTCCTCTCCCTCATCCCACATCCGTCCCATTCAGTGAGTGGTGAATGGCTGATTCACCCATCTCCCTCTGCTGACTCCACCCTGGTCCAGGCTGACTGCACAGCTCTCGGATCACTGCTCCATACCCCAGGCCAAAATGACTTTAAGGTACAGTTAGACTACATCACATCTCCACCCATTCTGCGGCCCCATCTGGACCCTTCAGCTACACTGGCTCTGCCTCTTCCCTGTAGACTGGTCGCCCGTGACCTCCTCACTAAGTCCTAACTCCTGAGGCCTCAGGTCACAGAATCCTCCCAACACTCCGCTCTAGAAGTCCTTCAAGTCCTTGGGACAGATGCCTGTACCTCAGAGGGCAGAAAATCCCCCAGCGGCCGACAGGAGGGCTAACCCATAAAAGATGTTCAGATTCTGCAGATAGGTGGGAATTTTAAATTTCATTTTAAAGCAGGAGGGTGAAAATACTGTGAAAAGGAATAAAGGCTTAAGCACATGTCCCTTCTGCAAAGTGGAGCTGCTGTGCCTTGGGGCCTGGCAGAAGTGGGCACCAGCCGGAGCACATCCTTCCTAACTGCTCTGTAGCTGAAGCGTTTTCTTAAAACCACAAGCAGTTTTTATTTATGTAATACATTGCCTTGAATTTGGAGTGACTTTTCTAATGCAGTATTTCTTCTGTTAGGTTAAGGTTCATGCAGGGAAGGTTAAGGCTTGGAGTATGTCTCGCTAACGTTTACCCCACAGAGCCTGTCCCAGGCTCTCTAAGGGTATGTCACTTTCGGTCCTCGTGACCACGCTGTGTTAGGTACTCTGATCTCCATTTTGAGACCCAGACAGGTTGAGCAGATCACAACAGCAGTTAAGTAGCAGCCAGGGTGTGGCCCCTGGCTGGAGGGCCTGAGCTCTGCGCTCTGTGCTGCAGACCAGCGGCCTCCCTGGTGCGGCTGGCCAGTCTCCACTGGTAGCTATAATGTCCAGGGGTAAGACATGCTCTAGGGAAGTACATTTGGAGCAGGACTGGTGGTGAGATGTTCCTGCAGATTTTCAGCTGCCTGTTTTCATACCTAATTAACACTTGTTTAAACCCCAAAAAGGTGTTTTTTTTTTTAATTAAGCCAGTGAAATTCCAGAACCAACAAATGATTGTAAAGTTAATAGTCTGTGCATGAAGCAAATGCGTTAGTTTTGAATTGCTTCATGCAGTTGACGTGGAATGCAATGTTCGTCTTTTAACTTCTCTAATTCAGGCATTCAGAGCTTCTGCAAGGACTTGTTAGAGGTCGCGGACATTTTGGAGAAGGCAACGCAGTGTGTCCCGAAAGAGGAGATCAAGGACGAGAACCCGCACCTGAAGAGCCTCTACGAGGGGCTCGTAATGACTGAAGTCCAGATCCAGAAGGTGTTCACGAAGCACGGCTTGCTTAGGCTGAACCCTGTGGGGGCCAAGTTCGACCCTTATGAGCACGAGGCCTTGTTCCACACGCCAGTTGAGGGGAAGGAGCCGGGCACAGTGGCACTGGTCAGCAAGGTGGGGTACAAGCTGCATGGGCGCACCCTCAGGCCCGCCCTGGTGGGGGTGGTGAAGGAAGCTTAGCTGCCTGGCAAGGGTTTGCTGGGTGTTTGTAATCAACTTGCTATAACTCTTAAAAGGCTGGTTCATCTTTTCTCGTCTGACTACTTTTGACCTTTTCCCAAACCTCATTGGAAAGCTTTAGTAACCAGTGGCCAAACAAAATTAAGCTGGTTACACAATTGTGTTAATGAACTCTTAATTTGGGAATCTGTTCATCGATTTTTAAAACGTGTTTAAGAGTTCCACATACTTAAGAGAACAGGCTGACAGGACACTGCTGAACCCTAAAGTATCGTGAATAATGCTGTGTCCGCCCAAACTCTGGTGACATCACAGTATTTTAAATGAATAAAGGTCCTCAGGAATCCTGCTGTTTGGCTAGCTGCCACACCGGCTGTGCTAGGTCTTCTGCATCTCCCTGTGACATTCAGGTTCGTGGATTGCCTAGCCCACTGCATTTTTCATTCAGTGAAGGAAAAGCAAGAGTATAAACATTTCTTAAAAATTTTATGATGACCTTGGTGAAGAATATGTGGATTCATTTGTTAGTTACAACCTAGCTGCTAAAAGTGATTGACTCCTGGCTTTGCTCTCGAGATGTGAAACGAGCATTTGGACCTTAACAGTTCTTACCACATTTTTTGCCAGTAACTGAGTTTGACGAAATCAGTTACTTTTGCCCCATTTTGTTTATCTATTTGTACAAACGCTTAAATCTATATTCAGCTAGTACTCGTCCTGAAGGTATCTTCCCTAGTTGAGATGGACTTTCTCAAAATCTAAGGACTACATGCTTGGTATATTTTTAATGTTAATGTTTAATTTTTAAACTTATTTAAGAGGATTAAAGCCCTTAATGTGTTTATTTTTCTACTTTCGGCAACTATTTTGTGTACTTTTGTGGAGGAGGTCTTTACTGAGGGAAGCGTGACTTAGCTGTCCTGTTCTCTGCTCAAAGCCCGACGCTGTGTATTTGATGCGTACCTGCACACACTCTAGCCTGAGCACTGGCGCGGCGTCCCTCCAGGGCAGTGGCAGGCTGGCGCGTGCCTTGGCCCCTGCTGGGAGCAGAGGCATCCAGACCGCAGCCATCCAGGACCCGCAGCAGCCGCGTGCCGTCTGTGAAGGCCAACTCTGTGACTCACCATGGGACCCTCCGTTCCTCACATTAGGGAAAAGGTCAGGCAATTGTGATATCCATGACAAGCTAGAGAAAAAATAACTTACCACTGCCTTTGCGTCTTAGGAGGTACTTCTAAGACTGAAGGTCAGTCAAGTAGTGTTAAACCCATTTACTACACAAAAAAAGATGGGGCTGGCAGTTTACTTGGTAATTTTGAGAGATGTAGGCAATATTCCTATAATTAAAATTTCAATTTATAGCATTTCAAAACATTTTTCCCTTTTCCTTTAAGCTACCTTAGATTATTTGGTCAAAAGCATCCCCCAGAACTAATGGCAGCATAGACCATTAAGGACACCTGATGGGGCATTACAGTTCTGCTCTGTGCCAGCAGCTGTGTCACTTTGCCTCCCTGGGACTCACCTGTAAAACCAAAGCTGAGGAAGAAAGGTAATTTTCAAACTGACGCCTACAAACGTGTGCAGTCCCCTCCCTTTTCAAGTAGACCAACTGCTGAGAGGCACTGACCCTGAAGACAGTGGAGCTAAAACACGTACGCCATTTCTTCACTGAGTTCCTGTATTCCATGGTCACGGCCAGTAGGAAACCGCTTCCTTATTGTGGGTATTTACACTGGAAATTAAAGACTTCTGCATTCCCAGTAGTGTGTAATGGAGCCTGGACATGGGGAACCTGTAGCCACGCGAACCAGTGCTCAGTCTGCTTCCTATAGGCCTTTGAGGGCCACCTCCACAGAGGCTGCAGCCTCTGGGTGTGCCAAGGCTCAGGGAAGAAGGGCTGTCATGAAAGGGTGTCTCTACTTCGCAGTTTCAACTAACAGAGGAAAAGCTGGTTTGACACAGAAGTGCTGAGCCAAAACACGTCACATGCTGTCCCCTGGCCTGTTTTTGCCAGCCTAATGCACAGCATCTATAGGGCCTAGAAAAGCTGGCTGAGTCTTGAGCAGGCAGTAAGACGCAGCAGCCACACCACATTGTTCCCAAGTTGTTTAATCTGTAAAAGGTGATAAAAACGGTAGTTTCCGTGTTTATACATTCTTGGAATGTTGGCCACCCAGCGCAGTATATTGAATAGCTGCATTACCAACTTTCTTGACTCAAGAGTTTAAATTTTGAAAAGATCTAACTCCATGGGGTATGGTAACGAATGTGTCATGAGCATTAAATACAGAGACATGAAGGCGCTGAGCTAGCAGCAGGTGTAAGGTTCAATGGGGCGTAATAGTCGGGCTTGATGGCATAAGAGGCAGCCAGTCTTAATTGGACTAAAGTGTTAATACTTTAACATAAATTACATGTACATTCATTACGGTGTTTTAAAAACAGTCAAGCCTAAAGAAATTCTTCACACCATCAAAAAAATACACATATTAGAAACCTGCTTAAGCACAGTTTTTCATTTAACAGCTCTTGGCCTGGGCCACACACATTTACAGGAATCATGTTTCTCAAACTTAGTGAAAGCCTGGCAATCATATATAAAAATAAGACCAAAGTTCAAGCGGCCTGGAACTAGGAACTGGAAATCTGGTGTGGTGATGGGTGAATGGCACCACGAGAGGAGCTGTCTGCCATGGTCCTCGCCGTGGGAGGACTGGCCACATGGCTCCCCGTCCCCCACCTGAAGTTTGTGATTCAGCAGAACCGGGCAGGGACTGAAGGTCTGCCTCCCCTGACGCTGCTGGCCCAGGAACCCTAGGTGGGAACCACTGGCTGAGACCTATTAACAGCTTAGCACCATCTCCATCACTGCTCAGGGCAGTCAGGGGGCCTGGAGTAACACCACTGCTCACTAGTCCCTGCTGTCAGAGAGACGTCCTGGGCTTAGTTAACAGGGAACATTTCTCTGCCAGCATGCAGTGCATTTTGCAACTAAAGCCACATACTACATATTTGAAATGTTTAATGCTGAAAAATTTACCCGAGGGGAGATAGGATGTAAAAGGAAAGGAAAAGGCACCGTAATTAAGTCCTTGGAAATGAGGTTTTTCTTTTTTCTTTCAAAAAACTTTAACTTCAAGCCCAAATATTGTGGGAGGTAAACAGTCTTGGGAGCTGTGGGGGCAGGAGCAGCAGGGCACACTCCTGGCGGAGTGGAGAGCCGGGTCTGCTGTCACTCTACTGCCTCTTAAAGCAGGGTCTCGGGCATGAGAACCCTGAGCAGCTGGCAGGTGCTTTCCTCGAGCTACCCGGGAGGTACCGTGTACGTCCATGACAGGGCCTCTGGAAAACCCAGAGGGCTGGGCAGAAGCCGCACCTGGGTCTGCTTCAGGACAGCAGTCCAGAGGCAGCAGCGCACAGAGCTGCCCGGTGAGCAGCCCCAGCAGCGTCGGGCACCTGACACGGCCCAAGGCCCTAGGAAGACGCTTAGCAGGCTAGCGTGGTCAGCTTCAGCAAAAAGAGTACTTAAAACTATGGTGAGGATCCAGGGAAAAAACGAACGCCAGAACTCAAATTCTTAGCGTTGAACTTTCTAAATGCGTTCTTCCAAGGAAAATGCACAGCCAGCAGAAGCCCCCCAGGAAAGCCGGCTCAGTTTGAAGGCATGTGTGACCCACTAATGTGCTCCCTGCCCCCGGAGCCCCCTCTGTACGCCAGGGAGCCTGCCCACCCAAGGGTTCTGCTCTTCCCTACCGGGAGCGAAGGGGGCTCTGCCCATGGCAAAGGAGGTCAGGGCAGTGTTGGGATTGGGAACTACGAGCTCCAACTGCCGCTGCCAGCACTGTTCTAGGTAAGATTCTTCCAGTAACGTTGCCAAGAAAACAGCCTGTGGTTCCCTGGCCTCACTGCCCACCTGCCCCCCGGGCTCCCATCTAAAGTGCCACGTGCGGGGGCTGTGCTGGGTGTCTTGTGCAGCAGTGGGCCCCCAGGAGAGCCCCCTCAGCGCCAGCTGGGGCTCAGTGTCACAGAGGAAAGCTGGGGGCTGGTGGGCCCAGCAGGGAAAACTGCCCCTCGTACCCGCAGCACAGTTGCGTAACAGAGGAAAGAAACTCCAAGTAATGACCCAATCTCAGGCTCCAAGCCGAACACGCAAAGGCAAATCGTCATCTGAAGTATTACTTTCAGGACTAAGTTAAAATATACATGTATTTGTTTCCCCCATGATCCGAAATAAGATTGTTACTATTGCTTCTTTCAGAGGACCATGAAAAGAATTTGTATCCTAAAAAAGGGAACTCAATTTGTTTAAAAAAGAGCAACAATGGGGGGAAGCATCCCACCCCCAAGTCATTTGGCTCACGAGCTATTAGCATCACCCCAGCCTCCGGAGCGCCTGGGCTTCAGGAGGCGTCCCTGGATATCCAGCCGCTCTCCGTGAGGAAGTTCAGAATCCTTTTCTTCAGGACCTTGTCCAAGTAGCTGGGCAGGCGGCTTTTGGAGGGGATGCCCTGGCGCTTCTGCAGGTGGTCCTTGATGATGAGGGTCTTCACGGTCACGTAGCGCGCGGGGCTCAGGTTCAGCGAGCTACACAGCACCTTCTCGCGGTCCGACAGCAGCTCGAAGCCGGGCAGGTTCTCGATGGCGGCGAACTCGGCGTC